>CM033727.1:2587543-3153399 GCA_019671005.1 Hibiscus mutabilis | reverse complement strand
TTATAGTTTTTAAAAATGTACATTTTCCCAACTTTATAATATGTAAAGCTTTTAATATATATGCTAAGAGGTTTTCCTTTTTTGATAATATACTTAAGATGGGCCCCTTTTTCACATAATATATATTCTTAACGTAATGTGCCTTAGTATTTTGGCCTTGGCTTTGTTTTTGTTTTTTGGGCATTGTTAGTTTTAGTTTGGGCCTCTTTTGGGCTTGCTAGCTTTTAGGTGGTTTGGGCCTTTAGGTCATGTGCCTAGCTAATAGTTTTTGGGCTTTAGATTAGGTTAAATGAATTAATTCAATTAATTTAAATCACGTGCTCGTCTCATAGGGGTGCGACTCTTAAATTAATTAAGTTGATTCTAGATTTGGGTTCTTTAGATCCTTAGTTAGATTAGGGTTCGAATTAATTCAATGAATTTTAATTTGCTCTTGGCTCATTAGAGTAAATATGAAATTTTATAAATTAGTTGAACGTCTCTTAATGATTCTTAGGATAAAATAAAAATTTTTAAACCTAGATTGACGTTAAATTTCATACTAATTATAATAATGTGTCAGGGTTTTAGTTGTTTAGGGCTAATTAATTTAAGGTTAAATATTAGAATCATCTAGTTAATAATTAGGTCACCATTTGGGCTTTTCATAATTTGGGCCTTTTTAGGTTAGGACTTTTAGTAGGTCATTGTGTGGTTAATTTTCAAGTTTTTGTTTCTCATTCTCTAATTGTCATGGCCCATCAATTTTGCATTAATTAACCTGGATCATAAGAAGATGAGGTATTCATTAGTTCCGATATTTGGGTCGTAGCAGTCCGAGCTTAAACGATGTTGACCAAATATTTGAATTAATCCTTACCAACTCATGGCAGAATTAAAACTTGACAAGGTCATTACATCATTCCTTAACTGTTTGCACCATGCATAAAGGTGACGTGCGGAATTCGAACCATAAATTAACATGGCAGTCGGGCTTATTCGATGTCAGTTTAATCTATGGTCCGATGTATCGTCAACCTTAGTAATTAAATGTTTAATTAATTTAAACCTGCCAATTAAAGGTTTAATTAATTTAAACCGAATTAAATTCCTTTAAAATTTCAACAATTTCCTTCGATCAAAAGCAACAAATATTTTAGTACCGATTTCTGGGCGTGATGGGGGTGCTAATCCTTCCCCACACGTAACCAACTCACAAACCCTTTCAAAAATGAATCTCTGTTTTTGTGGTGTCCGGCCTACCTTATCCAAGTGGACAGTGGCGACTCCCAGTTTTAAATCATTTTTCAAAAGAAAATGAGTTTTTCAAAAGAAATCCTTTTAAACCAATATTTCTAAAGTGATTTATGGGATAATTCGTATCGATGAATTTTCTAAAAGAAAACCACGCTTATATATTTTTATCAAAAGAAAAGGAAAAACGTCGTTACAGCTTGGCGACTTCGCTGGGGACCGGTTGTGTTTAAAAAAAAACAAAAACAGAGTTAGGCCAAATAAAATATTTGTTGCTTTTTAATGATGGAAAATTGTTGCAATTTCAATTGATTCTAGTAAGGTTGAACCTTTCTTGAAATTGTGATTGCAATTGAACGGGCTTTGATAATTGGCGGCCTTTGAATTAATTTTTCATTTAATTTCTAAGGAATCACCGACATATGTTGCACCATCTCATCAAGCTCTACACCCGAGCTCCATCCTTTAAGTGGGAGTGAAACGCCACATACCCACGTGAGTAGCCCTCCACAAGTCAGTAATTCACTTTCAAAATCCACGCCTCTCGACATGTGAGCAGCCCTCCACGTCATTAGGTCGTGCTTTCCCTCGAACTGAAACCAATTCGCAAGGTTGTAATGGGCCAAAATTGGGGTTCTTGTTGCCTTAGCAGGTGATGAGATAGGTTTGGGTACCCCAATTAGAATCGAACTCATATGTGTTAATCTAAGAAGCTCACCCCAGTAGAGCCATGCGGATAACCATAGAGAATTAGAGTTTCTGTGTTTAGGGCTTTCTTCTATATGTTTGCTTTCTGCTTAATTTATTTAATTTTACCTCTTCTTGTTTGCAAGTTTATTTTTCACCTCATGGCTAACCTTTTCTCTTGTTTCATGTTCTTTTTATCTTTATTTCACATATTATGTCATAATCATGAAGAGCACACTGAATCTGAGAATAGTTTGAAATTAAAAACTAGATTGATGGGGGACTTAATTCGCAGCAATGACGAGAAGAATTTCGATGTTCAGATATGGTTGGAAGGGGAACAGTTACATAAGGGAGATAGTATTGCCGGAAGGCTCAGATCAGCCATGTTAGCCATGACATTCATGAACACCAGATTTAATGATGTGTCTGATTTGAAGTCAGTATGGAACAGTTGTGATTTTGAAATAAAGAGCAACTTCATATAAGATAATGGTGACATCGCCTATTTGCTAGAGGTCATAGTTGATCAAGAACTATCGCAAACTTTGGTAGGTTTTTGGAACTCCGCCTACAGTTGCTTCACAATTGGTAACTTCGATCTCACTCCTACAATTGAAGAATAACGGGATCTCATAAACTGCAAAATGATTGATATGGATCGAGTGTATTCGAAGCCAAGTAAGAACAAAGCTTTTTGAGGCAAGCTTGTTAGAATATCAGATACATTACTGTCTTGGGTTGAGCAACAGGTCACCACTTGGAACAGTAAGAAGTATCTTAAGTAGGAAGAAATCCTGACTTTGGCTTCTGTGCGCCCTGTTGGTCGAGTTCAGCTAAACCTGATCACGTTATTGATCTATGGATTGATATTATTCCATCGAGCTTTGGGCCTTGTTGACCCGTCAGTCTTGGATATTTTTGAACGCTTGAGTAGTGTGACTAATCCAGTACCTGTGATTCTAGCCGAAACCTTTCTATCTTTGAGATTCTGTTGGGAGAATAGAGGATGACACTTCTAGGGATACCCGCAGCTTTTGACAGTTCGGTTTTACAGCCACCTTTGGATCAATCCTAGTTTCTCCAAGCTCTTTTACGATGCTAAGTTCTCACCCTTGGAAGAGTTCTTACGAAAGAATGATTGGCCAATCCGGAGATTTGAGGAAGTATGGCAGGACGTTCTCTAGAACCTAAAGGAAGAATATATAGTTTGGAGGGCACCGTGGTTGTTGGCGAAGAATGTTCTCTACATATACAGAGAGTATTCATGGGTACCAGTGCTTGGCCTTTGGGGGCATACTGCCTACGCACCCCTATTGGTTCTAAGGCAGTATGGATCAAAACAGTTCCTGCCAGCCACCAAAGGGCTGAATGAGTTCAACGTAGATTACGCAAAGGAGAAGGGCTATAAGGCAGTAGTATACAACGCTTCCTCAACCTAGAAAAACAGGTTAGGATCATGAATGCTCTATATATGGTTACTCTTGAATATGAGGCATGGCGATTCAACCATGTCAACGAAAATATTCCATGTTTGGCCCCCGACAGCAGAAGTTCTTTAGAAGAAAGATTGGCCACACTCCCCACCGAAGCTGATCTGATGAGAAAACAACTTGAAGAAGAGCAAAAGAAATACCTCAAGCTCGAGGAGAAGACCCATCAAGAGAAGTTCGACTTTGAGTTAGAAAAGACGCAGTTCGAAGGGGTAGTCAAAGACCTACAAAAGAAGAAAGATGAGCTAGAACTCAAACTCAATTTGGAAAAAAATGAGATTAAGCAGCTTAAGAGGTTAGGTAGAAACAAAAGAGTCACAGAAGGAGGGTCAAGCGAAGGGCTGGAGCTCCGGTTTAAGGAAGAAAAAGCACGAGCTGAAAACTATATGAGGATGTTTCTAGAGCACAACGATCAAGTGCTCACTTTGACCCAAGAAATGAAGAATCTACGAATCTCCCATTCAAAACAAAATGAGAAGGAACAACACCAAAGCAGATCCTTGAGAGATCAAGTGAAATGTTTGGAAAAATCCATTTTCAAACACAAGGGCTCAAATAGCAAGTTGAAGGTCAGCAACTCAGAAAATCAAGCTTTGATAACACGTGTCGAAGAGTTGGAAGCTGAGGTTTAATAACTCAAGGATCATGTAGCAAGAATGATAGGGGCAATTCAAGTACGCTCGACTCTGAGTTTGGAGCAGTTACACTTTACTGCCTACACGATTTGGAGGCAGAAGCAAGAATTGGCATGGTGGGGGGCCCAGATGTAAGAGGTTGCCAGAAAGATACAATTTCTAACCGAAGACGCTATCGAGCTTCATGATTGTGTCGACGATGACTCGGAGGAAGGAGAGAGGATTGTGTGGATTTTGAGAGAGATTATCGACCTCGATACTGCCTTGAAACCATATGTGTAGTTAGCTTTCTCTAAGTTATTGTAACAGGACGATGTTCCCATCAATGAAAGTTGTTTAATGATGATGTTTACCGAATTCAGTGTTGCTCTTTGCATTCATGCATAATACATTTATTTGTGTACCTCATTTAATTACCAAAATTAACTAAAAGACCTTTTATTTCATAAAGTATTATAATTCTTAAAAATTCAATCATTCCGTACAAATACGGAACCTGGTTACAGTTCCGAACCATGGAGGATAGACTAGCCAAGGTAGAACAGGGGCAAAAAGACTTCGAAATGCGTTTGGACGGGATTGGCCAAGATATCAGGGACCAGATAGCTTGGTCACAAGAAGCTATTATCGCTCGGATAACCAGCTTGTTAGTAAAGATGAAGTGCAAAGAGGGAATCTCCATCGACAGCCCAAATTTTGACGAGTAAGACGGTGTTTTGTCCCATGTGAAGGTGCAACCAGATATGCCAGAACCCAGGAAAAGGGTTTACATTAATCTCGCGGAAGTTTCTATTGACCCTACTGTTGGGGCATCAGCGAGTCACCATGCAGGAGCTCTAACAAATCAACCCGTTGATTTGGGAGTAGGGTACGAGAATGAAGTGGCAGACTTGAGCATGATGGATAAAGTTGAGAAAAGAATTAGGGCTAATATGGAGAATAAGTATGAGGAGCAGTTTCATATGCTAGAGGATAAGCTAAAAGCCATCCAATGGGCCGACGAACATGAGAATGATGCAAGTGATTTGAGTTAAGTGGGTGATTTGGTTCTCCCACCCAAATTCAAAGTGTCTGGCTTCAACAAGTATGACAGAACCATTTGCCCATCAGTTCATATGACCATGTATTACAAAAAGATGGCTGCTTTCATGAAAGACGAGAAGTTACTTATCCACTGCTTCGAAGAGAGTTTGACAGGGTCCACAACTTGGCGGTATACCATGCTCAACCGAACTAATATCAAGTCATGGAAGGACCTTCGGAAGGCATTCGTAGAGCACTATAAGTATGTAATGAACATGATCCCCAGTCGAATCATACTGGATGGGATGAAGCAAAAGACGAATAAGAATCTACGCCAGTATGCCCAGAGATGGCGTGACATGGCCGCTCAAATCCAGACACCGATCTCTGAACATGAAATCACGCTGATATTCATCAACACTTTAAGGGGGCGTTGTTAGATCGTTTGATAAATAACACTACCCAAAACTTCGCTGATATGGTGAGAACCGGGGAATTAATTGAAGTAGCAATAAAGAGTGGAATGATCGATAGTGGGGAGAGTATGCGTAAGAATTACAAGAAGGGAGATAAGGAGGTGAACAACACAAGCACCTACGTGACTCCGAAGAGTTTTACTATTTTACCACCCCGGGCTGCAGCCGGAGGAGGGCATGGCTCAAAAAAGAAAAAGACAAGGGCCTCCAAGAAGGAAAATGAGAATATGTCATTTACCCCACTCCCAGTATCGTATGCTGAACTATACACGCAACTGCACAAGGCTGATTTTGTTCAGCTTATTATGTCACTCCTTTTAAATCTTCATTCCTTGCATGGTACGATGAAAAGACGAACTATGAATATCATGGCGGCGTCCCGGGACACTCAATCGAGAATTGCATTACATTTAAGAAGTTCGTACAAAACATGTTAAGGTGTTGCAGCTAGATGAACTGGATGTAGCCACTAACCCGTTAACAAATCACGGAGGTCGTGTCATAAATGCAATTGAAGAAGAGTACACCAGGAGAGCCAATACGAGCGTGTCCGAGGTCAAATCCCCTCTGAGGTGGGTGTTTCAGCAGTTATGTATCGCGCGCCTAATCAACAAGGGTATAGAGATCGTACAACAAGGAAGTGGGTCATATTATGAGTTCTACCAAAAGGAAGGACATGATATTCAGTGTTGCGAGGAGTTCAAGCAGGTGATTCAGAGAATGATGGATAATAAGGAAATTGAATTATTTGAGAAGGATGAAGGGAGAAAAGAGTCAGATGTGTGCACATCGGATACCCCCAAGATCAAGTATGAGGTAGACAGGTCTTTCATCATATCACTCAAGTCAAAGCCAGAAAGCTCGTCCCAAGATGAGAGTTCTAAAATATCTCTAAAATACAGATTTTGGGTTCATCTTCCTTTCCGTTTAAAGATGCTCAGAAAATCCCGTGGAGCTATACGACCCACGTCTCTATACCAGAGAAGCCAAAAATACAAGGGAAGGAGAAACTATCTGGTGAAGAACCTTCAAAGGAGGAAAACCCAGTAGAGCTGAGCGCCGAGGTGGTAAATGAAGTAGGACATTTTACCAGAAGCGGTAGATGCTATTCACCAGAAATGGTAAAGACGTCAGAAGAGCCAAGAGACAAAGGCAAAGCAGTAACTGTTGAACTCAAAAAGATTTTCGGAGAGGAACCTCCCCCTAGAATTCATGAGCCAGTGACAGAGAGTCAGGCGCATCTAAAGCACAACGAATACAACATTGTTGAGCAGCTTAAAAATAGCAAGCACGGATTTCAGTACTCAAATTGTTGTTGAGCTTAGAAAAGCACCAGGATGCATTGTTGAAAGTATTGAATCAGATATCTGTCCCGGATGATATCCCAGTAAGCAAGTTAGATAGAATAGTGGGTCATATTGTTCTAGATAACTACATCACCTTTAGTGACGACAAGATTCTCGACAGAGGCATGGGTCAACTAAGGCTTTGAACATTACCATCCACTATAAATGGCATGTCTTACCGAGGGTGCTCATCAACAACGGGTCTGCCTTAAATGTATTACCAATGTTAACCCTGCAAAGGCTGCCAGTGGGTAGTTCACACATGAAACCGTGTCAGAACTCCATTAGGGCATTTGACGGGACCAAGATGGATGCTATCAGAAAGATAGAGATGCCATTACTGATTGGTCTTACTGAGTACGTTGTTGAATTTGTGGTAATGGACATCCGACCCACTTATAACTGTTTACTAGGGAGACCATGGATTCACTCGGTCGGAGCCGTGCCTTCATCCCTGCACCAGAATTTGAAATTTGTTATTGATGGGAAGTTGGTGAGTGTTGGAGCTGAGCAAGACATCATTGCTTCCTTAACCACCGACGCTCCTTATGTCCAAACTGATGAAGATGATGTTGAGTGCTCTTTTAGGGCCTTAGAGTTCGTGAATGCTACCTTCGTGGCAGAGGAAAGCAAGATCCCACGCCTTAGACTATCAAATTGCACTTATATAACAGTCTGGCAAACCCTGGGACGAGGAGCCAAGAAGGGCAAAGGGCTCGGAAGGATTTTACAAAGATGCTTGCACGCCAAGAGCGTCATCGGCAAAAAGGATCGTTTTGGGCTCGGCCATAAACCCAATTTTCATAAGAGAAAGCTAGAATGGAAGAAGAAAGAAGAACAAAAGAAGGCCAGATTCAAGGGTGAAGACATCTCATGGGAACCAATGACTTTCTCTCTTTTAAAGAATATTTTTATGTCTGGGGGAATAATTAATGTGGAGGAAAAGATTTACAAAGCTGGTCTAGAAAGCGCCGAATCCAGCAAGGAGGAAAGGTTCAGTGAGGCGCTAGAGGGGAATTGATGTCAACATGATAACCAAAGAGGAGAAGAGTGGCAAATACTTGGCCAGAATCTGCCCTTGCCTTCTAGGGGAAACACTCAACAATTGGACTGTTGTAGATCTGCCAATAGTTTTTAGGCCGAGATCAAAGTAATGCTCAGAACCAACCCTATTCGCTTTTTCCCGCGAGCAATATGGATCTTTTGTAAAGGGCTCATATGCTAATCTGCTTGCTTTTAATTCAATAAAAATGATGCTTTCTGTTTTTTCTCAAATGGCAAACATTTTTTTTCCATTGTTTTTACATTCATTCATTATTCATTATTCATTATTATTATATTTCATTAATCCCATAATAGTATTCATTTCTTGTCCTGATACATATTCGTTCAAATTGTTTCAGGGTCCTTATTATTGACTGTATGAATGGTTTCGAGTCTAACTCTGAGATAGATTTTGAGCGACCCTCGTGTTTGGTGGAAGTCGAGGAAGGGGATGATGAGGTAGAAGTAGAGATCCCAGATGAACTACTCCGATTAATGGAAAGTGAAGACGAAAAAATCTTGCATCGTCAAGAAGAGTTAGAGATCCTCAATTTGGGAACAGAAGAAGAAAGGAAAGAAGTGAAGATTGGTACTGCCCTCTCAACTGAGACCCAGCATAAATTGATTGAGTTGCTTTCAAAATTTAGGGATGTTTTTGCATGGACCTATCAAGACATGCCAGGTTTGGACACATATATTGTAGTTCATAAGCTACCGATCAAGCCAGAATATAAGCCAGACAACAAAAACTCAGAAGGATGAGACCAAAAATGTTATTGAAGATTCGAGAAGAAGTGAAGAAACAATACGATGATGGTTTCTTAAGAGTCTCTAAATACTCAGAGTGGGTGGCGAACATAGTCCATATTCCTAAAAAAGATGGAAAAGTCCGTATGTGCATAGATTACAAAGACCTTAGTAAGGCAAGCCCCAAAGATAATTTTCCTCTGCCTCATATCGACACTTTGGTCGATAACACCGTAGGACATTCGTGGTTTTCTTTCATGGATGGGTTCTCGGGGTACAATCAAATCAAAATGCATCTTGACGACATGGAGAAAACTACGTTCGTGACCATGTGGGGAACATTCTGTTATAAGGTGATGCCCTTGGGATTGGAGAACGTTGGAGCAACCTACCAGAGGGCCATGGTAACCCTTTTTCATGACATGATGCACAAAGAGATCGAGGTATATGTAGATGATATGATCGTCAAATCTCGAACAGAGGAGGAGCATGTTCGAAACTTGAGAAAACTTTTCCAGAGGTTAAGAAAGTATTAGTTAAAACTCAATCCGAAAAAATGCACATTCGCCGTCATGTCTGGTAAACTTTTAGGCTTTCTGGTTAGCCGAAAAGGGATTGAGATTGACCCAGATAAAGTGAAAGCCATTCAAAATCTCCCGCCACCTCAGACCCAAAAAGAAGTTCGAGGTTTCTTGGGAAGATTAAATTATATATCTCGGTTTAGTTCTCAGCTGACCGAAAAATGTGATCCAGTCTTCAGATTGCTTCGAAAGAATAATCTGGGAGTGTGGGATGAAGAGTGTCAGAGGGCTCTGGATAAGATTAAATGGTACTTGACTAATGCTCCAATTCTAGTAGCACCGGTACCGGGAAGACCATTGATCTTGTATTTAACGGTCTTTGAAAACTCAATGGGTTGTGTTTTGGGACAACACGATGAGTTCGGGAAGAAAAAAAAGGCAATCTACTATCTGAGCAAGAAATTCACCGATTGTGAAACATTGTTGCGTGTGATAAGTGCTACGCAATTGTGCAAGTATACACGTCGCAAGTAATAAAGTGATATGAGTATCGAGTATCGTCTCCACAGGGATTGGTTTGGGCCACTTTGCTTAAGTTCTTGACTTTGTGAAAAGTAAAAACACAATTAAAGGATTGTAGGTGTTTAACTAATAACTAAACTAGAAAGCAATAAAGTAAAAGAAAAGATGAGATCGAATGAGAGAGAGATAGGCCAGGTTATCGTGAGTTGAGGTGTGATAGCCGATTGGATCGTCTTGGTAAAAGAGTGCACGGGCAACTCAGTTGCCGTGGCGACTTGCACAACGGGGTTGCCTTGGCAACTAATTGATGGTTTCCTTGGCGACTAGTTGGGCAACTACTTGGGCGATCGGGCAGCAACTTCAAGGTTGGCGGAGCGTTCTTCAATGGTTTCTTCTTATCCCTAAGTCGAAACTCTAGCTACTTGTGCATGCCTTGATAATACATCCTGCGTGAATCAAGGGTGAACAACAACCAATCTTGCACTCCTCTTAGCCGTTGAAATCCTTAACTTATTCCTAAGCCGGATGAATCTTCACCATCATTGGATTGAATAAAGATCATATTCATTCGTTTCTTGAATCTAACTCTCCCGATATTAGATAAATGGATGAAATCACGAGATCCTCTCCCAATTCACTCGCAAACAATAATAAGAATCAAGAATGAATAAACCTTGAAATAGAAAAGTGCAAACTCTTATTACCTAAACAAAAACCAATAGTTTCTCACAACCACAAAACACAATAACCATAGCCGATCAAGTTAGTTCATGGTTGGGTTCAAAAGATATACAAAGAATAATCCCCAAACCATGAATCTAATAGAAGCAAAGAAGAAGAAGAAGTCGAAATTCCCCTAATGCTCTCTTGTCGAAATTTCCCCCTTGCTCTCTCTTTTGGAGTTGTCGAAATTAACTCTCGCTCTCTCCTTATGGAATTGTCGAAATCTCCTTGATATTTATAGGGCTAGGCCAAAGTCCTTCTTTGAGGAGGAGTTTGAGTTGGAATTAAATTATCTTTAAAGAATATAATTCTTTATTATAATTTTATTCCTATTAGAACTTCTCCTATCCTCTTGGAATTTAATTATTCTTTAATCTCTGCATGGCAATCAAATTCCTTTGGGCTTGGGCCTTGCTCCATGTCATCTTGGGCTTGTAAAATCATGAATTTCGACATCCCTATTGTATTTTGTCTTTGTCGACAAATGCCATGGCAACTGGCTCGGCGTCTTCTTCATGCATTGCCCTGGCAACTAGCTCGACATTGCTTTGGCAAGTGATCCTGCACATACACATACAAAACACACCAAAGCAGCATCTATTTCCACAAAAATCACCAAGTTATGTAATCAAGCTCAACGATTGAAGGAAACATGGATTAATGCATGAATGGCTAACTATGCAACTAATATGAGCCTAAGTCTAACAATAATATGAGTAAAAAGGGTAAGAAAAATAGTACTTTTGAACACTTATCACACCCCCAAACTCGAACTATTGCTTGTCCTCAAGCAATGCAAACTCATAATTACCTGCCAAGACTTCAAATTTTCACAAACTTAGCTTTGAACTTGATTTCAATTCTCGAACCGGGGCACAAAGTATGATTGGCTTTTTATTTTTGAAAAAGCGAGGAGTTACTCGGAATCAAACTATAATGCTTGTGAGTGTGTGCGGAGTTGTGTGCAAGTTGATTTTCCGGATTCTATGCAAACAATAGGTTTTCAAATTACTTCATTGGGTTCTTTTTAACATGTTTTAACTAGAGCCAATTTGGGCACCTCTAGTGTTTTATTTTTAGTTTTCTTAAGTTAATTTGATCGACTAGAGCGGTTTGGGCACCTCTAGTTAAAAAAATTTTAACGCCTCCTAGAGCGATTTGGGCACCTCTAGTGATCAATTTTTTTTAGCATATGCTAGAGCCAATTTGGGCACCTCTAGCATTCATCCAATTTTTATTCTAATCCCCCAATTAGTTAATTATCAACCTAAGTTTACTAGAACTCCTTAAATCAATCAAACCACAACAGTGTTTCATCAAATTTAGCATCATAGTAAAATTCTAGGTTTTTCCATGGTTATCCTAGAATAAAAATTCTATCAATTAAGTGTATTGGTAAAGTCATCATTGAATATTCATCAAATCTAAGCAATTCTTGTTCCAATTAAAGGCATGGCAAGCAATTTATGTATCCTAAATGTAATGCTTAAGATTAATGTAACTAAACATGGTAATTACTAATAACAATCCCCCCAAACTCGAGTGAGGCATTGTCCTCAATGCATGCATAGAAATAACGAAAAATAAAAATAAAAATGCATACGAGGACTTACTCTGAGAGTTCGTCATCGTAGATGATTAGTTTCCTTCTAGTCGGTGTCTCAATGCTTGAGCGCGATGGTTGTTTTCTTGTTGCCGGGATGTCTTTAGCTTTGGTTACTGTGGCATCTTCAGGGTTGGTTGCCGTGGCATCAGCTTGTGCAGGCACGATGTAGGTTGCCGCGGCATCTTCTTCATTGATTGTCGGGCAAGGATCTTGGTGATAAATTTCCTTAGCATAGTAGTTGTGAGTCTTGTTGTGAAAAAGAAAACAAAGAAAACCTGAAAACTAAAGATAGTGAAGAAAAAATAAAATATCTCCTAAAAACAAAAATGAAAATAAAAAAAAAGAAAAAGGAAATACTGAGAGGAGAGCATGCTCATGCATCTCCTAAAGTGACCACTTCTAATGTTACTGCATATCTGAGAAAACTTGAGGAGAGTCGTTTCCGATATTTCTTATAGTCCATCCGTACCCTCCATCGGGTGACAATATTGCCCAAAAAGAGTTGGGCCAATGTGCTCCCAGCTACTCCCTTTTGCATTACCATGGTGGATGTGTCTTTCTTCTTTGTTCGCTTGTAGTCCATGTATACTCTCCACCTTGCTACTACTCCTGAAGGCACAAATATATTAATAGAAAAAATTATATCCATTCTCAACCATTCAATTACCTCATTCTTGTCGACTTCTATCATGGTTGGATGTAGCCATTGTTGTCGTGGCAATTGCTGCTCAAGCCAATTGCCGTGGCAATCAGTTGTAAAATTTTGCTTTAAGTCAAGGGAAGAATCAATTTTCTGAAGAGCTTTATGAATCCAAACACCTTTTTCTTTTGGCCTCTCAAACATCTCCATCAGTAGAGATTTCGATGGCTTCAAATCTACCAACCTCGGTTCCTCAAGACATACCTGCAATGGACGAGGTGAGTTTTTAAAGAATTCAAAAGGTTCAACTATTACCTGCTCATATTCCATTGGCAAAGTATTATCATCTCGTTGATCTTGCATGTGGTCGTGTAATTGCCGTGACAATCGTAGATGAGAGCAATCTACAGATTCCTGCTTCAGCATCAACGTTGTAACCTTTTGGGCATCAGGTTCCTCAGAATTTGCTGTAGTATTGTTGTTCTCAGCTTCACCGAGTGTTGTCGCGGCATTGCTCTGTTCAGGCTCCTCAATCATTGCCGAGGCAATTTGTTGTTCAAGCTCATCATGTGTTGGACAGTCTCTCTCATTGGCATCCTCTTGACTTTGAGGTTCTAGTTATTCCTCACACATCGGAGAGATTTCTTTGTATTGCTCCTTATCCTCTTGCCTTGGGACGTCAGTATCCCTAGGAATGAATTGTTGGTGCATGTTATCCATGACATATGTGGATCTCCCCAATTGATCTTTGAATCCCCTAAGGTTGCATCCCACTGAGCTATCCTCGTATCCATAGATTTTGATAGTTCTCGAATCTCTTCAATTGATCCGTCAAGTCTAGCCAAGGAAGCTAGTAACGTTTCCTCCAAGGGATTGGAATGCTCTTGAAAAGGACTACATTGCCATGGCATATCTGTTGTCGCGCAAAATTGTTATGGTAAAAAAATTTTGAGCTTTTTGACCATACCATGAAGAATTTTGCTCTTTGGTTCCCTCTATGGTCCTCCATGTAGTTATATGCACCAAAAATGTGAGGGCAATTTTCAAACACATGATGTTCTCCACACATAGCACAAGATTTTTCCATGGTATAAGTTCTTTGGGCTTTTCTCGGTTGGTATAGGTAATCATCAAAGGGTGCAAGGAACTCTTGATTGGATTGATTCATATCTTCCAACATCATCTCTCGAATAGATTGGCTTTTATTTCCCAACATGTTGATGTTCCTTAACTTGTAGCGCACCTAATTTTTTTTTTTTGATAAAACAAACAAAAAGAAAAGTTAGTAAAACTAAGAGAAGAAAAATGCAATAACAAAAACAACTAACACCAATTGCCAATCCCCGGCAACGGCGCCAAAAACTTGTTGCGTGTGATAAGTGCTACGCAATTGTGCAAGTATACACGTCGCAAGTAATAAAGTGATATGAGTATCGAGTATCGTCTCCACAGGGATTGGTTTGGGCCACTTTGCTTAAGTTACTGCACTGTGAAAAGTAAAAACACAATTAAAGGATTGTAGGTGTTTAACTAATAACTAAACTAGAAAGCAATAAAGTAAAAGAAAAGATGAGATCGAATGAGAGAGAGATAGGCCAGGTTATCGTGAGTTGAGGTGTGATAGCCGATTGGATCGTCTTGGTAAAAGAGTGCACGGGCAACTCAGTTGCCGTGGCGACTTGCACAACGGGGTTGCCTTGGCAACTAATTGATGGTTTCCTTGGCGACTAGTTGGGCAACTACTTGGGCGACTGGGCAGCAACTTCAAGGTTCGGCGGAGCGTTCTTCAATGGTTTCTTCTTATCCCTAAGTCGAAACTCTAGCTACTTGTGCATGCCTTGATAATACATCCCTGCGTGAATCAAGGGTGAACAACAACCAATCTTGCACTCCTCTTAGCCGTTGAAATCCTTAACTTATTCCTAAGCCGGATGAATCTTCACCATCATTGGATTGAATAAAGATCATATTCATTCGTTTCTTGAATCTAACTCTCCCGATATTAGATAAATGGATGAAATCACGAGATCCTCTCCCAATTCACTGCAAAACAATAATAAGAATCAAGAATGAATAAACCTTGAAATAGAAAAGTGCAAACTCTTATTACCTAAACAAAAACCAATAGTTTCTCACAACCACAAAACACAATAACCATAGCCGATCAAGTTAGTTCATGGTTGGGTTCAAAAGATATACAAAGAATAATCCCCAAACCATGAATCTAATAGAAGCAAAAAGAAGAAGAAGAAGTCGAAATTCCCTAATGCTCTCTTGTCGAAATTTCCCCCTTGCTCTCTCTTTTGGAGTTGTCGAAATTAACTCTCGCTCTCTCCTTATGGAATTGTCGAAATCTCCTTGATATTTATAGGGCTAGGCCAAAGTCCTTCTTTGAAGAGGAGTTTGAGTTGGAATTAAATTATCTTTAAAGAATATAATTCTTTATTATAATTTTATTCCTATTAGAACTTCTCCTATCCTCTTGGAATTTAATTCTTCTTTAATCTCTGCATGGCAATCAAATTCCTTTGGGCTTGGGCCTTGCTCCATGTCATCTTGGGCTTGTAAAATCATGAATTTTGACATCCCTATTGTATTTTGTCTTTGTCGACAAATGCCATGGCAACTGGCTCGGCGTCTCCTTCATGCATTGCCCTGGCAACTAGCTCGGCATTGCTTTGGCAAGTGATCCTGCACATACACATACAAAACACACCAAAGCAGCATCTATTTCCACAAAAATCACCAAGTTATGTAATCAAGCTCAACGATTGAAGGAAACATGGATTAATGCATGAATGGCTAACTATGCAACTAATATGAGCCTAAGTCTAACAATAATATGAGTAAAAAGGGTAAGAAAAATAGTACTTTTGAACACTTATCATGAAACACTGTACCTTTGAAGTTCACCGACTACCAAAAGGCTCAGGCAATACATGTTGTCTCACACCACGTGGTTGATATCCAAGTTGGATCCTTTGAAGTTTTTGATAGAAGCATCAGCGCTAAATGGAAGGCTAGCCCGTTGGCAAATGTTATTGTCTGAATTCGACATGCTGTATGTAAGTCAAAATGCAGTAAAAGAGAGCGCTATAGTAGACTTCTTGGCAATCCATACTTCAAATGACTACGAATCTTTGGACTTCAGTTTCCCCGATGAAGACCTAATGTACATAACAGTTGAGGAAGAATCCACTCTAGATGACGAGTTGTGGAAGCTCTACTTCGATGGGGTATCTAATGCATTAGGCCATGGAATTGGGGCAGTGTTAATCTCTTCAGAAAATGTTTACTATCCCTTCACCAGTAGATTGGAATTCTTTTGCACAAATAACGTAGCCGAGTACAAGGCATGTGTCATGGGTTTAAATGCAGCCATCGAAAGAAAAACCAAGGTGCTTCAGATTTTCGGGGATTCTTCCTTGGTAATCTATCAGTCACGGAAAGAGTGGGAAATAAGAGATTCGAAGCTGGTCAAATATTACGACCTGGTTCAAGAGTTAATCAAAAGCATTAAAAGAATCAACTTCACATACCTTCTAAGGGAAGACAATCAAATGGCAGATGCCTTGGCAACGTTGGCTGCAATGTTTAAAGCAAGTACTGAGGAGGAAATGAAGCCAATCAAGATGAAATTTTTTGAGATGTCAGCTTATTGCTGCAGTTTGGAAGAAGAAGCAGATGGTAACCCATGGTACTATGACATCCTTTAGTATGTCAAGCTCTAAACCTACCCCAAATGGGTCAATGAAAATGACAAGAGAACCATTAGGAGAATGGCGACAGGGTATGTTTTAGACGGGGAGATTTTATACAAGAAGGATAAGGACCAAATCCTATTAAAGTGTGTCAATACCCAGGAAGCAAAAAATATACTGGCTGAGGTACATGATTGGCTCTGTGGGACACATACCATGGTTTCTCGATAGCTCGAAATATCATGAGGTATGGATATTTTTGGTCAACCATGGAAGGAGATTGTATTAGATATGCAAAGAAATGTCACAAGTGCCAGATATATGCCGACAAGATCCATTCTCCACCTTTGCCCCTGCACACCATAAACTCACCATGGCCGTTCGATGTATGGGGAGTGGATGTCATTGGTCAAATTCATCCCAAGGCATCTAATAGACATCGCTTCATTCTGGTTGTCATCGATTACTTTACTAAGTGGATAGAAGCAGCATCCTATGCCAATATTACAAGAGCAATAGTTTGCAAGTTTTTGAAGAAAGAGATCATTTGTCGTTACGACTTGCCATAAAGGATTATAACCGATAATGCTTCCAACTTGAACAATAAAATGATGGACGAGGGGTGCGAGAAATTCAAAATAACACACCATAACTCCACCACCTATCGCCCCAAGATGAACGTAGCGGTAGAAGCGGCAAACAAAAATATAAAGAAGATCATAGCAAAGACTAATGTTACCTTCAAAGATTGGCATGAAAAGTTACCGTTTGCTTAATTTGCCTACCGCACATCTGTACGGACTTCTACAGGGGCAACGCCATACTTATTAGTTTATGGCACAGAGGCGGTATTACCTATCGAAGTAGAGATTCCATCACTTCGAATTTTAAATGAGGTAAGGATGGAAGAAGCTGAATAGGTGCAGGCTCGGTTCAACCAATTGAATCTCATTGAGGAGAAGAGGTTGAAAGCCCTTTGTCATGGCCAGATGTACCCAAAAAAAGGATGATGCGAGCTTACGACAAGAAAGTTCACCCGAGGGAATTTCGAGAAGGGGATCTGGTGCTTAAAAGAATCTTACCGACTTAGGAGGATTCCCGGAGGAAATGGATGCCTAACTAGGAGGGACCTTACGTTGTCAAAATGACCTTTTTTGGAGGAGCCTTGATCCTAAAAGAAATGGATAGAAAGGCATTGAACAATCCGGTGAATTCAGATTATGTCAAGAAGTACTATGTATAAAGAGGAAAAGAAAAAAAAAGAAAAAAAAGCAGAGTGAAAACCCAGAAGGGCGCTTCGCAAAATGAAAATACCTAAAGTGAAAACCCAAAAAGGGCACTTCAGGTATCCCAATAAAAGAAGGGTTCAAGATGAAAACCATAAAATGGCGTCTTAAAGCAGAAGAAGGATTTGAGTTGAAAACCCAAAAAATGGCAGCTAAGATGATCGACGAAGATTAGGCATCCAGGAAAACGAACCCCCCAAGAATTAAGGAGTTTCAACAGAGGATTTCTAGTAAGAGATCTATTTCGGACGATGGGCTCTTGCATCATTCATACAGTTAATGATTGGGATGCAACGTCATATTTTGTTTTCTTTTTCTTCTATGTTTGCCATGAATTTCAAATCATTCTAAAATTCAGAAATATTAATAAAGTTATGCTTCACAATCTTTTCATGTATTTTCACAAGCATCCTGCAAGTAGGTTAATGTAGGTTTATGAAAAAAAAGGTTTCTTGGTATTACTATGTTCTAACCTTTTAAATGCAGACGGTGCGAAAAAGTATACTAAGGCCGAACCAAGAGGAGACTTCATTCATTAGGCCAAGAAAGGAAAAGTAAGTCCCGACCACATCATGTTTTAAGACTGTCATCGGGAAGTAAAGAGATTTTGAGTATAAAACAGTCCATAGACAAAAGAACCCGAAATGGGACTTAAGGAAAAAGAGAAACAAAGAAAAAGAAAAAGAAAAAAGAAGGAAAAAAAAAGAAAAAAAGAAAAGAATAAAAAAAGAAAAAAAGAAAAGAAAGAAAAGAAAAGAAAAGAAAAGGGAGAAAGAAAAGAAAACCAAAGTGAAAACCTGAAAGGGCACTTTGGGAATAATGAATCTAAGGTAAAAAACTGAAAAGGCGTTTCAAGACGAGGAGATGCCAAAAGGTCAGAATGAAAAGGGATATAAATGGTAGCACCTAAATATGAGGCAAAGCACCATTCGTTACAAAGAACAAGAAGAAGAAGAAGAATGGATGAAGTAAAGAAGAAGTCCAAAGAAGGGCTGATCGAAGAAAGTGATTAAATCCCGTCAATCACGCATCACATGTAGACTAGACATCCCTAAGATAGGAGCATGATAATCTACACTATCATTGTGTTATATCTCTTTTTACAGATGGTTAAACGACAAATTTCAAAGATTTTAGGCGAAGGATTTCAAACTCGTCGTGTTAGAGTTTTCGAGCGAATGAGGCAGATACTCATAGTTCGGAGTTTTCATAGTGAAAGGAGGCAGATACTCAAAGCTCAAAGATTTCAGGCAAAGGATTTCAAACTCGCCATACTAAAACTACCGAGCGAAGAAGGCATATACTCATAGTTCAGAGTTTTCAAGAGTGAAGAAGACAGATACTCAAAGCTCAAAGATTTCAGGCGGAGGACTTCAAACTTGCCATGTTGGAACTACTGAGCGAAGGAGGCAGATACTCATAGCTTAGAGATTGTGGAGCAAAAGAGGCAGATACTCATAGCTTCGTGCTATAGGAAGAGTAAGAGCAAACAGTTCTATATAGGAAGAACTCCCAGCTCAGAAACGTCCGACAGGGAAGTAGGACAAAATTAGTGTTTTTGGTCTTTGCTTTATTCTTGTTCCACAAGTATAAGCAAAGAGGGGCAGCTGTAGACATTAATTTTGTCTAAGATAACCATTTTCTTTTCGTCTTTAATAATGGGCTTTGTTATAGATATATTATTACTACCTAATTTTTGTGTTATGGGTTTTGTTTGTCTTGAACCATCTAATATTATATAAATATGTATGATTTTCATTAAGAATCCAAAAAAAAAATCAAGATGCTACTATTACTACTTGTTAACACATCCAAGTGTCATCTTTTAATCTAAATTTCCATTATGTTTCGTTATTTGCTAAATGAAAGCCCTAAATATTGCGATGTATTATTGTTACTACATAAATAGTGTTCTTATTTTTTTCGATAAGTAGTCGTCATTGGTTTTACGATTTTAATATTTAAGTCAAATATATTGAAGAATACTATGAATTAAGGAAATAAATGAAACCCGAAATGTTTATATGTATATATATCAGCCCATATAATTACAAATCTAAATAAAGCCCCAAATTTTAATTTCAGTCCATTTACATTAAGCCCAAGAAAATGTATAATAATAAGTCCATAATATTGAATAGTAAATGTCCATTTACAATTGTTGGCACGGTAAGAGCCCTAAACTCAAGAAACCCTATCCCTAATCTATTAATCCTTGTGAAGATGATGATAACCATTAAATCAAATCTTGATCTAACGGTCTAGAGCGCCCTTGAAGATCGCGCCGTATAATGTCGCGCTGCAGCGTCTCAACTGTCGAATCTGGATCGCCATCAATGGTCCATATCGCACCCTCCGCGCGTGTGATAATGCAGGAGACCTTTCATCTCCCGACCAGCGTGTGCTTAGCAACCTCGCCTCCTCAGTTGTCGCGTGAGTCCAAACGTCACTGGAAACCATCCAGATTGCCACGTCTGAAGGGTTGGCCTCTTCTCTCACTGGTCCCCCTTCCACCGGTTGCTCACATGCAATAAGGCACACAAAAAATAGATCAAAGGCAAAAAAACAATGTAATGTCAGAGGGTAATGGAATCAGGGGACAAATCGTCAATACAGAGGATACGCCATTTTATTCAGAAAAAATCAGAACCAATAGGGAATTTTCGCATGTAATTTTAATTCAAAACTTCCATGTAATTCGGGGTATATAAAGGCAATGCCCTAGATCAATTATAAGCATACTGGAATATTCAGAAATGAATAGCAAAGAGGCAACAAAACCTCACATTTACAGAGGTATAACATCTCTCCTTTTCATTTCAAGCATTCATATAAAGAAAAAACTTAGAGATTTAGGGTTTCTGTAGTTCTTACCCTTTTAGTTCTCCTCATCTCTCATTGATCTGTCTCTTACCGTCGTTGACAAGCCTTACGACCTCCCTAGGTCGTGTACGGTGAAACAGAAGGGCGAGAATGGCAGAGTAGTCTTTCGGGTTTCGATTTAGTGTTTGGTTTTCTAATTTTAGGAATGGGAGGTTAGATCTATTTTTAGGGGTTTTTGGCTTCGCTGGCCTCCATCGTATGACCGCTAACACGACGGCTTGACGGCCGTTATATGGGCTTCGTGGCGGAAGACCACCGAAATCTGGGTTCATCAAGAACCCAAATGAACACCGATGAAGGTGTTATAACATGGGGAGATCTATTTTTTGCCAAAAAAGGGAAATGAAATAAAATAAAAGATTTTTATAAACCTCTCCATTTTAAAATGGGGAAATAGCATCACAAGGACCTCCGCCTTGTTATAATTGCATGAACAGTCATTCCGCAAACCTAAACCCCGCTATTAGTCCTCCGTGTTCCTGAAATTACACTGAGGCCTTTCCGCCTTTTATAATTACCATCCGGGTCCTCGTAGCTTTCTGTTTTCTTGTAATTTTGTCAACGTCATCCTTTTAATCGAGTCTCAGAATCCTTTTTTCTTTACAATTTGGTTCAATTTCCAGTAACCATTTTCCCTATTCATGAATTTTAATTCTAGTTTTTTTCTTAATCTTTTTGTTTATTATTCATGTTTGAACCATTGTCTTTTGATTTGTTATTGAAATGTATAATGGATGTCTAATGCCTATCTAATATGTGATTTTACACTCCATTTGGTGTTTAATATATAAATGTCACATAGTATACGTTTTCATATTATATATTGAGCATATAGTCTTCATGTAATGTATATAATATAGGTTTTACAAGGTATTTGACACTTAGTTCTATATAGTTATAATTTTTTAAAATGTACATTTTCCCAACTTTATAATATGTAAAGCTTTTAATATATATGCTAAGAGGTTTTCCTTTTTTTGTTAATATACTTAAGATGGGCTCTTTTTACATATAATATATATTCTTAACATAATGTGTCTTAGTATTTTGGGCTTGGCTTTGTTTTTGTTTTTTTGGGCCTTGTTAGTTTTAGTTTGGGCCTCTTTTGGGCTTGCTAGCTTTTAGGTGGTTTGGGCCTTTAGGTCCTGGGCCTAGCTAATAGTTTTTGGGCTTTAGATGATTAATTCAATTAATTTAAATCACGTGCTCGTCTCATAGGGGCGTGACTCTTAAATTAATTAAGTTAATTCTAGATTTGGGTTTTTTATAGCCTTAGTTAGATTAGGGTTCGAATTAATTCAATGAATTTTAATTTGCTCTTGGCTCATTAAAGTAAATGTGAAATTCATTAAATTAGTTGAACGTCTCTTTATGATTGTTAGGATAAAATAAATTTTAAACCTAGATTGACGTTAAATTTCATACTAATTATCATAATGTGTCGGGGTTTTAGTTGTTTAGGGCTAATTAATTTAAGGTTAAACATTAGAATCACCTAGTTAATAATTAGGTCACCATTTGGGCTTTCCATAATTTTGGCCTTTTTAGGTTAGGACTTTTAGTAGGTCATTGTGCGGCTAATTTTCAAGTTTCTGTTTCTCATTCTCTAATTGTCATGGCCCATCAATTTTGCATTAATTAACCTGAATCATAAGAAGGGGAGGTATTCATTAGTTCCGATATTTGGATCGTAGCAGTCCGAGGTTAAAGGATGTTGACCAAATATTTGAATTGATCCTTACCAACTCATGGCATAATTAAAACTTGACGAGGTCATTATATCATTCCTTAATTGTTTGCACCATGCATAAAGGTAACATGCGGAATTCGTGTAACACCTTAAACTTGGCATAGGAAAGTTACCACAATCTAAACTATAGGCTAATTGAATATATGAGCTAATCAAATTAAAGAAGAAAGAACATTAGCCATCCTTAATATCAAATAAGTGAAATTAGAGCCAAATTGAATTGAAATTAAAACTAGAAGGCATGAATGGAAGGATGAAATTGTGATCATGCAAAACTCTAGACTTTGCATGCAAATGGAATTAAAACTTAAGGCCTTGACACATGTTCTCAATTGATGAGAACATGTGCCTATTGAGTTGATGACTCACGGAATGCATGGAGGGGAATAATGAACAAAAATTTCATCATCTTCCTCCCAAAGTCATCTCCATGGCCGAATGTTGAGAGAGAAAAGGGGAGAGAAAAAGCTTCATACACCACCTTCAATTCATGCTTTTTGATTTAGCCTTGGTCAAATTAGCTTGGAGAAGGTATAATGCTTGATTCCTACATGTTATAGGATGCTTGAATCTTGAGATTTTGATGTTCTTGTTGCCTAAATTGATTTGGATGATTGTTATGTATGCTAGGATCATGTTAGCTTCTAGTACTACTTGAGATTGTGAATTCTAGTAGCTAAATTGCTAATGAGAGTGTATATGGTTGCTGGAAATTTGAGAATAGGAAGTATGGTTGAAAACAGTTTTGATTAGGGACTGTTTTACTAGTGAAAATGTTTAAGCATGCTAATTGAATGCAATGCCTTGATTTGGTCACATTGCTAGATGAATTGAAGATTGAATAGAGTAAATAAGTTTATGGAAAATGAATGCACCTAATTGGATTAGTTAAAACTAGGTAATGGACTGCACAAATGATGAATTGGATGCATGATGTTGATCAAATAGATCAAATTGAATTTAACATGATAATGCCCTATTTTAAGCACATTACTAGGTGAATTAGACTGACCTATACATGTAAGAACATGAAAATAATTTGAATTGCCATGCTAGAACCTTGTTTAGATGAGTTATGAATCTAGAAACTCAACCTAGTGTAATCTGCCCAGAATACTCTGTTCTGGGCAGTAACTTTGAAAAATCACCATAAATTTTCTAAAAGGAATTTAAGGCTGAAATTTTTATGGATAATACCTTAACATGTCTAAATTAATTAGGAGAAAATAGAACTAAATTATGGATTGTATAATGAATTGTAGAGAAGAAACACTAGGGACAATGCAAACTGTCCAGTGTTGTAAATTACCCTGTCTTTAAGTTAAAAACTGTATTAATTGGCAAAGAACTAAATGCAAGGCCTCTACGGTTAGAAAGACAATTACGTTATCTTTCCAATGGTGTAAACCAATTGAAATTCTGTCATACGGAATGAAAGTTGTGCATGTTTAAGTGAACAGAGTACATGCTGCCTAGTAACAACAGTTTAGGTAATTGTACACTGTTTTGTGGCAGTTTGTAAATTATTTTGTAAACAGTTTTGGGACACTGATTTCTGCCCTGTTTTACATGAATTAAAAGTATAGATAATTATAGTTATGTATCCAGATTTGTATATGTTGTGTACTAGTAACATTGCCTTGATTGAATGATTATGTGAACTTTGATTGACATGTATATACTTGTGCAATGTGTTAGGACCAGGAGTGAACTTGGTGGATGAGGAAAGGGTGAAACATCCTAAATCTAAGAACAAAGGAGTGTGGATACAAGACTAGCTAAGCTTGGAGTATTGTGAGTGCAGTTTACTTAAGAGTTAGGACTAGGTCCTAACTAAAACAAGCATGTCTAAATTCTTAAATTGCTAATTGACTTAATATGATCTTGATCTATAAGGGAAGAATGACTAAAGTAATGCATGAAACTTGATCACATCCTTGAATTCATGTTTGATAAAATTGCTAAGCATGTTTAGGTGGTAACATTGGCGCTTGTATGTGGCATGTGATCAAATATTTAAAGAAATTACTTGTAATGTTATCCCACTTGATGAAATGAACACATGAGAATTACAGGATATGTGAGCTATGGCTCAATTGGCCTAAGGGCCTAGTTTGAAATGAACTTGCTTGACATGATCTTGAACTTGAAATACTTGTATAAATAGCTTACATCGAACAACCTTGGTAGCTAGTTAGACTAGGTAGAAGGCATGCCTTAGAGTCTAGAGCTCATTGTGTTAGGGTGGGCTACGGTCTAGGGCTAAGGCCCCTATTTGGCGACAAACGGAGGGTACGTATGTGGTCTTTGGCGACAGTAAGAGGGTTCACCAGCACTACGGTGCATCTTGTGGCAACAGTTGGTTGGAGACTCGATTACCTATACAAACTAAGTACCAATGGGGTTGTTTAATTGATAGCAAATGAAATAACAATCCTATATTACATGTTACTTGTTTTGAAAGTTACATAATGAATGTTACTTGACATGAAAGCCATGAATTGTACGTTACTTGACATGAAAGCCATGAATTGTATGTTACTTGTTATGTAAGCATGATTTGCTTGATTCTTGATATAAAAGCATGAATTGTGATTCATTGCCTCTTGTTTCCTATGCTAGCCGAATGCTTGAAATCCTTAGTTAGGATTATTCTAATGCTTGAAATCCTTAGCTAAGATCATTCTTGTTTAATTGACACTTAACCTGATAAAAACAAATGGTTAGAACTAGTTACTACCTCACTAAGCACATTCTTGTACTTATCACTCTCGTTTTCATTCTTCCCAACCTACAGGATAAAGGATTCGAGTGTTGCTTGATCTTGAAGCCTGATTTCTTGAGCTAGAAGCAAGTCACAAGCAAAGTTAAAGTATGGTTTCATACTTGTTTTGTATATCTCCTAGATTGGTGGCACTAGAATGTATATAGTTTATCTTGATCATGTATTTTGGAAGTTAAGTACTTGTATATAGTGTCCTTGTATGGGCCTTCTATGCTATGAACTTGCTTGTTAAGTTTGAGACATGTAATGAACTAAACTTCTTTGTGAATATAAGTGTATTGCTATGCATATATATGTATCAAATTGATTGAAGATGTTCACAATCTAATCTACTTGTGATAACCGAATGCCTTGTTTAATGAACATGTGAATGATTGAATGAATAGCATGAATGGTTATGTATACTTAATCTTGTGGTTGCCCATGGTATGTACCATTGGGTGCCTTAATGATCATGTCTAATTGAAGTTACATGAAATGCTTCACGTCTTGCTTGAATTGAAAGTAGTATGAATCGAACCATGCTTGCTTGACTTACAATTCGAATGCCTTGTGGAATGTTATGGTCTTGTATGAATTTACTATGATGTAGGTGTTGTTTTGTGTTAGTATGATATTGTCGAATGGTCTAGATGTTTGAAAACAACTTACATGCAATAGTATGATCAAATAATCATGCTTAGTAAGTTTAGGTATGAGATGTTAAATGTATAAATCTAAGGAACATTGAAATGAAATGGAATTATGTTGCACACTTAGTTCATTCGAATGATAGGGATAAAATGAAATTAATTGTATTGTTAACATATTAACTTATAATGACTTGTAAACAAAATGTGTGATTGCTTGCTTGATAAGTTAAGTATGCTTGGATGCCTGCCAGTTAAGTAACTCATCTAAGAGGGATAAGCTTATCAATTCTTGCCTTGTTCTTGTTGTTGGTTGTATTGTTTTGCCTTGTCCTTGCTTGTAACGCTCCCGAGCCGATTTGCTACTAACCCAGGGTAGGGGTGTTACAATTCAAGCCATAAATTAACACGGCAGTCAGGCTTATTCAATGTCGGTTTAATCTATGGTCTGATGTATCGTCAACCTTAGTAATTAAATGTCTAATTAATTTAAACCTGCCAATTTGAATAAGCCTGTTCAATTAAGGTTAATTTTCAATTAAGGTCACCGAATTAAATTATTTTAAAATTTTAACAATTTCCTTCGACTAAAAGCAACAAATATTTTGGTACCAATTTCCGGGTATGATGGGGTGTTAATCCTTCCTCACACGTAACCAACTCACGAACCCTTTCAAAAATGAATCTCTGGTTTTCTGGTGTCTGACCTACCTTATCCAAGTGGCCGGTGGCAACTCCCAGTTTTAAATCATTTTTCAAAAGAAAATGAGTTTTTCGAAAGTAATCCCTTTAAACCAATATTTCAAAAGTGATTTATGGGATAATTCGTATCGATGAATTTTCTAAAAGAAAACTGCAATTATATATATTTTTTATAAAAAGAAAAGGAACAACGTCGTTACAATGCCATGCGGGGAGTGCACAATCACCCTCGAAGATGTTGCTATGCATCTCGGTGTACCAATTTTAGGCAGTCCAATCGTTGGTCAAAATAATTATTTCATTTATGATTACTGCTACAAGTATTTAGGGAAGACACCAACGTCACATGTTGTTGACGGTAAATGTGTGAAGCTGATGGCTGAAGAATCATTTTCAAGTGGATTAAAATTCTATAGAGGCAGAAATTGA
This sequence comes from Hibiscus mutabilis, assembly GCA_019671005.1. Lineage (NCBI taxonomy): Eukaryota > Viridiplantae > Streptophyta > Magnoliopsida > Malvales > Malvaceae > Hibiscus > Hibiscus mutabilis. The sequence continues at coordinate 3,126,538 of CM033727.1, read as the reverse complement.
GTTTGTTGCTCGAGTCTATATATTGCTCCTTATCGGTGGTATGCTAATACCAGATAAATCGAGTTCTCGCGTGCACACGCAATACCTTCCGTTCTTGGAGACGTCGTGTGTAGCAAGAAAATTCAGTTGGGAATATGCAATATTAGGTTTCCTGTACCGCGAGTTGTGCAAGGTAGCGATACCGACAAATCTCAACAACAGATTCGTGCACGCCAATATAGGTGGGTGTATGGTGCTGATACAATCATGGGCCTGATGTAGGCTTCCGTTCTTGGCTCCTATTTGCGATCCTCCGTTTGAACTCTCACTCGCTTCAAGGTAATACTGTTAATTCCCATAACTATTTTAAATGTTATTTACGAAAATCATGATCCATCTATGTATTTGTATTATGTAGATGGGCCCAAAAATTCAAAACGAAAATGTTGAAGGTAAAATTAATTTTCGCAGTGAGAACATATATTAGCATGCATTGTGAAGACTAGGTAATGCAAAATTATTTTTAGGTAAAAATTTTAAAATTTGAATTTATTTTGATCTAATATTTCTGGGTATGTACGTATTATTGCCGTTCCGATGGATGCCATATGATGAGGATGATGATATTCGCCATGTGATTTCGAACGATGCCTGTGAAGAAGCCAAAAATTGGTGTTCGGTAATGCAGTTGCTACATTTTGTGATTGTCGAGATATTTTACGGAAATTGGGTTCTAAGGCAGTTCGGATACCACCAGCCTATGTCGGAAGACCCGATCAATATGGATGAGTTCGAAAAGTGGACTTACGGGGTAAGTACGAAGAGAATTGTCCAAAGAGATATTCGTCATACATAGCATGGTGGCTTGATAGGTCAAGCAAGTTGCCGACTCGTTATCTCATTCCTTATGATTTCGATTTCTTGAATTCTAAGTAACGTCAGTGGTTTGTGGCAAATGGAAAACTGAAGTTAACGTCCGAAGCCCAACACCAATCTTATGTTGCTTTGTTTGAAATCCCAAAAGACCAGGACCAAGAACATGATCCGGAACCCGAAGCCTAACCCGACATGGGAGCTAGGTCAACAGAGTCCAGAGAGGTTTAATTTTTTATTTAAGATGAGTTCACAAAATTTGTTATGTTTATTGATTTTAGATATTTGTCTTTTAATAAATTTCGGACCCAATGCATGTTTTCTTTGATTAATAAAATTCTGAGTTTAGTTTACAAATAATTGTTATGCTTGTTTTTTTTTTCACGCAACAAAGTATGTAGAGTGTTGCCATCGATCGGAAATAATGAATTACTACACTTACAAAAGTAAGAAATATTAAGAATACAAAAAAGAATTAATAACTCATTGATGGATTACTCCCCGAACTTTAATACATATGCTTGAGTACATGTAATTTTTTTATAGTATACAACATATTCACTCACTACCACAACTCATTAATATGATTGACAGCCCAATTTTTTTTGCTGGTACAAGGTTGTTCGAGCAAAAACGGGGCCAGTCAACATGGAATATGGCATGCAGTACCCCCTATATGTCATTATGGATGCAAAGGGTCCTGGATATAATAAAAATGGATGCAACATTATGCCCCACAGGCTTGGCGACGACATTTGGGTTGTATCCCAAATAATGTAGGACCACGCATTTTCTCGAAAAAGTAATGTTGTAAGTAAAACTTCGTAATATGAGACAATACGACAGCAATTAAAGTTTCCGTTATGATTTCTGGTAGTATCATTCTGAGCAATGTACAACGTAACTGATGCAGTGGCGTGAACTTTGTACATTTGGTTCGTATAAAAAAAAGAAAGAAAGTTTTGGTGTGGAAACGAATGTGCTGATTCGGAAGTACTATATTTATGCTGGAAATAGAAATGACGGGCAAAACTCTCCGGACTTGCACAACGAGTTTTGCCTTTCATTTCTATTTCTAGCATCTTAGCAGCAGTTTTCATAGAGATCTCTTGGTAGGGTTTTTAACCCGTGTTTCGGAGCGGTTTTTGAATGTTGGATCGAAAGGAGGACGCGTAATCGTATAGATAAACATTTGTAGTTGATGTTAATGGAAAAACATTCAGAGGTGGCCTAAAACATGCCTAAACACCCATATGAGAGGTCTCTTGGTAAGGTTTTTAATGCATGTTTCAAATCGGTTTTTGAATGTTGAACCGAAAGGCGGATGCATATTCGCAAAGACAAATACTTATAGTTGATGTTAACGTAAAAAAGTTGTACGGGAAAACATCCAGAGGCGGCGTAAAACGTACCTAAACACCCCTATGAGAGGCCTCTTGGTAGGGTTTTTAATGCATGTTTCGGAGTAGTTTTTGATTGTTAGACCAAAAGTTGGATGCGTAATCGTATAGATAAACACTTGTAGTTGATGTTAACATAAAAAATTTGTTCGCGAAAACATCCCTATGGAGAGATACAATGGGTGCTACACAGAGTTGGCCAATATGGGATATGCCGCTACCACGAATTCTGCACAATGGGTGGTTTGGGTTGCTTTATATAAGAAACTAGGTGGCCGTTTACACCATGATCTCCCCATGCTTAGTTAATGTTGTAAGGAAAACTTTGCTCATGCAACTAGGCGCAAATGACATGACAACAACCCCGATTTTCAATGCATTTTCAAACACATAAAGTATAAAATTTTGAATTGAAGGTTTTAAACAATCAAACATCATGTTACCGGTTATTTATAGTTGGGATTTTAACATAAACTCGTTTTGCATGTAAGCTGAGTTACACTCGTCGTGTCTCCGTGTAATACCAATTGAGCTGGTAGTTTGACATGACATACAAAACTCACTGTCCATGCATGGTGAGTTAGGGTGAACTCATCTTATGAGCACGGCAAGTTTGGCTCATCATGTAAAAATTCCTAGTCATAATTGAAATTATGCTGCAGGTTTATATTTTCAATACGAATGTAAGTAACAATGATTATGTCAAGGGAATTCTCCGTATATACATGTCGATTTTCTAAACCCATTATGTTCTTAACCGCTAATCTATTTCTCATTTTCTACAACTTTCAAATAAACCCTCAAATTTCACCAACAAACCATAACCCCAAATTCTCTCAATCTCACGTAAACATCGATTTACAATGGCTCTAGCACCAATCCCAGCAATCGTATACTACGATGGAAACTATTTAGGAGACGATACCATGAAAAATTTTGAGTCCAAATTTTTTTTCAAGATTAAATTCGTTCGCGTCATTCCTTTCCAGGAGCTAGTAAAAAAGATCAAACGTCTGGTACTTGTCAAGTGTAATATACCACAAAAGGCTTTCTACTACAGGTTCCATACATCTTTGTTTCCAGTGACATACAGTACAATGAGAAATGACAATAGAAATGATGTTGAAGCAATGGTCGAGACGTATACGGTGTACGGAGATGAATTTTGCTACTTGTACGCAGATTTTAGTGAAGAAGTAGTAGGTGACAATGAAAACCGAGTTGCAACTTAGGTGAAAACATATGATTTTAACTCTTTGATGAGGGATTATAATTTTGGCGTTCTTGCTTATACCTCTGCGTTTCATGATGAACCTGCATGTTCAACAACAGGACACTCGTACTCCAACTTCTTCAACCTAAACGGCGAACAACCATCAACTCAACATTCCACCTTTATGTTGGGAAACGTTGGTACACCCTATGGCGCAGTGGATTATCTGGCATAATCCACTAGTGATTCATGTACAAGGGACGAATTCATGGTGATAAAGGATGAAAAACTTTATCTCAACCAGTTTGGATTTTCGCAGCGAGTATAGGAGAATCCAAATCAAATCTGAGTCGTCACAGCAGCGTTCTGACCTCTACGCAGTCCACCCGAATAAAACAAACAACTTTTCTCTTCTCTAACTGTTAGAGATAATTTTCAAAAAAGGCATATTTTGGCTGATAGACCTTATGCCTTTATATAGCATTCAAAAACCTAATTCTAATTAAATTCGGATTCTTTAAATATACAATATATTTAACCGAATATAATTAAATATGTATAATCTAATTCTAGTTTAATTAGGTTTCTTTTATATATATATATATATATATTAATAGTATTTGATAATTACAATAACTTATCAAATATTAACATATATATAAATGAAATTATCCATATAACAATTTCGGTTTCTCACTAATTACGTGTACAACAAGTTTGTACACATGCTATCTAGTCGATATTTGTTCGTTTCAATCATAGGGCGTGACCCTTTTAGGTTCATGTAAGGTTAGCAGTAATATCCAGAACAATTCTAACATTACAAGCAATGAGTGACATCTAGCAATACATCATTGCTACATGAGTTACATGAAATCGTGGTTCGATTTAACCTTATTTCTGTGATTAACTTCTTTTATGTATTTCATCATTTTGTCCTCATATCAAGATCGGACACAAGTCATGGATTAGTCACACTTGTATAGTCCATCTAATGTTTCTTGATATCTTGAGTAGACTATTATAAACGAATAACTATGATATCTCGTATCAATTTATTCGATCATGACCATGCATTTTGTAGTCTCACTTATTCAAGTGGCCTATGATATTACTCCTATCATGTATGAGGGACAAATCCTATCTTGATCAACCATATTTCGCAACATGGATTGTGACATATCCAATATCAGTCTTTATAGTGTAGTTAGTTACGATGAGCAATGTTGAAATAATGATGATCTCAAGTCTGAGGATCATACATGTAGTTATCACCATGAGTAATGTTGCAACTGTCACGTAATAATCCAAGAAACATGCTCATAGCAGGTCAGTCCAGTATGGTGTTCCCTAATACATACTTATATATTGATTTTGCAATCTCCATGTCAATGACAGCACTTTGTCATCAATCAACTACATATTAGTCTTAATACATTATTGTTTTCCAAGCCGATAATAATTCTCGACTAAGGACATTCAAGAATAACTATATTATTCTAAGGACTTTATTATAATTAAGTTTATTTATAGATACATGGAATAATACTAAAATAATAATAATAATGGCTTCTTATTAATAAACAAGATAAAATAAGTATGTCTTTTACAACCATCTCATAATTGGTTTTTGGACATACTCTAATACTTTAACCCATACGTTCATGGGCATCAACTGATACTTGGTGGATCGAGTTTTTCAGGGGCTGACACTCTTGTGTTGCATCATTTGATCTAAATGAGCCAAGCTACGCCCCTCCTAAATATTTCCCACGTCTACAACTATAACTTTTGCACCTGCCCATGCATCCACATATGCTGATAAAGGCTACACATCCCCAGAAGAACCGATTCAAGAGCGCGGCCCCAATGGTGCTGAGGTTGGGTTGTTCGTGGAGCCTGAAGGTGTTCCTGCCGATTTCGCCTCTGAATCTGACCGTGGCACTGATAATGATGATAGCGGCCCTGGAAACTTCAATCAAAATTAATTGAGACATGTTGCAAACAATAGTGCTCTAATACCGTGCGAGCCTCCAGCGCACATGCACGACTTCGACTTGGCAGCAATGGACGTGCATGAGTTTCCTGACGTGGGTTTTGACGGTTCTTACTTTGTAATAAAAAAGATGACTTGTAGGAAGGTACAATTCAGAACGAGCGACGAAGCGAAAGTTGTTGTTAAAAACTACAAGATACATTACGGTGTGCACTCTAAGTTACAGTACGCGGCATCAATGTACACAAAAATCGACACAAGGATTCAATTGGAAGGTGCGGATCAAATAGATGAAAAGAAAAGACAACATTTAGGAGATCACAGTCTACAACGACTCTCATACTTTTTGTGCCATCGGTTACAGGCAGGATCATCCAAACCTAGACCCCAATATCATTGCAAATTTGAACAAATGCTTGAAGAGTTACGGGGAGGAATAATATGGGCTACAAGTACGTTGCAAAAATTCCTAAAGAAAAATAGAGCAACGCATACGACGGCGGATTTAGATATGGCCACATGACAACCAACCAGGCCGAGGCAATCAACTCTTTCTTGAAGGGGTTCGAAATTTTCCAGTGACCGCCATCGTGAAAGATACGTACTTTCATTTGGGCAAGTTGTTCGCAACCTTGGGCAAAGAAGCTGCCAGTATGCTACAAAAGTGCCTTATATTCCACCCGAGGATACGAGACAAAATTCAAAAAACTGTTGTTAAATCGAATGGGTTGCATGTACTGCCGATGTCACGTAACGATGAATCTTTTCGTGTCTCAGAGATACCACGACCAATGCAGGGTTTTGACCCAACATCGTACAAGGTGGATCTAAAAAAAGAGTGATTATGGCAAATTCCAAGCACTTAGGACTCCGTGCGAGCATGCCATCGCTGCATGCTCCGCTGTCAGGATCGATTTCAAGGAATACGTAGATCCTGTATACTGGCTTTATTCAGTATTTAAGGTCTATGAAATAGAATTTCCACCAATCGACAACGTAACTGAATGAAATGTTGTGAAAATATGGACCACAATTTTACCTTACCCAACTATGCGAAGGGAAAAATCAGGACGTCCCAGATCCATAAGGATTCAGAATGATATGGACGACATGCATCACCGCGAGCGTGAACCTACCGGACAGCCTAGACTTTGCGGGAATTGTAGACTTAGTGGTCATAGAATGCCAAAGTGTCCGTCTCGAAAATAAATCTGTTGTTTTTTATTAAGTAGCCATGTTTTAACATAAATATTAGTATCAAACTTCACTAGAATTTATTTCGATCTAACTTTTCACCACTGCATAGTTCACCTAAAGGGTTATAATTTTAAAATTAAAAATTTCATTTCAACTTCTACATTATCTTTAAAACATCCTACAACCTATTAGTTATACTACTTGTGCATTCAAATAGAAATACAAAATGTTTGATGATTTACAACTTAATCGAATATTTTTGGACAAAATAACCGAGCTAGACTCGTCGTGTATACACGACGAGTTCAATCATTTCAAACACCGTTATGCTTAAACCCATAACAGACATTAAGCTAGGGGGAACTCGTCGTGTTCTTACGGCAAGTTGCGTTTAAGATTAGGTTAATCTCGTTATTAATATTTAAATGGGAAATTAAAAAAAAGAAACTCACCATATGTTCACGGCGAGTTTGAATAAAAATAATATAATTTTAGAACTCACCATGGTGGTGCGGCAAATTTTCTATTAGAGTCCTACTTTTGAGGATTTAGGATTCCGGGTGGTGCGTTGGACATAGATCCTAATTATGCCCTTCCCCCTCAATTCTTAATATTACAAAAATAAAAACATAATTTTCATTGCTGCACAAATCATATCAAATATAGCGAAAGAAATAAAAGAAACTCTAATTTGGACAGTGCCAACAGAATACTATGAAAAACAACTCATGAAAAACAAAACACAGCAGAGATCATAATGGGATCTTTTAGTGTTTTTTTTTTCTGTGAAATCCAAAAACCATATCTAGGGTGAATCTCCAAACTAAACTCATTATTTTTAAAATCCCTCAAAATAGCACCTAAAGTTTATATTTCGCGGACTAGCATCATTACAATAAACTCGCCGTAGATACACGACGAATTTAAGTAAAATATCATTTTTCCAAAAAAAACTCAGTCTTTTCCGACTCAAATATGCCCATATCCCCACAGAAGAAAACCTCATGATCAGACAAATACTGAAAGTAGACAATACTAAAAGAAAATAAAAACAGGAAATAAAAGAGAAATTAGAAGGGGGGAAAAGGGTGAGAGTAGTTGGTGAAGTGAACTTGTTGATATTACAGCTACAAGACACTTCATATACGGACAGGCTCATTGCTTCTGTCCCTTTCTTGTTTTTATTTATGATTTTGATTTTCATATTTTTATTTGAGAATTAATGATATGATCTTATGTAAATCTATTTCTTAATCATCTACCTTTAAATTGTTATAATGGAAGAGTTCAATTTCAATTCGCTGAAATGATTAATTTTTATCGAAGCTTCTTTTAACATATTCTAATAGCTATTTTTTTAAATCTTAAAACAATACTGAATTGTATTAAAACAAAAGAAGGTACAACTGTAACAATACAATCACACAAAAAAAAGAATTTAGGACTATGTCCACCAAAACCTAAACAAAAAATACAATGAAAAAGAAAACCTAAAGTCGCAATAGCAATCGAAGCCTTCTTTTGAATATGAAGCTCATCATTCATCGTAATCCAATAATTGTCAATATTGTCTCTATCCATCTAGACGTTTTTGAGATAATGAATGAGTGGCGAGCGAACCAATGCAAACGTATAGGCTGCTTCGTAAAAACATATCTGAATACATTGGCAAACAACTACAAAGAGGGGATCTAACCTTTGAAAAAGCACCGATAATCGTAAATAAGATACGAACGATGCGAGAATCTTTACACGGTCGCAGATCTACCGTAGAAGTAGGTGAATGATATACCATAATGCAGAGAAGAGTGCAAATAAACATTTGTAAATATGCGGAAAAAATTAAACAAAAGAGATTTTATTAAAATTATTAAAATAGTTGTTATTTTAACTTAAGACGAATGCTTAATTACACAAACGGGTATATTTTATAAAATTATTAAAATTGATAGTTTCATTACTTGAGACCATAGTGCGAATGATCCATTTTATAATCTCACTATTTTAGACATTTTTCTCAATGATATTAGATGGTCATTTGATTCAAGTGTATTCATTTATTTTAATAAACAACTATCCTAACGAGTCACATCAAATCGCCATTATTCGAGTAACGGACGCTAACAGTTGAGTGGCCGTTTTGTTAATTTTTTATAACATTTGCGTTTATTTTTAAACTTTTTAAACTTCAATGGTAAAAATGAAATAAACCCAAACTTGAGTGGCCGGTGAGTGAATTTACCCTAGAAAAGATGACACCATTGAAATTCAGAAATAACCAATGATCAACCTCGATCCTAATCAAAAAGCACGCTTCTCTTATTGTCAACGCTACAAATTTTATTCGTGACAACTTGAAAAAAAATCCAGATACTATAAATTTTAACTTAAAAAAAAACAATATAATTCAAAATATTTATAAGCTGAAAAATTATATATTCTACATTATATTTTTTCACTCTGAAAAACACGTCTTAGTATCATAAATAGACTAAATTGAAAGTAATTATATAATAAAAACTGAATAAATTACGGTAATATGTTTGTGTGTGTAGTGTAGTGTTTTATTTAGGGCAAATAACACCATTGATCATTACATTATTCATACTTTCATGTTTTAATCACAAAACTATTATTTATACAAAACCGTCGTTGAAGTTACATTTTTTTGTTTTAGTTACCAATCTATTGTTTTTTTTCTGTTTTAGTCACAAAACTATTGTTTTCCCTAGTTTTTTAACGGGTGATCAAAATAGAAAAAAAAAACGTACTCCCCAAGTCACATTATTTGTCACATGTTGACTTTTTACAAATTTTTTTAAAAAAGTTTATTTAAAATGTTTGATGCAAAATAACTTGAATGATAAATTTGCCCTTAAAAAGTTAACTTTTATTTTTATTGAGAAACTAAAAAAATGATAAAAAGGTAAATATGTCTTATAAAAGTTGTTGAGTTTTTTAAAGTGACAATTTTGTTTGTGACAATTTTAAAACACAAATGTGACAACTATATTAGGACAAAGGGAGTAATATTAATACTGATTTTATAAAAATAATAATTTGCCAACCAAAACAAGAAAACGATAATAATTTAGTGAGCAATGATGTTGTTTACCTTTTTATTTAGGCTTAACCGTCAAATAGGTGCCCAAACTATGTCATTTTTTCATTTAGGTGCCCAAATTATTTTTCAGGTGAAATAGGGTCCTAAAGTTTCATTCCGTGACCATTTAAGGTTTTTCGTTAATTCCCACCGTTAAAGAACACATGTCATATCCTGAAAATTTCCAAAAGTATATTATAAATAAATAAAATTACTTAATTTTTAGAATTTCTCTAAGTTTTACAGATTTCACAAAACAACCCCCAAATTCCAAAATCCCCAACTCCCCAAAACTTAAATTTCGATTTGGGCCACTTCCGTCGCCGATTGCCACGCTGCTGCCCACTATATTGGTCGCCGAAAATCGACCGACGCTGTGCAAATTGCCGAAATTGTTGAATGGTTCTTTTGAACGATTCGCGACGAACGGCGTGTGGGTTGTTCGGCGAGGGGGGGCGCTTCATTCTGTCGCCGGCAACGCAGTCAACGCCGGCAAAAGTGGTCGAATTTTGGGACTATTTTTGGAATGTTTAAAAATTTTAGGATCTATTTTTATTCTTTTTTTATTAATTTTATTAATTTTTAATATAATTTTATAATTTTTAAGAGATGACACGTGCCTTTTAACGGTATAAATTAACGGCGAACCTTAAATGAATCACAAACTAAAACTTTAAGACATTATTTAACCCGAAAAATAGTTTGAACACCTAATTAAAAAAAATGCATAATTTGAAAACCTATTTACCCATTAAAATTTTATTTATTGGGGCATTGGCATTTCAACGCATGAAATGATTAGATTACCATGCATGCATCAATTCAAGCAATCCCATCCACCCATCACCAATCAAAACAATGAAAAGAAGCAAGTTAGGTAAAGCATGTGATGAGAGAAGAAAAAAGGTCAAAAAAGAATCAGCAAAAGGATCAAATTCCAATGACATTCATTTCCCTCTTCTAACACCATCTTTCACCAATATGGAGAGTGTTGGGAATGTGTAAAAACAAAATAAAGTGAGATTTTGCATGGATTTGCAAAGGGCCAATCCTCAGGAAACAAAGGAAAGTAGGTTGGCTGGTTAGCATTTCGAAGGAGAAAATAACAGCCGTAAATGCCAATGGCTGGGCTTGTAGTTGAGCATCGGGGAGGGAGATTATTAGGGTTTTTGAAGAAACATTGGGTGTTGGACTGTTGGTTGACAACTAGAATATCATGCCAAGATGAAAATGGAAGGAAAAAAAATAGGCTTAAGGACTTTTCTAGCACCATAGAATCCTATTTTGACCAAACTATGGTCCCAAATTCTATTATGCCCAAACTAAGACCTTTACGGTGAAAGTTTAAATAATTTTTTTTTCAATTTATAGTAAAAGCACGATGAGTTTAAAAAAAATTTAATTTTTTTCGTGTTTTATTTTAATTAATCACATTAGCGGATGATTAATGTAATTTTAATTGGAACTCGCCATGCATGCAAGGAAAGTTTCACTTAAATTTTTAATGAACATAAAAAAATAAACTATTAGGAACCTACTTTGCATCTTTAATATATTAATTAAAGAACAAAAAAAAAAGATTGAACTATTAGGAATTAACTTTAATATTTAGCTCCATGATTTGCAAAAAAGAATGTTGGCATTAGCTATATATAGGCCTAGCTAGGGTGTAGGCCTTTGTCTATTATCAATGTAAAATTCTTGAAGCTAAAGAGTTTGCTGCTATATTTTAACTCTTTAGCTCAAAGAATCATACATTGATAAGAAACAAAGGATTAAACTCTAGCTAGACCTATGTATAGCTAAAGTCAACATCCTTCTTTGTAAATCATGGAGTTAAATATAAAAGTTGGTTCCTAATAGTTTGATTTTTTTTTTATTTTCATTCTTCAATACATTGAAGATGTAAAGTGAGTTTCTAATAATTTAATTTTTTTCATTTAAGTCCTATAGTAAAAAAGTTTGATTTTTAAAATTTTAATTGAAACTCGCCAGGTATGCATGACGAGTTTCAATTAGGATATGTTCATTTGCTAACGTGATTAATTAAAATAAAACACAAAATATCGTTTTGAAAATTTTTAGAACTTGTCTTGCTTTTATGACGAGTTTAAAAAAATATTATTTTATTTGAATTTGTCATGCTGTTACGCGAGTTCATTGTAAAGTTCCTAGTTTAAACATAATAGGATTTGGGGCCATAGTTTGGTCAAAATAGGATTCTATGGTGCTAGAAAAGTCCTTTAAGCCTGTTTATTTCCTTCCATTTTCATCTTGGCATGATATTCTAGTTGTCAACCAACAGTCCAACACCCAAGGTTTCTTCAAAAGCCCTAATAATCTCCCTCCCCGATGCCCAACTACAAGCCCAGCCATCGGCATTTACGGCTGTTATTTTCTCCTTCGAAATGCTAACCAGCCAACCTACTTTCCTTTGTTTCTTGAGGATTGGCCCTTCGCAAATCCATGCAAAATCTCACTTTATTTCGTTTTTACACATTCCCAACACTCTCCATATCGGTGAAAGATGGTGTTGGAAGAGGGAAATGAATGTCATTGGAATTTGATCCTTTTGCTGATTCTTTTTTGACCTTTTTTTCCCTCTCATCACATGCTTTACCTAACTTGCTTCTTTTATCTTACTATTTCCCCAAACCAAATATATAACGTGGTACAAAAATAGATTCTATATAATTTTATATGATTTGTTCAATCTATGTCGCAAGACGTATAATAAGAGTGATGTATTGGGTATCTATTTGAATTCTAAATTATTAATTACATAATTTCACTTTAGAGAATTTATTTAAAAAAAAGCACCATAATTATCCAATGTAGCACCCTTATCATATACCTTGTGGTATAAGTTAGATAACCTTATATAGTGGCGGATTTAGAATTTTTTTTAGGGTAGGCACACATATATTAAGTATTAACAACGTAAAAGTTTTTGTACATAAATTGGTACAAATAAAATATTAGGGTGGACACGCTCAGTAAAATAGATAATCTATAAAAGAAACTCACATTTGAAGAGTGGGCACAATAAAATTTCAAGATGGACACACTCAATAAAATAGATAACACGTAAAAGAAATTCAGATTTGAAGGGTAGGCACAATAAAATTTAAGGGTGAACAAATTTAATAAAATAGATAATCAGTAATTCTGATTTTCAAGGTGCCCACCCTCGACACAACCTATATCCGCCACTGACCCTATATAAAATTTCTGACATAATATTTTATTAGATTGAAAGATAATTGAATGTGTTTAAGTTATTTTCCACGTAAATAAAAATAGAAAATATGTCGTTTACTCGCGATAGATTTTTTAAGAAATGAGTCCAATTTAGGGTTTGTGGTATTAGTTTATAGTATGCGGATGTAAGTTTGAGGGCTTTGAATTTAAGATTTAAGGTTATAATTTAGGGTAAAAATTTATATTTTATGGCTTAAATAAGTATGTTTGTAGAAAAAAAATTTACCGTTTATGCATCAAATATTAACACATAAAAATTTACAAGTTTTTCATGCTGTACTTAATACAAAAATGATTTTTAAATTAAATAGAGTTTTTTTATTCTACATTTAATTTTCAATATTCGAACTAGGGATTGGCAAAACTCAACTAAAAAAAATCGAATTATTCAACTCGACTCGAGGCGAAAAAACCGACTCGTTTTAACTCGATTCGTACTTTCATAAACTTGATTCGACTCAAAAAATTTCAAATAAAGTTCGAGTTATGAAATGGAAATTGGAATAACTCGAAATTTTTAGTAATTAGTAGATCAGTTTTCATATTCGAGTCGAGTCTGTCAATTATGCATGATATATTATGTATAACACATGTGAAAATATGAAGAAATATATATGTATATTATATATACATACAGAAAGCAGTTGAAATTAAATCAATATATATTATAACATTGTAAATGATTACAATTAAATTTGTACTGAAACTCGAAAACTCGACTCGATTCAACTTGAATTCTATAAACTCGACTTAATTCGAATTTTTTAAATAAAATTTGAATTGATAAATATGATTTACAAACTCGAATAACTCAAAAAATTTAACTCGATTCGGTCGAACGCTTAACCCTAATTCTAACTAACGTAAAAAGAATCAAAATAAACATTATTATTGATCAATTAAATATAATGATTTAAATTATCCCAAACAAAAGTTATTGTTTAACTTTAATAGATCTCCGTACAAAAACAATTTAAAATGTCATATCATTAATTTTCATATGACAAAAACGGAAAAAGTAAACATGATTATAGGTTAAACATTTTTTAAACTAAATTCCTTTTGTTAAAAAAATTAAAATTTGTTAATTATTATTTAAAACAAGAATAAAATTTTAATATACAATTTTTGTAAAATTAATTTTACATAAGTTTGTGTATTTACACTATAAAAACTTAAATTTTAAATTTCTATTCTTAACACTTAAAAATTAAACCTTAAACTTTAAACTCTATACACTAAATTCTAAATACTAATCTTAAATTCTAAATCATACAACATAAACCTTTAAACTTTAAATCTTAACCCCTAATTTAATGTACATGTATTGTGTATCGAACTTTTTCCCTTAAAACAAAAGAATAAACGAAGCTCAATGACGACAAGGTGAAGTAAGCCGCGCCGCCCTCCACCTCTGGTGCCTTATAGTGTGGGTCAGGCCTCCACCCCTTAAACTGGCCCACCCTACTCTCTTTCACTAAAATGCGCCGCACAGCTCTGTATGCACTTAGCATTTAGGCAGATGGCGTAAATTTTAATTCTCATTCTCTTTTAATAAAATTGTTATATTTTAAAAATTCAATAGTTTTTATAAAAATATTTATTTTTATATGTTTTTTAATTTTTTAACAAAAATAAAAATTAATTTCTTAAAAATAAATTTATTATTCAAATTGTTTTACACTACATATTATATAAATTTTTTTCTTAAAATTCTGTAAAAAGTTAACATGTGATATAAATATTGAGTATTAAATTTATACAAGGGGCAGTGGCAGTGCCCATAGCGGAACCCTTCACACCTTTGATCATTTGACACGCCGGCATCATAATAGAATCAGGAAACGTGGCATAATCTTAGGTGGGGTAGTTTTACGAGCTAGAATTCGTTTACCTGTAACTTCAATAATCCAATTGGAGTAATTTTATCCTAGTAATCCCTAATTAATAATATTGTAGATCATTTTTAATTGCATTAATTTAACTGACATAATCTTTCAAAATTAATATTTTTTTTATTTTTTATTAATTTAATTCTCAAACTTCTAAGTTACATCCATCTTTTCATTTAACCGTCGTTGACTAATAAAACTGTGAAAAGAGAAATTAATTTTGATTAGTATTTTGCTTAGGTTGGTTTTGGTTTTTGTGTTATGTTAGTTCTTGTTACTTGTTAGTGTTCAAGTGGTGAGTCATGGCCAGTTCAAAAGTTTAGGGGCCTGTGCAGTTTTATTAAAATATGATCATTTGATTTATAATTTTAAAGATATATATGGTTTTAATATATATATATATTTATTTTAGTAAAAAATTATATTATGAAGCCCTCTTTAAAGTTATTTTTTTATTTTTTCTTGTAATTTTTTCACTAAGCAGAAATTTTATTATTAATAATGTTTATGTCATAGTTAAGAGCCTCGTTAAAAACTTCCCTAAATCTAAGTGGAGAAAAAAAGTACACTTCAACTAGGCGACGATAATGCAAAATTACATCTCATCACCAAAGCCATGTTTCTTCAACCAGTCTACAATGGTTTTCCACATAAGAACCAAAAAACCCACCAAGTTATGGCTCAAGTTACCACAAAGCTTTGAATAACTCTACTAGATGCATACTATTTTTTGCAAGATTATTCGCCATTTCATTCCTCTCTTTAGGGACATACTCAAATTTAACCATTTTATTATTTTTATCAGCTTGTCTATTTCCTCAAAGAGATTCTACCAGCGCCAAGGTCTTAGGAGTTGGTTCTCGATCTAGTTCAAGGTTACTTGTGAATCGGATTCAATTATAAGGCTTGCCTTCTCTGTCCAGCCGGCTTCCTCAAACACAATAAGAACTGTCTGAATAGCCACGATCTTTGCAAATTTTTACCCTATATTTTATTTTCTCTCTATAAACATTTGATTCAACTTATTTGAGGAACTCTTTTTTTGAGTATTGTGTGGTCGCTCATTTTGCACAAATTCAGAACTCCCACTATGATGAGTGCCTTGGGGGCGGTTGTATACCTGGGTTGATGATTTTTTTTTTTTGAGATTGGATTGGTTGCTTCGAAGTTCTCGGATGTGAAGTTGTCAGCTAATTAGGTTTGTTGGTAATTAGGAAGGGCAAAGCTTACAGGGTGACTCAGGTCACTGATTGGAATGGAGGTGAGGCTTCAGAATTTCTACTGCCCTATTAGCATAAGTTATTTTTTTAGCAGATGCTGGTATTGTAGTACGAGTTTTTGATGGGCTGTTGGGTGGTTCATCTAAGTATTTTATACTCTAAAACCTACCCCTAAAAAATACACCAGTGGCATGACCATCGTCTTTCTCACTCGTATTTCCTTTATAAAAAGTCAATGCAAAGCACGGTAGCTGTTCTTGTTCAAAATACAATGATATATTCCATGTGATTTGTGCAACAAAAGATGAAAGTTCATATTTTATAGTAGAAAATGAAGATGTGGAACCCCTTGATACATCTGTTAACTCCATAATTGTTCTTGAATGGAATGATATCGGAGAGGCCGTACTAGTACAACATTTCAAGCATATTCACTCTCAAGATTAAGTGACCGAGTAAGTGAATATGATAATAAATGTTGTGATGGGTGCTTGTTACTGCTTTCGGCTTCATTTTATTACTGTTCACAAGGTGAGTTCTATCTTCATAAAGTTTGTGTTGAGTTATCAAAGATAAAACAGGTTTGGCATCATCATTGCCAACAACCATTAGTCTTTACTTCGAATGAAGTTTTTCGGTGTGTAAAATGTTGACGTGTGTCGAATGCCTTTGCTTATAAATGTGAAGAATGCAATGACTATACATGTTTTCGATGTGTTCTTGCCCTTACACTCGGTGCTCAAACATGTCTAGGGCATAAACACAACCCCCTTCTTTTCTATACTGACTATAGAATGCAATGTAGTGCTTGTGGTGATGAAGTAGAAGGGTTGTTCCGTCGCAAGGCTTGCAATATTTCATTAGATCATAGGCGTTTTTCACTTTCTATTACAGCCCAACATAAATGCCAGTAACACATTATAAAAAATGTACATATACCGACGCTTAATTATATCGGCGGACAAAAGTTGTCGCTATATCAAATATATACCGACGAAAAATGGAACTGTCGATACAAGTTTTGATTTTTACCGATGGATATATTATACGTCAATGTAGACAAAATTTATCTGACAAAAGACAAAAAACCGTCGGTTTAGCTATAATTTATATCAATAAACTATAAGAACCGTCGATAAAGATAAAACATATACCGACGATTAATCATTTGTGTCGGTATAGATATAGTTGATGTCGGTATAGATTTAATTTTTTTAATTCATTTTTAATCGCCCTTTTCTATGCTTGCCTTCATTAAGAGTGAATTTTAAAGACCCTTTTTTATAATTCAAATCTAAACAAAGAAGCAGAACCTTCCACTTCTCTCAACACATGCTGCCGCCACTCAGGCCACCGTCGTTGGTGGCCGTTTGACTCCACATTTCATTGAAGAGCTCATCTCAACGCACTGAGTCTAAATCCAGGCTCCGATTAATCGGGAAATGTCCCGATGTTGACGGGTTCAACCGAAACTGTTTGACTTCCTTGACTCCGATCTCTTAGCGCCACCGTCAGATCGACCTCGTCTTCAAGTATGTTTCTCTCCTGGATGTCACGCTTCTCCCCACCGTTTGGATCCAGGAAAGGATGCTCCGGTCGTCGGAAACTGGCCACAAACGAAAGTGAGTTATCTCTTTTCCGTTTTCCTTTTACCCTTTCCCGATCTTCTTTTTTCTTTATGATTCAGATCTTCTCCTTTTCTGATTGTTGTATTTTGGCTTAGGAATGAGTGATGATGTGGTCCTAAGCTGGGAACAATGGATTGGGGCGGTAAGTCTCTACTGCATTTGTTCTAACATTGTTGTTGATTTTCAAAAGCCTGATGATATTGATTCTTATCAAGTCATCGTGTTTGGCTCCTTGTACACGGAAAACGTCTTGAAAAAGTTATCAAGGAATCCCCCTGCACCACAGCAGAAACAAACACAGAACGAAGCTTCTAGTCCCATCAAAGGGATCCCTTAATATCTGCTGATCAAAATTTTGCACTAGTTGCTGCATCTAATTCTATTGAAGGTCCTTTTTTATAAACATAGGAAAAGATCTTTCAGCATATTACTGTAGGTCTTTTGTTTACAAAGATGCTCTATGTTTTGTATTTTTTTAGTGCACAAATTACATATTTCAAGGACAAGCTTTCTCCAGATTAAAATTTGAAGTTTGAATGCAGTTAGTTTATCCAACAAGTTCTGGGTTCACATTTTCATATGGTCTCTTCCTTTCTCTGTAGCTGTTTGTGGCATTTATAATTTGGCATCTAAATGTTGAATTCTATTAGATAAGGTTCATGTTCTAGTTGTTGCTTCCTTTTTTTTTTTGCGATTCTCATTGTTATTATGTGTTTCGCAGTTTTTCATTTTGATAAAATTGGGAAACCCCTGATTTCATTTTTGGTGTTTTATAACCTGGGCAGGGCGTGGTTCAATTTCCATGAGAAAGTCCATCTTCCTTATTTATGTTGAAGGGTTAAGGCTAAATAAAACCATACAGAGGACCTCAGTAATAATGTAATAGCTGAGGAACTGTAAATTTAGTCGGTAACCCATGCTTAATTACTTTTAAGAAAAGCTTCCATATAAACTTATCCTCTTTACTCTCTTGCTTTGTCATTCATTAGCTGCTTAATTTTTGTAAATATGTATGGCAATTTTAACTCTCTGCTGCAAGAGGGGATTCAAAGAGTTTTCTGTTACTTTCTGCTACTGGTTCTTCCACTTAATTGAACTTTCATTAATTTTAACAAAATGTCAAGTTGTAGGTATAGTGGTTGTGAGAAATCAAAGTTCTTTTCCCCCCTTTACCCCTTGAGGATTTATAACACTAGTGTTTAAGCAGTGAACATATGAGCTACGGGGTCAATGTATGATGATCTTGATTGTAGGAACTTGGCACTGATTTGAATCTTTTTGCTTTGGTCTTCGGGGAATCTGTCTCAAATGATGCTGTAAGTTTTAGTGCACAAATTCCATATTCAAGGACAAGCTTTCATCATATTAAAATTTGAAGTTTGAATGCAGTTAGTTTATCCAACAAGTTCGGGGTTCACATTTTCATATGGTCTCTTCTTTCTCTGTAGCTGTTTGTGGCATTTATATTTAGCATCTTTTTGTGGTATGGCAGTTTCTTAACACAAACTTGATGTTGTGAGAATGCAGGTTTGTCTTTTCTTTTTCTATGGCTGCTGGACCAGTGCCCGGTCTTCTCCTATCGGAAATTTTTCCTGGTCGGATTAGGGCTAAGAGGATGTCAATTTGCATGGCTGTCCACTGGGTAACCGGTTTTAACTCTTCTTCCTCTTTAACATTCTGTTGCTAGAAATGGGCTTTTTTGTTACTTTAGACTTAAATGTCATTTTTTTTATTTAAAGTCATTATTTTCATTGCTTTTAATAGACACCTCATGATGCTGGTAGTGTTTCAGCGGCAATTAATTGTAACAATCGATCATTGCCTTCAACAAATCAACAAAATACATATGGAAATGATCCGAGCACATAATAGAGGAGGATCTTTGAATTATTTTTAACTTTTATTATGTACGTTATTAAGAAATACAAATATTTGCTTGCACGTTTCTTGTTCTTGTAATAGACTCGTACATGTTTATGTATTATATACTTTTTTTATTCGAATATTAAATAATATTTCTCTTTAAAAAATAATTTTTTTTGTTACTTTATCTAACGTTACAATAGTATTAATAATTTTAATATTTAGAATAAAAAATAACAATAGTATTAATAATTAATAATTATTTAAAATAATAAAATGAATGCCAATTAAACATGAACCGATGTACATGATACATACCGTCGGATAGAACTATCGGTAAATGGCTGGATCAATTGGGACGAAAATATACCATTGATAAAAGTCTGAATCAATTGCGACGTACGTACCATCAATAAAAACTTGTCACTATATATTTATCATATATATCGACGGAAGACGTTCGTCGGAATAGATATATGAATTTTTCGGGGTAGGCCACACCTATATTTATGGATTTGAGCGTCTTTCTCAACATCTATAGCGACGGTTTTTTTCGTCGCTATAGATATATACCTATTAGCATTTTATCGACGGTTTTTTGTCTATTAAAATATTATTTTTTGCCGTCGGTAAAGAGTTTTAAATTATATACCGATGGATTTTAAGTATTTTATCCACGATTTATTGTCTGTCGATATATGTCATTTTTTTGTAGTGACATCTTTTTTCACTCACTGACCATGATGATAATAATTATTAAAAAAAATCATTTTTGTGATATTTGCGAAAAAATTTAAGATCTAAATTTTTGGATTTATTATTGTGCAAGGTGTGATACTTCTGCTCATGTTAAAGTGTTCTTGGAAAATATCCATTTCTCAAACTCGGGAATATGATTGTAGAAGTACAAATCATTCGTGAGCACCCTCTCACCATTGTTAGTATTTTTTAATATTGAAGCATAACAAAAGACACCGAAAAAGTGCATAAGATTTTTGTCCCGACTTTTTTACTTGTAACGCTTGTTGTTTATTATACAAACTATGCTTTTCTATTTGAAGTTTAAATGTAATGCAACCATCTCCAAGGTTGGAATTTGGGAATATTGAATTGTTCTTTGATTATTCAAACTATAGTTTCCTTGTTGTATTCATTTGCTTTGCTTGCTGGTTACTTATAAATGATTATACAAAACAATTGATCCGTAGCATGACTTAGACCCCAATTTAAAAATGGCAAAATGATAAAAAAATGTCCCAAACGTTTGCATGTTTTGTCATTTGGCCCCCTATTCTTTTTTTTGGAGCAAACAACTCCAACGTTTTAATTTGGTCCAAATATGCCCCAGTTGGATGAAAACCATTAGTCAACTAACGGTTAGCGACTTATGTTGATTGAACTTGCCACGTGTTAAGTTCTGTTGACGTGTCAACGGTTGATTATGATGTCGGCAGTTCTTAACACGTGACAAGTCCAGTCAACATCAGCCGCTGACCGTTAGTTATTGTTTAGTCTTTTTTTTTCTTTAAGAATCCGCTAGCTCAACAATGGAGCAAGAATCGATTTTCCTTGCCAAATACTTTGTTCCACAATGGGAATCACTTCAACATGTTCCCCAAGCAAGGACTTTACGCTTTCAACTTCGATTGCTTTTGCATTTTTGTTCAGAATCCCTTGCCTCAACAATGGGCCAAGAATCAGCTTTCCTTGCCCAATACTTTGTTCCCCGGGAGAATCACTTAAGCATCTTCCCCAATCCAGAACTCTATACATTTTGATCCAACAACCATAATTGAAGTTATCAGAAAAACAAAATCTCAACAACATTAATCATCTATTTTTTTTCTAGACTAATGGATTTGTCTTCTGTATCATCTCTACTCAAAACAATCGGCGACCTAATCACTCGAGAAGCAATTTCCCTACTGGGCGTGGAGGACCAAGTCGACCGTTTACGAAGGGAGCTCAGATTGATGCTAAGCTTCTTAAAAGAAGCCGATTCAAAAAAATTCGACGACGATGTGGTTCGTCAATGTGTTGCTGATATCAGAGAGCTGGCTTACGACATTGAAGACGTGATCGAGACCTTTTCCCTCAAAGTTGCATCCAGAAAGAAAGGAGGCGTTTCCAACTGCATCAAGAGATCCGCCTGCTTCATGAAGGAGGGGCGTGTGCGCCATGAAACCAAGTCAGAGATAGATAGAATCACAGCCAGAATCATCGAGTTGGCTCGACAGTTACAGACGTACGACATAAGAAGATTGCGGAAGGAAGGAGGCCCGAGTTCTTCGACAGAAAGACGAGAAGCAAGGCGGCCTTATCCCCATATCGTCGACGAGGTCGTGGGATTGGATGATGATATCAAGAACTTGGTGTCACTCGTTGTCGACGAGGAAAGTGGTTGCAGGGTTGTGTCCATATGTGGCATGGGTGGTCTGGGCAAGACCACTCTTGCAAAGAAAATATATCGTCACAACCAGGTGTTCCGCCACTTCAATCGCTTGGCTTGGGTTTATGTTTCCCAACAGTTCCAAAAAAGAACAGTCTGGGAAGACATTTTAACCAGCCTTACCTACATCAATGAGAGAGGTAGCAAACACAGCGATGAAGAATTGGCTGGGAGATTGTTCAGCTATTTGGAGAATAACAAGTGCCTGGTGATACTGGATGACATATGGAGCATAGAAGCTTGGGATTGTCTGAAGCCTGGTTTTCCAGCAGCAAGGGGTAGCCGTAGCAAGTTCTTGATAACGTCTCGAAACAAACAAATTGTTTCCCATGCCGACAGAAAAGGTATCCCGTATGAATTACAGTGCTTAAATGGTGAAAAAAGCTGGGAGTTGTTTCGGAAAGTTGCATTTCCCGAGAGGGATTCTATAGGTAATTGAGAAACTTATTGGTACTATGATTTATAGGGTAAATTACACCATATGTAACTTAGTTATAGGTTTAGTATTAAACATGTTACATAGTCACTACAATTGAAACAATGGCTTATATAATAACAAATTTAGTTCCCGAAACTTATGCATTTTATTAATTTGGTTTTACTTCAAAACAATTCAGTAAATTTAACTCTTCATATTTAAAAAATTCTATTAGTGAAATGACTTGTGTCTACTAGCAGGAGACATTAATATCATGGCGAGCCTATTCAATTAGTCTATCAATTGTCTTGTAATGAAGTGACTGTTTCTCTCGAGCTATTTGATTATCGGACTGATAACAATAGTATGAGGTGTGGTAAGTGGTCAGAGGGTGTGTCAAGATGACTGCAGTGTCTAAATTTTTAAATTTAAAGTGTAAGTTTATTGAATTAATTCGAATTAGGACCAAACTAATAGAATGTATAAGTTTTAGGGACTAAAATTATCATTATACCAAGTCTTTGTTTCAAATCAATCACAGAGCCTCTTGTTTGCCACAAGATTTAATTGAGTGACTTGAATTGTTATTTTTAAAAGAAAAAAATGACATGTTTGTTTTTAGATCTATAATTAAGTGACTGAATTATTTTTTTAGAAGAAGAGTGACTTGTTTGTTATTAATCCTATAACTAAGTGACGTCGTGTATTTTACCAAATTTATATAACATTCATTTAAAAACAAAGACTTGGGGTGAGGAAGCACATTTGGTCGGTTGACCAAGCTGCTCATCTTTGTTGTTACGCATTCCCTTAGGATATAAGTTCTAGACCCGGTAGGAGCACTCCCTTTCTTCCTTATAGTTTCCCCTTCCCCTCCCCTCTTCCTAGGGTTAGGATTAAAATTTGTCCCCAAAAAAACAAAGACTTGGTATAATAACAATTTTAGTTCTTGAAACTTATGCATTCTATTAATTTATTCTTAATTCAAAATAATTCAATAAGCTTAACCCTTAATTTTTTAAAATTTCACTAGTGAAGTGACTGTGTCTGCTAGTAGGTGACTCTAAGATCTTAATGAGCTTATTCTATTAGTCTGTCAACTGACTAGTAGTAAAGTGATTGTGTTTGTTAAGCTATCACATTTGTTGATCATCATATTGATGGATAATATTATGAGGTGTGGTAAGTGGTCAAAGGGTGTGTCAAGATGTTGTAATGTCGAAATTTTTAAATAAGAGGGGCTAAGTTTATTGAATCATTTCAAATTAGGGCTAAGTTAATAGAATTCATAAATTTCAAGGACTAAAATTGTTATTATACCAAGACCTTATTTCAATTTTAATAACATAGTGAGTTGTTTGTCACAAAATTTTAATTGAGTAATTGTATATTCTTAAACCTATACATGAGTGATTGAATTGTTGGTTTTAGAAGAAAAGTGACATGTTTGTTCCTAAGACTATAATTGAGTGATTGAATTGTTATTTTTAGAAGATGAGTGACTTGTTGTTACTAAACCTATAACTAAATGACGTACAATGTATTTTACCCAAATTTATAAAGCACCCATTTAAAAAATATCAAATATTAGTAATTAACTTGTTTATATTAGAAGCTAGGGAAAAGATGTGAATTGGGGTTACTAATGAATATCAATATTGCTTGTTTTACAGAAAACACGGTTGATGTAGAAAAGAAAGCATTAGGGAAGGAAATGGTCCATCGTTGCGCAGGGCTGCCCTTAGCCATCATTGTATTGGGAGGCATCTTAAGTATGAGGAATTCAGTATATGAATGGCAAAAGGTGTTTGAAAATGTCAAGTCATATCTGAAGGGAGGCAAAGGCCTACGTGTAGACGATGTGTTAGCTATGAGTTATGATGATTTGCCACCCCATTTGAGACCCTGTTTCCTCTACTTAAGTGTTTTCCCAGAAGATCATGAGATATGGACAGAAAGATTGATTCTATGGGTTGCAGAAGGCTTTGTTTGGTCAGAGGAGGATGGAGGGGAAACGATGGAGGATGTTGCAGAAGGGTGGTTAGTTGAGCTGGTGGAACGATGCATGGTTCAAGTAGGAGAAAGAGGCCTCGGCTTGAAGATCAAAACTTGCCGCATGCATGATCTCATGAGGGATCTCTGTTTGTCGATGGCAAACAAGGAAAATTTGGCCTGCATCATCGGTGAACTCTCGTTTTCTCCATCCATTGATCACGCTGTTCGCAGAATTGTTGCACATCAACCCATTGCCTTTCAGTGCATCGAAAGTCCCCCTTTGAGGTCAATATTGTTCTTTTGTAACTCGTTTGACGATGATGCATTTTCTAAATCATTTGAAGAACACAGTTGCATTTCACTGATGTCTGTGTTGCGTGATTACCTATACTGTAAAGAGGAGGGATCTTGGACATCCTTGTTCAACAATTTTAAATTGCTTAGAGTCCTGGGGTTAGGATTATCCGAGGAAGCATATGTTTCTCCCAATAATTTAGCCCGCACTTTAGGTAATCTCATCCACTTGAGATTCTTGAATTTAAGGGGCTTTGGAAAGATTCCATCATCTCTAGGAACTTAAAGTGTTTGCAATCATTGGATCTAAGAAGTATAGGTATCCGAATTTATGTACCGAATGTGATATGGAAGTTGGAACATTTAAGACATCTCTATCTACCATGCCTACTACATATGTCCGAGAAGACCAAGTTGAGGTTGGACACACTGAAAAACCTCCAGACACTCATCAACTTCACGAAAGGAAGTTGTTTTGCAACAGATCTCTCTAAGCTAACAAATCTGAGAAAGTTGGGGATGCGTGGGTCCTTCGATATTGAAGATTTTAAGGAGTATTTGGATGAGAATCTGCCCATCATCACAAGCAAACATCTTCAATTCTTATCCATTGATGGAGACAAAATAGATCCAAAACTATTAGCTCACTTCCTTTCAAGCTGTGCTAATCTATGTGAGTTGGTTTTAGAGGGGGAGATGAACAAGTTACCAGGGTATCACCATGTCCCTTCAAATATCACTACCATAGGCTTGGTTGGATGCTGGCTTGAGGAAAATCCCATGCCAACACTAGAGAAGCTGCGCAACTTAAGAATTCTGGAATTACAGTCTTATGCTTTCGTGGGGGAAGGAAATGGTTTGTTCTGCCCCACATTTCCCTAAACTCGAGTCTCTAAGCCTTCGCTGGCTTCCATTTTTGGAGGAATGGAAGGTGGAAGAAGGAGCCATGCCTGCTCTACGCCATTTGGAGATCGACAGCTGTTTCAAACTGAAGATGCTCCCAGATGGATTGAGGTTCATTACAACCCTCCAAGAATTGAAGATTGGAGGAATGCTTGAATTGGATGATAAAGTGAAGCAAGTAGGAGAAAATTTCTACAAAGTCCAGCATATTACTGATTATAATCCTTTCGTATTCAGGTAAAAGCACTGTTTTAGAGAATGCTTGCCTTTTGCAACTAAAACTGCTTCCCATGCTCAAATCCTATTTTGTTTTTCCTTTAACGTAGTTTAGCCGTGAAGAAATGATTGAAACTGATACTTTTCTTTCCTTTCATGAATCTGAAATTGATTTTTTTTGTTTTCATTACAGAGGGTATTTGTACGAAGATTGAATTTGAGGAGGGGGAATATTTGTACAAATGTGTTATCCTGGCATCTTTTCTTTTATGGTGTGCATTAAAAACCTCAATTCCCTTCATTTGTGCGTGTTTTAATGTGAATATCAATTTCAAACTCAAGTGATTGCATTTGCATGTATGCATATAGTAACATTTAATCCAATAATTGTAATTGTTATGCACTCAATTATACATGTATATCAATTTCAAACTCAATTAGTCAAGTCAAAAATATGAATGTAATAGCATTATGCACTCAATTACTATATTAAATGTTAGGTTTAAGGGCTCAATAAGCCCCTAAACTTTTTTAAAAAAATTAATTATGCCCCTAAACTTCAAACAATAAAAGTTATTTTAATTTTTAAAATATAAAATAATAAAAGTTATTTTAAAAAATATAAAACAATAAAAGTTATTTTAAAAAACCAAAATAATTTTATTGTTTTATATTTTTTCAATTTATTTTTTGTATTTGTATAATAATATTTAATATATTTAATCTTTTTAGATATTACTAATATTTGAGCAAGTACATTTGGCCGGTTGACCAAGCCGCTCATCTTTGTTCCCTCATTACCCTTAGGTCAAGGGTTCTAGACCCACCAGAAGCACCACACTTCCTTCCTCTAGAGTCTCCCCCTTTCCTTCCCCTCTAGGTAGGATTAGAATTATAATTAGGCTTTGTCAAAAAAACGTTACTAATATTTATGTAGCAATTAGGGGTGTTCAAATGGTCAATTTGATCACCGTCTAAACTGAATTAATGGAATTTTTTTCTTTAACCATTCTAAAATTTGTTTGAAAGTTATTAACTGGATATATCAAAATTTGGTTAACTCGGTCGGTTTTTGAATTAACTGAAATTTATTAAAAGTTTTAGGTTTGTGTTTTTTCTTTAGATAGATTAGATTTATTTGGATATTTTTTCGTTTGGGTTAAAAATTGGTTGATTCTTGTATTCTTAATAGGTTTGGGGTTAAAAAACTGTTGAGTATCTTAAAAATCTTGTATTGCATCCCCATCGTTATTCTATATTTTCATTATTTTTTACCATTATGACAATGAAACGTGTCAGCATTTTATTGGATGGTTAAAATTATAACCAAAATGATAGAATACATATGTAATGAGGACCAAATGTGTTATTATACAAATTTACTAAACTATTACATCACCAAGTCAATTAACAATTAACGGTGGTGACTTGATTAAAACAAAATTGTAAGTTTAATGATCTAATTGATATTTTTTTGTTCAATGATTAAAATAAAATTAACCTCCTAGTTTAGTATCAACATGCTAGTTTACCCTTTTATTAATGAAAATGTTTGTTTTACTTGTTAAATTAGTAATGTTGATCAAATCCTTGTTTCCAAAGCAAAAGGGAAATAAATCCTATAAATTAAAGGATTATTATCCCATACACAAGCGATGATTTTTTTTCTACAAGTGCTTTAATTTAAGGTTTAGAGTTTCAATTTAAGGTTTTAGTTTAGGGATTTTAGTGTACGGGTTTAGAATTTAGGGTCTATGGTTAGAATTTAGAGATTAGGGCTAGGGTTTAGGTTTAGGGAATATGGTTAGGGATTTAGGTTTCAACCTATAAACCTTAAATTTTAACCATAAACCTAAAATTCTAGCAACCCTTAAATTCAAAACTACTACACTCAAACCCCTAAACCCTCAACCCTAAATAGACTCTCTAAACCTTAAAACTAAGGCGCTTGTGTAAACAAAATTTTCACAAGCGCTTATGTAAACAAAATTTTCATTAGCGCTTGTGCATGAAATAATTATCCTAAATTAAATTGACATACATAAATCTATAGCTAATAAAGATTTATTTTGATCCAAGCGCTAAAATTATTTTGGTGCTCATTATTCTCGTTATAAAAGTTTTCATTATAGTTGTCACCGTTTTTATCTTTTCAATGAATATATTATTATTATTATTATAGGGAATGAGAAGGAAAATAAAGGAAGAAAAAAAGTATTTTTCGTAGGTCTAGAACTCATAATTTAAGAAAATACGAGAAAACAAAGATAAACAACTTAACATGAGCCTTATTAAAAAAAATTCATAGACTTAAATGATGAAAAAAGAGTGCCCTATGATTATGCCTTTCACAAGATCATTCAATGCCAATATCTAGAATCGGATACGCTACAGCCATCACACACTAACACACCAAAACAAAATACAGATGTTCCATTTGTCCCACTATAATTTGATTATGACTTTATTACTGCGTATTATAAAGTTGGAGATATACGATCATAAGAGGTTTTGGTGTCCAAAAATTGTATTATATTCCGACTGCATTTAGAGTTGAACCAGATTAAACACAAATAAAAAAAAATAAACAAACGCTCGTGACATTACTCCGTTCATAAAACTTAAATCTAGAAAATTAAATGAAAATCAACATCCTTACCATTTGATCAAAAGATTAGTATTTTAATCAAATTTTAATAGCCATATATCAAGTTGGAGGGCAATGGAAGTTGACCGGATTAGCAAACAAGCGTTCTCATTTATGCTTGGAGGTAGATAGGAAGCAATCAATCAAAACCTTTGAATATACGGACAAAGCATTGAAAAATTCACCTAATGCTTTAAGAAAAGGTTTAAGTTCACAAGAAGTCCTTGAATTCTTACTCGAATTCTAAATTGATCCTAAACTTAAAAAATTCACCTACAGCTTTACCTAAAGGTTTGAAGTTTGAGAATCAATATTGTAATTAATTCAAAAATTCACCTACATCAGAAATTACAGGTGCATGAACAGAGTGTTCAACCACCAAATCATCCAAACGTAAATGTGGGGAACCCTGTCGCCCTCCAAAACAACACATTTTCCCATTTGACTTAACCCCAAGCAATGTGGATTTTGGTTTTATTTCTTTCAAGATTTTCATATTTTTTAAGTTCGTAAACTTATATTTTTTATAATCATTAATATTTGGTTCATTGACAGACTAATTTAGATCGAATAATTGTAGAAGTTCATTATATGAACTCCTGACATTGCTTAAAGAAACTAACGTCTATACTACTAAACCAACATGCAGTTAGTTTTAATCTTTATCTTTTCAAGAGAACCAAAAGACGAAATCCATGCACTTAAACCTCTATGGTGTTTTGGTCCCATATCAAAACAAAAGTAAACAGTGCTCTCCTTGCTAAATGGGGTTGGCGTTTTGTATCAGAAAAGCAGGCGTTTTGGAGAAAAGTCATAGCTACGAAGTATGGCTCTCCACCCTCGAATAACTAGATTAATGTCTCAAATCCTAAAAGAATGTCTGTGGTTTGGCGAGGTATTGTAAAAAATTGGGAAAAAGTGGATGTGCACGGGTGGAATATGAACCTTGATTCTTTTAGGTGGCTTGTGGGAGATGGTAGGTCGGTGATGTTTTGGGTGGACATTTGGTGTGGTGAGAAGCCTTTGAGATACTCTTTTACTAGGCTGTACCATTTTGCTAAGAACAAAGGGATCCTTGTTGCTGAGTTAAGCACAAATGACAGCTTGAGAGGGGTACAGTGGGACATTCTATTCTATCGACCCCTCCTGGATCGTGAAAAGATCATGGTAAAGGAATTAGAGGCCTTGATCTGTAATGTTAAAATTGTCCCGGGAATCAATAATAAAATCGTGTGGATTCATGATAAAGCAGGTCACTTCTCGGTGAAATGACTCTCACAGTTAATCGTAGATTCGGAAGTGGAAGATCCGGAGTTTGATTTCGGTAAACTTTGGAAACTAAAAGTCCCTCCTAAGTTTAAAAATTTTATGTGGATGCTGCATCTTGATCGAATCCCTACTAAATCATTTCTCAAGAACCGGGGGGTGATATTGTTGGAAGATGAATGCCTTTGTAGGTGGTGTGGGAATTGCTTTGGAGGACTCAAATCATATTTTCGTAGAATGTTCTTTTGTTGCTGGTTTCTGGAACCAATTCTGCCAGTGGTGGGAGGTGAGTTGAGCAGAACCTTTAGATGTCTCGAGCCTCTTTAATTTCTGTTTCAATATGCAGTTTACTGGAAAATCGAAAAGCATATGGCTTATTACCGTTGCAAGCGCTTTATGGAGCGTATGGATTGCCCGAAATGAGTTGGTTTTTAACAATAAGTCGACCACGATAGAGGACATCTTTTTTATCTCAAAGCTAAGATCGCTAAACTGGTTAAAAGTAGTGGATAACACTTTGACTGGGAATCTTGAGGAATGGTGGTCGAGTTCGCGGCATTGTAGTCCTGAGAGAGCACTTGGAGCAGGGGGTGGCACCTCCAACAACTGGTTTGGTAAAGTTCAACGTTGACGGGGCAGCTAAGGATGGTGGTGCTGGTTGTGGAGGGGTTTTACGCATGGAAAATGGTATTCTTAGAGCATTGTTTTCAGGTCCAGTGGAAGGTTATGGTTCTGATTACGCTGAAGTGGCTGCTATAAAATTAGCATTGGAGGAGTTCGTTGAGGCTGGTTGGGTTGGGAAGTCTATCTTGCAGGCGGAATCTGACTCCAAAATAGCCATTAATTGGATCTCTAATCCTCTACTTCGCCCATGGAGTTGGTGGCAATTGTTCCTGGAAATAGATAGTCTTTCGAAACAGGTGGGCCAAGTTCAATTCTCGCATGCTTCAAGGTTTGGGAATGAGATGGCTGATTGGTTGGCTAAAGACGGGATGAGAAGAAAATAGATGTTTAAAGCGTGGTGGTAAAGTCTTAAGTGAGAGTTGAAGCATGTGGAGGTTAGATTCTCTTTCCAGTATTTCGCGAGTGCCTGCATTGTTTATTTTGCTGGAGAAACTATTTTGAAGGGATAAGACTCTGGGCATGTTTTGTCTTGGTTTTGTGCCCTGCTTTTTTTGTGTGCATTTGAGAGGCATGCTACTTTTGATTTGAGTCTCTCTAGTCGCGTTTTGTTAGTTGCGCTTGGTTCTAAATTCTAGCTTTGTGTATCCCTGGTTGTCTTTGTATTGTACTCTTTTTTTCTATTTAGGTGTAAGAATATTTTTAACGATATACGCACCTTTGGTTATTTGATCTTAATAAAATTAAACTTTTGTTGAGCCAAAAAAAAGTAAATTTTGGCTTTAGGGATACAACAGTTTTGCAGTGTTTGATTGAAAAGATTTAACATTTTTGTCGAAATTGATGTTGCCATATTCATTCATTTAGTCTTATGATATCTATATATGTGTGATCCTCATCCAAAAACACAATAAAAGGAGACAAAAATTGTTGGAAAACATTTTTTGGGTACAAAAAAGCTGTCTGAACATGCTACGTCGGCTGTTATTGAACTTATAATACTTTTGTAGGGGTCTATGAAACCTTGAGTTAAAAATGCTGAGGCTTTATGGTTCGAAATTGTTGGTTAATACATATGTTAATTTATTACAAAAAAGTGTAAGGATTATTCGAATGTGTAGCAACTAAAAAATTACCATCGTATCCCACTTTTTATAATAAAACTGATTGAAGGAGGATTTTTGAAAAGAGCTCGTATTTTAAAAATAAAAACTAGAATCACCACTGGTCACTTGGTTTAGGTAGATCGGGCACCGAAAAACAAAATTAGAGATTCAAATGGGTTCAGGAGTCGGTTACGAGTGGGGAAGGTTTCACACCCCCACTACGCCCAAAATTAGTACCAAAGGGTTCGTATCGTATTTAACTAAGAAAAAATTAAATTCAAATTCAAATCTAATTCAATTATTAATCCCTAGGATGAATGAATGCATGGTCATACAAAACAAACAACATAACCCGCAACCCACGATACAAAAGGAGATGACAACCGGATACTTGGGACGACACTCCCACTAGAATATCGGGACCTCGAGTACTAAAATAAAATAAAACAATAAATTAGACATGACAATTAATCATGCATGAACGAACATATTAATGGTGATATGAATGAAATAAAGATAACCATATATATATGTAAAAAGATGGTTAGGTTTCAACAATAACCAAAAAATATAGATTAATAATGTAAACTATATTATATACTATATATGTACATATATTAAAATTGTAATATAATTAACATCATTTTTTGTCATTAACATAACTAACGTAAACTAAGACATATATGTATATACATATTACATATTATACGTATATAAGATATAATAATATATCCATATTATATAATACATATTAGATTATATATATATATTTAATATGTACATGATGTGCACAAATATTAAAACACGATAACAAACAACCAAGAGTAAACAAAATGAGTAACATTTATCGAACAATTAAATAAACACATGAATAAAATTTACAAAATAAAGGACTGAAATTAAATAAATGTAAAAAATGGTGCTGAAATTAAATATGCTTGATGAACATGGGTTAAATAGGGAAATATACAACTGATTTGGGGCTTAATCGAAAGGGAATTAGAACTTTGAGGGGCGAAAGGGAATTAAACCATTCGGTTTTTATTAAATCATGAAAGAGGACGAAATTGAAAATGTTGAAAAACTATCAAGGATCAGGGACGCAATTAAAAGGGGCGAAATGACCTAAGGCCGGATTACTTTGGGGCTGAGGTCCTTATAGAGTAATTAACCCATTTAAATTTTTTATAGGGTATATATAATACCCCTTTCTAAGTTTTTTTAGCATTCCCCAAAAATCCCTCAATCCTCTATGATAGAGGATGAACCTCACCACATGTCTGTCATTTTTGGGTTCGAACTCAAAATCTGGCGAAGTTTGGCTGTGCCAGCTGACGTCTCGACGGCCGAAAACCTCAAAAGATCTTTTTTTATTTTATTTTTAAAACAGATTCAACTATCTTTTTTTAAAAAAATGAACCCTCAAACCCTTTTTTGTTTTAAAAGCTGAAAGCTCTCGAAGGAAAAAAAAAATGTTATAGACCGGTGCTGTTCATCGGCGCATCACCCTCGGCCACCGAAGGCAACAACGACATGGCACCAAAGAAAGGCGTGACCTTTCTTTTCCTCTCACCCTTGTTTATCTTTTTGTTTTTTGTTTTTTGAAATGCATGCAAGAAAAAAGAAAAGATGAATACCTCTGGAAAATCTTTTCTCTTTTTTTTTTGTAAATTGATCTGAAAAGTGATTACATATGATTGATTACATGCTTTTTTATCTCGATTTTTGTTTACATGGGTAAGAAAACTTGAATGGATAACACTGTGGGTGATGTTTGATTTGACATTTTCCCATTTTCTTTAATATTTTCTCTTTGCATGGTGGTTGGAGAGTCGGTACGGTGGTAACATAAAATACGGTAATGAGGGGAGCCGTTGATCTGGGCACGTGGCGGCCATCGAGCGAAGGGAAGATGAAGGGCCTATCGAACTGATCCATTCTGGGCCATTAGGCCGTTGGATCAGATTTGATCTAATGGCCGAGATCCCGCCTGGAATGAACGGTCGTGATGAAGCCTGAAGGATGATGTGGCAGCACCGGATGAAACCATGTGGCGTGTGGAAGCTGAAGAGCCCACGCGTGGGCATCACGCGCGCGTGGAAGATGAAAGGTCCCAAGCGTGCATCTCATGCGGTAGCCGAAAGGTTTCTTTAAGTTGATCGTGGCTGTTGGATTTGGCTCAATCTAAGGGCCCAAATCAAGCGGCTAAAATAAAAATAAGGGATACTATATTAGTTTTTTTTTAAGGTTTTTTGAAATTGAGCTGGCCTAAAACGAGCCACTTGTATTATTTATTATTTGGGTTATATTATGTAATGGACTTGGACTATATAATTTAATTGGGTTTTTTATTATTATTTTTGATCTATTTTTTCTGTATTTTTATTTTCAGCCCACTAATAATAATAATAATAATAATAATAATAATAATAATAATAAACATATACACACATTATACATAGGTAATACACACAATATACATATTCGCACATATTCAAATATTAATACATTCATGCAAACAACACACATTTAATATAAAAACATACACATATATTGCATATATTCATATACCACATACATATATTGATACACTCATATATAACACCTATATATATATATATAATTCACATACACATAAACACATAATAATAACATAATAATATTAAACATCTATATACATGGCTGGACAAAATGAATGATTACAGAATGTTGACTATATACTGTTTTCTTCTCGAAAGGGATATGATTGAAGTATAATCCTTCCGAATTCAAATTATAAGAAGTTAAGTTTGGTTTGAAACTGAATCACAAATTTCAGGTTAAAGCAGATAAAAATTGATTAATTTAAATAAATTTAAGTTTGTTTACTAAAGTCGAGATTGGTTTTCATACTCGACTTCGAATCTAAATAATTTTTTTTAAAGATGGTTAACTCCAATGACCGCAATGAAAGTGAGTTAAAAGTTCATTGGTTGTGTTTCAAGTTTTAAAAGTCCGATGATCATATCACAAACACCCTAAAAGTTTAGGGATTACCAGTTTAGTTCACCTTATTTTTAAAAATCAGGTGGTCAAATCCTGACAATTTCGAATATCGTTTATTTATTTATGGTATACCCATTGATATTCAACTTATCGATTGACTAATTCAGATAAAGTATTATAGAGGCACATTAGGAGAATATTCATCTCAATCTAATTTGCTTTATTCATAACGTTATGATTCAAATCACTGACCTTACTTAAAAAATTTAATATCTCATTATACTAGATCAACTAATTGTCAGTTCGATTATAGTTGATAATTACATGCAAAAGTAATATATTCACGTTAAACTTAAGAAAATCACTCAATTTTTGGTAAAAACGTAGGAAAACTTCGATATTGTCTACATATATGGTGCGAATATAATAAGAAAGGTTCATGTCTTCCTGATATAATTTCTCTCTTCCGTATAATATTCCAAAATATTGCCTTAAAAGATAAATATAATATATTTCATCTTCAATCGGAAGCATGCACACATACATTTAAGTCAAAACTACATATTTAGGTATCTAACTATTCTCCGTTACTATTTTAACTCAACTATTATTTTTGGTAAAATGGTACTTAACGTTATATTTTTTTGTCTGTTTTAGTACCTCATCCCCCACCCTCTAACTATTGGTTAGAAGCTCAATCAGTCTCTTTTCTTCATTTTTGGATGCTCGTCGACGGAGCAATCAACGGTTCATTCGCCGATTTTCGACGACAGGATCATGGGCTTTCAGTCGTGGAGGACCGGCGAAGGCAAGGGTGGCCGGTGGTGGTTAAATCGGTGGTAGGAAGGGAGGAATTTAGAGATCTAGGGTTTGGGTTTAGGGTTAGAGAAATTAAAGATTTTAGATTTTTTATAAAATTAAAAGTTTTCTGATTTTTAGAAAAATAAAAATAAAAAATATCAAAATATGTCATGTGTCGTGTTTTTACTGGATAACAAAAAAAATTTAACGCCCGTCACAAAAAAAATCAAATTTAAGTTACGAAATAAAGCATTAGACACTAAAATAACCCAAAAAAATATTAGGCACCAAATTAAAAAAAGTTACATATTAGGCACATTTTTAACTATTAAACCTTTAAACTTTGGAAGTGTTTCACAAGATTCAAGGAAAATAATTAATAGGCAAATATGTGCCCAAACTATGCAATTTTTTTTCTAGTTAAGTGCCCAAACTATTTTTCGGGCCAAATTGGGACCTAAAGTTTCATTCCATGACCCATTTAAAGTTTAACGTTAATTTTTTCCGTTAAAAGACACATGTCATCTCCTAAAAATTCCAAAAATTATATTAAAAATAAATAAAATTAATAAAACAAAATAAAAATAAAATTATATCTTGAAACTTTCAAATATTCCAAAACAATCCCCAAATCCCTAAACCCCCCAATCCGACCACTTCCACTGGCGGCGGCCGCGTTACCGACGACGGAATGAAGTGCCCTCCCCTCGTCGAACAACCCACACGCCGTTTGTCGTCCCTCCTGTCACCGTTCGTCGTGAATCGTTCGAAAGAACCATTCGACAATTTTGTCGATTCGCATGACGTCAGTCGATTTTCGGCGACGAGATGGTGAGGGAAATGGTCGTGGTGATCTGGCGAATGATGTGGTGGGCGAATGCATGGCAATCGGCGACAAAATCGATCCAAATTGGGATTTAGGTTTTGGGGTTTAGGGATTTTGAAATTAGGGGTTATTTTGTAAAATCTAAAAAAATTAAAAATTTTTTGAAAATTAATTAATTTTATTTATTTTTAATATATTTTTGAATTTTTCTGGAGTGACACGTGGCATTTAATGGTAAAAATTAATGGCGAACCTTAAATGGGTCACGGAATGAAACTTTAGTCTCAATTTGGCCCGAAAAATAGTTTGAGTACCTAACTTGAAAAAATGGCATAGTTTGAGCACCTATTCGACGGTTAAGCCAATTAATTAATTCAATTTATTTATGATTTTTTTTTTTTTTTGCATTTTTGTTCAGAATCCCTTGCCTCAACAATGGGGCAAGAATCAGCTTTCCTTGCCCAATACTTTTTCCCCCCGGGAGAACCACTTAAGCATCTTCCCCAACCCAGAACTCTATACATTTTGACCCAACAGTCATAATTGAAGTTATCAGAAAACAAAATTTCCGCAAGATTAACCATCTTTGGCCGCCAAAAAAAGTTTGTAGACTCATGGATTTGTCTGCCGTATCATCTCTTCTCAAAACAATCGGCGATCTGATTACTCGAGAAGCGATTTCCCTACTGGACGTTGAGGACCAAGTCGAGAGTTTACGAAGGGAGCTCAGATTGATGCTCAGCTTCTTAAAGGAAGCCGATTCAAGAAAAGTTGACAACGATGTGGTTCGTCAATGTGTTGCTGATATCAGAGAGCTGGCTTATGACATTGAAGACGTGATCGAGACCTTTTCCCTCAAAGTTGCATCCAGAAAGAAAGGAGGCGTTTCCAACTGCATCAAGAGATCCGCCTGCTTCATGAAGGAGGGACGGGTGCGCTATGAAACCAAGTCAGAGATAGAGAGGATCACAGCCAGAATCATCGAGTTGGCTCGACAGTTGCAGACGTACGACATAAGAAGATTGCGGGAGGAAGGAGGCACGAGTTCTTCGACAGAAAGACGAGAAGCAAGGCGGCCTTATCCCCATATCATCGTCGAGGTCGTGGGGTTGGACGATGATATCAAGAACTTGGTGTCACTTGTCGACGAGGAAAGTGGTTGCAGGGTTGTGTCCATATGTGGCATGGGTGGTCTGGGCAAGACCATTCTTGCAAAGAAAATATATCGCCACAACCAGGTGATGGGTCACTTTAATAGCTTGGCTTGGGTGTATGTTTCCCAACAGTTCCAGAAAAGAAGAGTCTGGGAAGACATTTTAACCAGCCTTACCTCCATCAATGAGAGAGGTAGCAAACAGAGTGATGAAGAATTGGCTGGGAAATTGTTAAGCTATTTGTAGAATAACAAGTGCCTGGTGATACTGGATGACATATGGAGCATAGAAGCTTGGGATTGTCTGAAGCCTGGTTTTCCAACAGCAAGGGGTAGCCGTAGCAAGTTCTTGATCACGTCTCGAAACAAACAAATCGTTTCGCATGCTGACAGAAAGGGTCTCCTGTATGAATTACAGTGCTTAAATGGTGAAAAAAGCTGGGAGTTGTTTCAGAAAGTTGCATTTCCCGAGAGAGATTCAACAGGTAATTGACATATTCATCTCGAATATAAATCATCGTCCCTTTTCGGTGCTTCTATTTATGTCCTACACTTAAAATTAAGTTTATAGTTTAAGGTTAGAGTTTAGGAGATTTAGGGTAGGGTGTACTTTTTAGGGTATAAGGCGTAGGGTTTAGGATTTAAAATTTAGAGTTAGGGCTCAAAATTTAATTTTTTTGTGTTGGACATAAAAAGGTACCGAAAAAGAACATAGGATTTTTATGCATTCATCTCATTCCGTAAATATATATTCTACATTTATTTTGAAACTTATTGGCACTGTGATTTATAGGGTAAATTACACCACATGTAACTTAGTTATAGGTGTAGTATTAAACATGTCACATAGTCACTAAAATTGAAACAATGGCTTGATATAATAATAATTTTAGTCTCCGGAACTAATGCATTATATTAATTTGGTTTTATTTCAAAATAATTCAATAAATTTAACTCTTCATATTTAAAAATTCTATTAGTGAAGTGACTTGTGTATTCTAGCCAGGGACATTAATATCATGATGGACCTATTCAATTAGTCTGTCTATCGTCTTATAGTGAAGTAATTGTGTTTATCGAGCTATCTGATTATCGGGCTGATGGACAATAGTATGAGGTGTGGTAAGTCGTTAGAGAGTGTGTTAAGATGATTGTAGTGTCAAATTTTTAAATTTAAAGGGTTAATTTTATTGAATTATTTCGAATTAGAACAAAATTAATAGAATGCATAAGTTTCAGGGACTAAAATTATCATTAAACGAAGACCTTGTTTCAATTTCAATCATATAGTCACTTGCTTGTCACAAGATTTTAATTGAGTGACATGTCTGTTCCTAAACTTATAATTGAGTTATTGAATTGTTACTTTTAAAAGAAAAATGACATGTTTGTTCCTAGATCTATAATTGAGTAACTGAATTGTTTTTAGAAGAAGAGTGACTTGTTTGTTATTAAAACTATAACTAAGTGACGTCGTGTATTTTACCCAAATGTACAAAACATCCATTTTAAAAACAAAGACTTGGTATAATAACAATTTTAATCCTTGAACTTATGCATTCTATTAATTTAGTCTTAATTTGAAATAATTAAATAAACTTAACCCTTCATTTTTTAAAATTTCATTAGTGGAGTGGTTGTGTCTACTAGTAGGTGACATTAAGATCATAATGAGCTTATTCTATTCGTATGTCAACTGTCTAATAGTAAAATGATTGTGTTTGTTGAACTATCACATTTGTTGATCATCATATTGATGGACAATAGTATGAGGTGTGGTAAGTGGTCAAAGGGTGTGTCAAGATGGTGTAATGTCAAAAATTTTAAATAGGAGGGACTAAGTTTATTAAATCATTTCAAATTAGGACCAAATTAATAGAATTCATAAATTTCAAGGACTAAAATTGTTATTATACTAAGACCTTATTTCAATTTTAATAACATAGTGACTTATTTGTCAGAAAATTTTAATTGACTGACCTATACATTCTTAAACCTATAACTAAGTGATTGAATTATTATTTTTAGAAGAAAAGTAACATGTTTGTTCCTAAGCCAATAATTGAGTGATTGAATTGTTATTTTTAGAAGAAGAGTAACTTGTTTGTTACTAAACCTATAACTAAATAACGTAGGGCGTATCTTTCCCAAATTTATATAGAACCCTTTTTAAAAACATCAAATATTAGTAATTAACTTGTTTATATAGAGGTCAATTGGGGTTACTGATGAATAGTTGTATTGCTTGGTTTGCAGAAAACACGGTTGATGTAGCAATGGAAGAATTAGGGAAGGAAATGGTCCACCGTTGCGCAGGGCTGCCCTTAGCCATCATTGTATTAGGAGGCATCTTGAGTACCAGGAATACAGTATACGAATGGCAAAAGGTGTTTGAAAATGTCAAGTCATATCTGAAGGGAGGGAAAGGCCTACGCGTAGAGGACGTGTTAGCCTTGAGCTATGATGATTTGCCATCCCATTTGAGACCCTGTTTCCTGTATTTAAGTGTTTTCCCAGAAGATTATGAGATATGGGCAGAAAGATTGATTCAGCTGTGGGTTGCAGAAGGCTTTGTTCCGTCAGAGGAGGATGGAGGGGAAACTCAAACGATGGAGGATGTTGCAGAAGGGTGGTTAGTCGAGCTGGTGGAACGGTGGATGGTTCAAGTAGGAAAAAGAGGCCTCGGCTTGATGATCAAGACTTGCCGCATGCATGATCTCATGAGGGATCTCTGTTTGTCCATGGCAAACAAGGAGAAATTTCTCACACCGTCGGCGATCCCTCGTTTTCTCCATCCATTGATCACGCTGTTCGCAGAATTGTTGCACATCAACCCATTGCCTTTCAGTGCATTGAAAGTCCCCCTTTGAGATCAATATTGTTATTTTGTAACCCGTTTGATGAAGATGAAGATGAAGATGAATTTGAAGAACACAATTGCATTTCACTGATGTCTGTCTTGCGTGATTATCTATACCGTAAAGAGGAGCGATCTTGGACATCCTTGTTCAACAATCTTAAATTGCTTAGAGTCCTGGAGTTTGGATTATCCGAGGCAGCATATGTTTCTCCCAATATTTTAGCCTGTGCTGTAGGTAATCTCATCCACTTGAGATTCCTGAATTTAAGGGGCTTTGGAAGGATTCCATCATCTCTAGGAAACTTAAAGTGTTTGCAATCATTGGATTTAAGAAGCCAAATTTATGTACCGAATGTGATATGGAAGTTGGAACAGTTAAGACATCTCTATCTCCCAGATCCAGCTTACACTGACAACAACACCAAGTTGAGGTTGGACACACTGAGAAACCTTCAAACACTCGTCAACTTCTCGAAAGGGCATTGTTTTGCTTCATATCTCTCCAAGCTAACAAATCTGAGAAAGTTGGGGATATGTGGGTCCTTCAATAGTGAAGATTTGGAGTATTTGGATGAGAATCTGCCCGTCATCACAAGCAAACATCTTCAATTCTTATCCATTCATGGAGACAAAATAGATCCAAAACTAGTAGCTCACCTCTTTTCAAGCTGTGCTAATCTGTGTAAGCTGCTTTTAGTGGGGGAGATGAACAAGTTACCAGGGTATCACCATTTCCCTCCAAATATCGCTGCCAAATGCTTGTCTGGATGCTGGCTTGAGGAAGATCCCATGCCAACACTAGAGAAGCTGCCCAACTTAAGGATTCTGGAATTAAAATATGATGCTTTCCGGGGGAAGGAAATGGTTTGCTCTGCCCCACATTTCCCTAAACTCGACTCTCTAACCCTCCATTGCCTCCCACGTTTGGAGGAGTGGAAGATGGAAGAAGGAGCCATGCCTGCTCTACGCCATTTGGAGATCGACTTATGTCGAAAACTGAAGATGCTCCCAAACGGGTTGAGGTTCATTACAACCCTCCAAGAATTGAAGATTGTAGGAATGCCTGAGGAATTCAATGATAAAGTGGAGCAAGTAGGATAAAAATTCTACAAAGTCCGGCATATTACTCCTGATGCTTTCGCATTCAGGTAAAAGCTCTGTTTTAGATAATGCTTGCCTTTTGCAACTAAAACTGCTTCCCATGCTCAAATCCTATTACAGATGGTACGCATATTGAATTTGAGAAGGGGAAATATTTCTACAAAGCCTACAAATGTGTTATCCTTGCATCTCTTCTTTTATGGTTTGCATTAAAAACCTCAATTCCCTTTATCTCTACCCACTTCATTTGTGTGTGTTTTAATGTGAATATCAATTTCAAACTCAAGTGATTGCATGTATGTATATAGTAACATTTAATTTTTAAAATTGCTGAAATTATTATTATTATTTATAGAAAATTATCGATTTGAGAGTATAGAAAATTATCGATTATATGTAGGTTTTGGCTGCATGTGAGCCTTATAGGGTGTGTTTTTTGAAATGAGTTGTGTTTGTTTGGTGAGAAAAATGGGGAGGTAATGAGAAATGTTGGGGAATGTGGGGGACTGATGGTTTAAATGCTTAGGGGACATCAAAACTGTTAACATAATTTGTTTTGGTTTGGTTTTCATGTCGGAATGGTGTGTAAGAGACGGAGAAGAGCATGGATTGAAATGAAGACGATTATGGTATTTGGAAAGGAAAATTTTACAACGGGCGTCGAACACCGCTGAACATCATTGACGTTCAACACTACTGAACACCATTAAATTGATTAATAAACATTAAAAATTCCAAAAACTCAACATACAATTAATAATTATTTAAAATAAAATTTTAATTAAATTATTTGCATATATATTATATTTTTTAATCTTTATTTTCAAATGGTATAATAATGATTTTAGTCCTAAAATTTATACATTTTATTAATTTGGTCCAAATTTTATCAATTAAATTATCATCTTAAATATTTGGGTAAAACCCAAATTTTCTTGTCCTCTTTCTTCTTCCTCTAACAATAGAAAACGTAAATTTAAAACTCAAATTTTCTGCAGATTTAATAAATCCTAATCACCCAATTCTCATCTCAAATTTCAATCCTTAAATAACCCCAATTTAAAGTTTCAAACCTTCATCTTCAAAAATACGGATTTATCTCATCTTAAATATTTGAGTTGAACTTTAAATTTTCCATTTTTTCTTCTTCCTCTATAACAGTTTCTCAACTTTTCATCTTCTTCATACGAACAATAATTTGCCAAAGGAGAAACTAAATTAGGAAGAATGCATGGAAAAGAAGTCGTGGATTTCAAATAAAGCATTTTGGTGCAAATCAACGAGATGGCTAGATAATGGTCAAATTCAAATGTAGGGAAAACATATCCATTTTCCAGCATTAGGCTAACCAGGAGTCTTGGAATATAGGGTTGCTCCACAAAAATGTGCTGTCAAACCCATAACATATCTGAATTATTATAGACATCATCACCTTTATAATGTGCTGTATAAATCTAGAGAAAGAAAAAACATACATGATTCTTAATCCATGTAAAAGTTTCAAAAACTGCACTGTTATTGTTCGTGATTGAGAAAGCAAATACAACAAAATGGAGGGGGCAAAGCGTAGATTTCTAATTCTAGACATAAAATAACTGCCAAACAAAGGAGATCTAAGCCCTCTCACCTCTAATTCTCCTGGCAAGCTGGATATCCTTAGGCATAATCGTAACCCTCTTAGCATGAATAGCACACAA
Organism: Hibiscus mutabilis; assembly: GCA_019671005.1. Taxonomy (NCBI): domain Eukaryota; kingdom Viridiplantae; phylum Streptophyta; class Magnoliopsida; order Malvales; family Malvaceae; genus Hibiscus; species Hibiscus mutabilis. The sequence goes on along the minus strand of CM033727.1, from coordinate 3,083,575 downwards.
GTTAGTATCCTCAAACAGTCCGACGAGATAATCATCGGCGCTGCTTTGGAACCTCAAATCAGTCTTGAAATCTTGAGCGATTTTCCTAACCAGCCTCTGAAACGGAAGCTTTTGGATTAGGAGTTCAATGCTGTGCTCTTCTGGCACTTCCTGATTTTCCTGAGAGCAACGGTTCCTGGAGGCTTCTTCACTCCTCCGGTCGCTGGAGCCGATTTCTTAACGGCCTTTGTGGTGAGCTGCTTGCGTAGAGCTTTGCCGCCGATCGATTTCTTAGCAGTTTGCTTGGTACGGGCCATTGTTTTGATAATTTGATGAGGAAAAATTACTGTTTGGATCTGAAAATTCTGTTGATGGATCGACTTTGGGTGGATTAATTTAAAGTTTTAAGTTTATAAGTGTTTTAAAAGAACTCGTTCAGGAATATGGTGATTTTATCCAGTTTCACGGCTGGTGCTAATTATTCAAATCAACAGTTCTTTTCCCAATTAACAAGAAATCAAGGCAATCCTTGTTAAGAACTATTATTCCTCGTTGAAAATGGAAATAGACCTTTGCGAATGGATGACGGTGGTGGTGTTGATTAATTAAGCCATTATTATACAATCAAATTAAAAAGAGGAGTTGAAGGTTTTTGGGAGGAAAAAAGGAAAAAAGAGAAATTTTTTGTAGTTTTAATACAAATATTTAATATCATAACTAAAATGATGGAGTTTGGACCAAATTGATAGAAACACATAAGGTTTTTGGACTAAAACTATTATTATGCCAATTAAAAATGAATCAAGTCATTATTTCTGTTAATTTTTAACGTTCGAGTACCAAAAACATAACAAAAACATAATGTTAGTTTAGTGAAATGAATCAAGTCATTATTTCTGTTAATTTTTTAATATATTATATTAAATATATTACAAATATTTATTTTTGGTCACTAAATGATCATTAAATTTTTTAATTAGCAAAAAATGATCATTAAAATTTTGAATTATTAAAAAAATATCATTAAACCTTTCAATATTTATTAATAATTTATAGCGTGAAATGAATCAATGACCATTTTGTAATAGTTCGATAAGTTTAATGGTTGTTTTATAACTTTTGAAAGCTTAGTGACTAAAAATATTATTTTAACATAGTTTAGTGACAAGTTGTGTAATTTACCCAAAATTTTATAACAAATTCATGCTAACTCTAAAACTAACCGAATTAATCAAAAAAATTAGTTTAATTAAAATTTTTCAAAAAAAAATTAGTTTAGTTAACAGTTAATAGAAAAAAATAGGATTTAAATTTTTTTAATAGTTCAGTTCGTTCGATTAATCGAAAAAGAAAAAGTGGGTCAACGTATTAGAAAATACATTGTCTTAGGCTAGAAATTACCCCCCCAAAAAAAAAAATAACAGTGTTAAGATGTCATTTCCTTCAAAAGATAGTAGTCATGAGAATCCATTGTATCTTCCTACTAAAAATTGCAGTGAACAGAGGCGGATGTATGTTGGGTCACATGACCCACCATTAATTCTTGCGGTAAATTATAATAGAGGCCACTCAATTATAAGTAATATTATATTTTGGTCATTTAATTTTTAAAAGTTACATATGAGTCATTTAAATATGATAACGTTACATTTTGAGTCGCTCAAATATGGGTAATATTATATTTCGGTCACTCAATTATGGGTAAGGTTTTATTTGGGTCACCTTTCATACTTAAAAAAGGATTTATATCCAATACACCAGCTGTGAAAACTTAATTTTAAGTTTTAGGGACTTAGTTTAAGGTATAGGGTTTAGCTGTAGGGGTTTAGAATTTAAGAGTAATAGTTGGAATTTAGGGGTTAAGATTAGGGTTTAGGTTTTAGGATAATATGTTGAGTATTTAGGTTTTAACCTATAAACTCTAAATTCTAACTCTAAACCTTGAATTCTATTCACAATCACTTAATTCTAAACTACTAAACTTAAACCCCTAAACCCTACACCCTAAATTGTATCCTTAAATTCTAAAATTAAGGTGTTTGTGGAAACTTTTAGTTTTCACCGCCAGTGTCTCAAATAATTATCCTAAAAAAAGTTATTGCTATAGAAATTACATTTGGGTCAATCCTCAAATGCTCGAACTTTTGATAACCTTTGTCATTGAAACTCGGAAGAATTTTTATGATATCACACTTATCTCTTTAGACTTTCTATTCGACAAGAAAAAAAATGGTTGATCTCGAATTTCTCTACCCGTCCCTTTATCAATTTAACTTTCTTATCTTTTTATGAATTAAGAATTGTTATTGCTTTTTAAATTCCTTTTTCAAGTAAAGATTTTTTTAACAAAATGTATTTTTTATGTTTATTTAGTCTGTTATAGTCAAATTGATTGTCTGGAGGAATTCGAAGCTATAAACCTCTAAATAAGATAAATAAGCGAACCACCAAACTTTAATTAATGGATCCGCCTCTCGGGAGTATATAGTCTCTAGTTGTTTTTGAGACGTCTTTGTCATCAACAAGTGACAATTTCGGACAGTGAATCAACTTGGTCTTAAGACACAACATTTCATGAAACTGCCATCTTTCCTTTTCTCGGTCTCTCTCAATCAAAACTTTGTCCAACTTGGTTCCCATTTTGTAAGGATTGAACCCACCATTGAAGCAATTGGGAAAGAGATTTGTGAAAGCAATTCTTACACTTCTTCATCATGTCCGACATGGATATCCAGTTTGGTCCAGGCTTTCTTTTGTCGGAGACATCCTCACCGCATCGACATCTCGTTCTATAACTCTAGCTCGTATTTTTTTTCTCTTTTATTTTCAAAACATGTTAGTTTCGCACGTGATCGATTGGTCTAGTAAGAATGAGATGTTAGATCTTTGAAAAATATATAAGATTTGAATTATGATGTTATTTGTCAATGGAGTAAATTGGGTTGAAAGAGTTGTCCTCATATTAAACCTTTGCAATACTTGATCCAAATTAATCGGTCAATTTATTTTTTAAAAACCTAACACTTTTCTTTCGGATCTAGATTTTCGAACTAGCCCCTTTTGATTCGCCGACACTAGAGTAATTTTTTTCAGATTCGAACTATGAGAAGGTAGAGAAGGAGGAGAAAAGAAATACATAGTGATTCCATGATGATTAGACGATAGAAATCGTAGATTGGACTAGGATAAGATCGAAACTTTGATTTGAGTTTGTTAGATTTTGAGAAAAAATAAACTGTGAAAAAAAGGGAAAGAAAAATATTTTGATACCGATTATGTAGTAAATAATGGTCAACGGTGATCGAGAAGGATGTCAGTCATGAAAAAAAATTAAAAGTTAAGGTCAATTTCAAAAATAAAAAGTGTCAAAATAATACATTTTGAGGTTGTAGTTAAATATTTAACGGTTGAGTGATAAAAAAGAACGAAATTCAAAAGTTAACCAAAACATAAACACGACTAAAGAAATAGTTTACCGAAATATATATGTATCTCTAGGGATAGGTGCACATAGGTGGTGGAGAGGCAATTGCTACCCAACTTTGATGGTTTAATTGCATTTAAGGTCACAGATAATTTTGAAACAATTGCAATTAAACTCTTATTTTTCTCAAAATTTTCTGATTTATTATTTTTAGGAATATCTCAATTAAAATTAATGACATTAAGCCTTAACCGTCTTTTTTCTAATTTAATTACTTTTTAAACCTTTTAATGCTAAAATTAGTGAATTAAGTCTGAACTCCCTTAATTTTTATGATTCAATTACCTTTTAGAACCATATTCATGTCAAAGTTAATCATTTGTCCTCTCATGACTCTATCACTACGTATTACAAAGTTGGAAGGTTATGCCTATATATGATTTTTTTTCATGAGAGTTTTTGGTGTCCAAAAGTTATATTAAGTTTCGATTAACTTTAGAGTTGAACTAGACTAAACACAAACAAAAAATAAACGTTCATGACATTACTCCGTCCATAAGACTTAAATATAAACAATTTTACAAAAATCAACCTCCTTATCACTTAATCAAAAGATTAGAAAAAAATAAAAAAGTCGTCTTATTCAAAACCCTAATTATGAAATCTCCTCTCTCCCACTTCAACATCGAAACGCACCGTTTTTATAGAAAGAAATGCACTTTTACATCTTTTTAACCCGAAATGACTGGGGAGAGAAAAGGTTTTTTTTTTAATCAACCCATATATCCAGTTGGAGGGCAATGGAAGTGGACCGGATTAGCAAGCAAGCGTTCTCATTTATGTAGGTAGATGGGAAGTAATCAACCAAAAGTATTAGATGCTTCAAGAAATGGTGGAGGCCCCGCGAGCTAACATCAGAAATTACAGGTGCATGAACAGAGTGTTCAACCACCAAATCATCCAAACGTAAATGTGGGGAACCCTGTCGCCCTCCAAAACAACACATTTTCCCATTTGATTTAACCCCAAGCAATGGGTATTTTGTCTTCGCTTTTATTTCTTTCAAGAATTACATGTTCGTAAACTTTTATATTGTTTTTATAACTATTAATATTTGATTCACTGGTCGACTAATTCAAATCTAATAACTGTAGAAGTCCATTATATGAGCGACTCTCCAATCTCACTTTGTTCCATTTACAATACCGGGATTTGAATTTCTGGCATTGCTTTAAGAACCTAATGTCTTTTCCTCTAGATAAGAAAAAATGTACGTGGTGGTCGGGAGGGGCAATTGACCCTCTTAAAATTTTTGGTATAATAGCATTTTAAGTCATTTTTAGTTTAAAATATTAGTCAAATAAGACTTTTACCCCTCTCAATAGTCTCTTCTCTCCTCCTAGTGTTTGATTCTAGCTCCGTCCATGCCTATAGACCAGGGGCGGAGCTCCCTTGGGGCCCAAGGGGCCCCGACCCCTACTATAAATTTAGTTATTTTTTAATTTTAGTTTAATTACAATTTGGTCCCTGTAAAAAAATAATTCAAATTAAAAATATACGAGTTTATTAAATATATAATCAAGTAGGGGTTGAAGTAAGGATGTAAATGAACCAAGCTTGAACAAATAAGGTTTTTTTTCATGTTTGTTTATTTATATTTGAAGGTGTTCATGTTCGGTTCGTTTAAATTTTTAATATCATGTTTGTGTTCCTTTATTTATTTTTTATGGTGTTCGTGTTCATTTGTTTTAACGTTCGTAAACATATCCGTGTAATGTTCGCGAACATGTTCATTTATATGACCATATGTTCACCAAAATAGTAGAATTGCACTACTAGTCTTTAAGCTCATTAGGCTTCACAATTTTAACTTAAAAGTTCACGACGTGTTCAATTTAGTACATACATTCATCAATATTTAAAATGTAAAAAATGAAGCCAAGTAAATGATCTTATAAACGAGCTTGTTTGTGGACATTAACGAACGAAATACACCTTTGTTCGTGTTTGTTCGTTTATTAAATGAACATAAAAATTTGTTCATTCTCGTTCATTTAGCTTAATATACTAACGGTTCACTAACAATTCGTCAAACGCTCTGTTCATTTACACCTCTAGGTTGAACTACAGAAAAATGAGCATGTATCCTCAATTTTTTTGGTTCAATAACAATTGAAGTCCTTATAAATTTAAATATTAGACAAATTAGGCCTGGCCTCATGAATTTTGAATTTAAAACTTAACAAGCCTTTGCATTTTTAAAATTTAATATTTTAGCCCATGTCAATGTTCGATCCTTTAGCCCCTGTCAATGTTCGATCCTGGCTCCGCCCGCTCTAGACCAATTGATAGTATTAATCTTTTATCTTTTTAAGGCAACCAAAAGACGAAATCCATGCACTTAAATTTCTATGGTGTTTTGGTCCCATAGCAAAAGAAAAGAAAAGTTTGGCTTTAGGGATACAACAATTTTGCAGGGTTTGATTGAAAAGATTTAACATTTTTGTCGAAATTGATGTTGCCATATTCATGCATTTAGTCTTATGATATCTATATGTGTGTGATCCTCATCCAAAAAACCAATAAAAGGGGACAAAATTTGTTGGAAAAACATGTTTTGGAACATTTTTTTGGGTACGAAAAAGCTGTCTGAACATGTTATGTCGGCTGTTATTGAACTTATAATACTTTTGTAGGGGTCTATGAAACCTTGAATTAAAATTGCTGAGGCTTTATAGTTCGAAGTTTTTGGTTAATACATATATTTATTACAAAAAAGAAGTGGAAGGATTATTCGAATGTTGACCATATACTATTTTCTTCTCGAAAGGTATATGATTAGGGTATAATCCAACCTAATTCAAATTATAAAAAAGTTTTTGAATTGAAATTGAATCTCGAAATTCAATTTAAATTAGATTGAATTCCAGTTTAAAGTTTGATTTTATTTGATAAATAATTAAACTATTTGAATAAATTTAAGTTTGTTTACTAAAATTGAGATTGGTTTTCATACTAGACTTTCGATCTGATCAGGGACGAAGTCATGATCGAACATTAGCAGGGGCCAAAATATTAAATTTAAAAAATGCAAGAGTTTATTAAGTACTTAAACTCAAAATTCATGGGGTAAGGTCTAATTTCTCTAATATGTAAACTTATAGGGACCTAAATAGTTATTGGACAAAAAATTTGGAGACACTTGCCCTAACTAATCCAACCCGCGTCGCACACTTGACTTTGTTGGTGAGTCTTCCAGCAGAAATTTTTTACATACACAAGGCCTCGAACTCTTGTATTTAAACCAAAATGTTTACCACAATAGCTATTTTTTTTAGTTCAACACCTACTTGATTATATATTTAGTAAACTATTGTATTTTTTAATATTAACATTTATTTTTTTACAATGACCAAATTATTATTAGACTAATATTTACCGAATGTTTGAATTTAATAATAGGGGTTGGGCCCCAAGGGAGCTCCGCCCCTGAATATGATCAAAAATATGAAAGCTGATAACATTGATGGTAATGAAAGCGAATTGAAGTTCTTGATTGTATTGTAAGTTTTAAAAATTTAGTGACTATATTACAAATGTCCTAAAAGTTCAGGGACTACTAAGTGTAGTTTACCCTAATTTTAAAAACCAATGGGTTAAATCCCGATAATATTATCTAATCAATTCTGATCATCGTTTATTTATAGCGATAAATATTTAATTTATTGGTTGACTAATTTAGATTGGTTATCATAGAAACTCATTATAAGGACAACTTTTTTAATCTAATTTTTTCATTCACAACATTAGAATTTAAATATTTAATCTTACTTAAAGGATCCAGTTCTTCGTCCTACTAAACCAACTGGTTCTTCGTTACTATTATCATTTATAATTACACGCAAAGGTCATCTGTTCACGTTAAACCTGAGTTAATTACAATTTGTGTCCTCAAGCTATGACATTTATTCTAAATCGATCGCTAAATTTTTGAATATTTTAATTTCATTCATAAAATATGACTCTCATTCTAAATTGATTCTCAAACTTTTGAATGTTCCAATTTTATCTCCGAATTATCATTTATGTTACGTCATACTATTGCATAATACACAAAAATGTTCACATGGTTGATAACAACTTTTATAACTATTTTATTGACATGATTGGCATATAGTGATAATTTGGGGACCAAATTAAAATGAGAATCATCGTTTGGGATAAAATTGAGATGTTCAAAAGTTTAGAGACTAATTTAAAATGAGAATCATAGTTTCAATATTAAATTAGAACGTTCAACATTTTACGAACCAATTTAAAATGAAAATTATAGTTTAGGGATGTATGGTGCAATTAACTCCTCTACTTTTGGTAAAACATAGCAAAAGCTAGAGAAATTATATTATAGGCCCGTCCCGTTAGGACATCCATGGCTCTAACCAATAAAAACCATATATTTCATTAATTTTTTTCATGTCATCTCTTTACCAAGTGAAGTTCACATCGTAAAAATTGTTTTTAAAATTTAACTTATAGTAAATATGAGTGAAGATTCACTTAGTAAAAAATGATATGAAAAAATTAATGAAATAGATGATTTTTATTGGTTAAAATTATAAATGACGTGATGGGACGAACATATGATATAATTTCTCCGAAAGCTAAGATGTTGTCTACATATATTGTACTACTTTCCCCAATCATTTTATGTTTCCTTCCCCATATAATTTTCTAAAATATTGCCTTAAAATGGAAATATCATCATAATATAATGGTACCTTCAAGTCCTTTGAAATATTATCTATTATTTTTATATGTTGCAAAGTTGGCCGCCGGCTCTGATCAAACTCCGAGAAATTGACCGTCAAATATACATATTTGTTCAAGCTGACGGTCAAATATTAACAACTCCGATTGCCCGTCGCCATTGCTCTGCCTCTGTTGTTTCTTTCAAACTTTGATATAAAATATTATTTCTAAATGAGGCAAGTGGATCTGCATGACTTATACTTTGTTTTATTTATTTATTTATTTCCTCTTCTTTCTTCTTTGAGTTTGAAAACAATTGCTTTATGCTTAGATTTCGTCTGTAATGACGATACTGCATATGTTCCCATTCACTCTCCCTTACAAGTTGCGCATAGGAAAAAAAAAGTATAATTAAATGTTTATGTTTTAGAGTTTATAAGTTTAAATTTTAGTATTTTGAATTTATAGTTTAGGGTTAAAATTAAGATTTAAAATTTAAAATTTAGGGTTTAAGATTAAGAATTTAGATTTTAAGTTTTAAAGTTTAAATAGACATACTTGTGCTATCTATACATCAAATATTAACCCTAATTAAAATGAACGTTAGTGTTTGATATACTGACAATGTAATTTTTTTACACAAACAACTTATTTGAAGTAAAAATCTAAAATCTCTAATCCTAAATTTTAATTTCTAAATCTTAAATTTGAAATAAAACTATTAGTGTAAACTTTACCCTAACAATATATCACGTAATTTTCCTTAAAATAAAGCTTTATTATTATTATTATTCAAAGACCTTTTTGATCAAATTGAAAATCTATATAGGATTCTCTTGGAATTGATAATACAAAAATATTCTATTACTTTAATCAATAAAATTATTCTATGATCTTATCAAGAATCCATTAAGTGGTTGTTTCAAAATTAGTTATGTATATTTTATTTATTTATTCTAGATAAGTTCTAACTGCAATTAAAGCTTTGATTTACATTTAATTCAATTAAAGATGATAATGTATAATTCTATAAACCGTGGGGAAATTAGATGATAACATAAAAATTAAAAATAAAATTTTATGATACGAAATCATTTAATTCACCGATAGAACATAAAATTATAAACAATAATGTCAAAAGAACTTTTGGGTCATTAATTGAAAAAAGGAAAAGGAGGTCTTGGGATATAAATATTGCTAATTGCACAAAAGGCATTCGTTGGGGAAGGGTTAATGGCCCAATGAAAAGTATTCTATGATCTTATCCTTTGACTATCCATTACAGTGGTTGCCCAAAATTAGTTATGTATATTTTATTTATTTATTAGATAAGGCCCATCACTAAGAGCGGAAGTAAAGGTTGATTTGGGGAGAATGTCAATTAAAGATGAGAAGAGTATAGATCATTAATATACATCGGTAAAAAAGAAAATGGTGGTCTTGGAATATAAATGATGTGATATGATATTATTTAATTCAGTAATAATGCATAAAATTATAAATAATCAATACTTCAAACATTAAGATTTAAAATTTAAAATACCAAATAATTAATTCTAATTTTTTTATCAAATCATATATGTAATCTATATAAATACCATAAGATAACGTATTATATATATATATATATATATATATTTGCATGAGTAGGACCAATCCACGTGAAGACCATCCCTACGCATGACTATGTAAGCCGCCTAGCTAGCAACTTTCTTCTTCTATTTCTTCTTCACAGATCCTTTTCATTGTCTTGTAGGACCCCTTCTTCAATGGCTTAATCAAAATATATATATATATATATATATATATATATATATATATATATATATCAATCCACTAGAAAATTCCCAACCCAAATTCACTTTCTTTGTTCTAAGAAACACACTGAAACCAAAGCACTCAAAATCATGGATTTCCAAAGCCAAAAACTATATTCCTCAAAATTCAACAAAAAGAGGCTAAACCAAGAGCAAGTAAGGTTGCTAGAGAGGAGTTTCAGTGCCAACAAGAAGCTCGAGCCCGAGCTCAAGTTCCAACTCGCCAACCAGCTCGGCATTCCGCCGAGACAGGTGGCGATTTGGTACCAAAACAAGCGAGCCCGGTGGAAGACACAGAGCTTGGAACTCGACTACAACACCCTCCAAGTGAAACTAGAGAACGCATTGTCCGAAAAACGAAAACTCGAGAAAGATGTCAAGTGTCTGCAAGACGAGTTAAGGAAAGCTCAAGAGATGATGTTTGCCATGAACAATCAAAGAGATTATCATCAATTTCTTTACCAGCAGCAACAAAATCAGCAGCCTCTTAACTTTGTTTCTTGCAATTCAACAGGGTCTAGTGAAGAAGGGGGAAGCTCAAGCTTCCATGAAGATCATGAAGTGTTGCAGATTGATGAACTTTATGCTTGTTTGATTGGTACAGATAGGTCAACTTGGAGCTAAGCTGGGTTTATGGGAAATTTGATCTTCTTTTTTTCATTGTATTGATGGTGCAATAACATGTTTCTTGTTGGCCGTTGGGTGTCTAAAATTTGTAAGAAAATAGTTGAACTTTTAGGGTGTGTTTGGTCAGAAGGAAAAGACAAAAGGATCGACCAAGCAATTATGTATAAATATGTCATTCAATGGCTAAGTTATGCAGTGAATCGAAGCTGTTGAGTTTGAAAATCCTTTTGTTAGTGCTGATTATGTAGCACCCATATTTAGGGTCTAACCCCAGAATTTTATGTAAGGGTACAAATTATTAAGAAGTTATATTAAAAATGTAAAGAGTTTTATATTATAAAATTTTAGAATTGTAAAATTAGATTGTCAATAGAAAAAATAAAAAAATTATCTAAAATATAGAAAAAATTAAAATTTGTAAGAGTGTACTATTCACTTTGGGTTTGTTCTAAAAACCCAAGCCGCACAGTAATTATTTTCTTTGAGTTTGTTCTTTGCTTATCGGTGACGACGCTAACTTTAAGGCCGGTTGTGGACCGTCAGGATTCTTCATTTTTTATTTTTTTTATTTCTCATTGTTTGTTTTATTTTTTAAATTTTGAATAAATAATTTTATTCTTGTGACATGTTTTACTTTATCTTTTGGTATGTTTTTTTTTTTTTGCTTTTGGCACGTTTTTCTTTATCGGTCGTTTGATCGTTTTTTATTTGATTTTCTATCAGGGTTGGATTTGACTTTGCCACGACTGATTAAGATGACGCTTTTTTGGTTATTCTGTTGATCTCCCTGTTTTAGACCCTCGAACTGAATTTGGATACGTGCTCACAATCACCGTTCTTGTTCGCAATTGAGTTGTGGTAATAATTGTGTTGTCAACGTGTCTCATTGTAATATGTATTTTTATGTTGTTTGTTGATGGTTTTACCTTTAATCGTCGTTTTTTGGTGATGTTGGTATCTATTTTTGTTTCAAGTCTTTGGGTTGGGTTTTTACCTTTTCCTTATATGGTTCTGTTATGATCTCGAAACGCTAGTTTCTTTTTTGAATGGTTGTACGAATATGTTCAGATTAGATGTTTTTGTTTACTTATATGTAAACTTGCATTGTAATTTTGGATATATCCTCATTAATAAAACTGGCATATTTCAATTCAAAAAAAAAAACTGTAAGGGTGTGAATGTTCCCTCCAGTACCCTTCAGTCTATCCCCGTTCATATCATCGAAATGATTGTCTTACAGATTCACAAAGTGAGCTTAAATTCCAAAATATTTTGAACCTAACAAGTGATCTCGGTAAAAAATAGATAATATTTATTTTAAGAAAGCTAAAAATTATTCATAAAAAATTACAAAATGTTTCATTTGATTTAGCATTATATTTTTAAAATGAATCATGTAACGTGATTTGTGTTTTGGGGATGATGATAAATTTGTCATACATTTTGGGGCCTATATAGATTGCTTTGTTTCCATCCAACTTTAATGCTTAATGCAAGTGGCATCTTGACAAAATCACTTACACATCCATGCACCCCTCTTTGGTAATCAATCATTTTCTATCTGTAGTGATGTAGTTTATTAATACAATCAAAATATACATTCAAATTCATATCATATTGTATGTTATAATAATAATAATATTAACGAAATTAAAACTTAATCGATTAGTATATAAATTGTTAATATGAAAAAATTATATAAATTTTTATCTTCAAAAAGCTAACGCAAATATTAATTATGTAAAACATAGAACGCATTAAAAACAATACAAATACCTCACACATATTATCTGAATTGAATTGTTATAATAAACTAGGTAAAACATATCACGACATGTAGTTTAATATAAATATAATATTGTGAAAGGGGTTATGGTGGCCAGAGATGTAATGGAAGTTGGTGGTTTTGTGTGTGAGGAAGATAAACGGCAGATGGATTAAGGAAATATTAAAGAAGCAGGAGAGTATTAATTTTTTTAAAATTCATTCAATTCTGGTCGTCAAAGCTCATTACACCAATAGGTTTATAAAACCCAAATTACAACAAATTTCATAACCTCCTAACAGCCTAGATATCTACCTAACAACCCAACAGTCCAAATAACTAGTTTTAGCTAATTAATCCAGTAATTAACAAGCTAATTACAACTAATTAGTTAACTATCTAACAAATACTCACATATGAACATGTCAAAACCTATATCTAAAAATGGATAATTAACTTATATAAAAAGTTATTTAAATTTACAATAATTTAGAGACACAACTACGAATATATATAGGGTAAAACTTTGATACACAGGCTGTGTAAAATTAATTTTACACAAGCCTGTGTATTTACACTATAAAAACACAAATTCTAAATTCCTAACCCTAACCCTAAAAAACTAAACTTCACACTTTAAACCCTAAATCCTAAATTCTAAATACTAACCTTAAATTCTAAACCCTACAACCTAAACCCTTAAATCTTAAACCCTAAACTAAAACCCTAACCCCTAAAACTAAAAGGCACATGTAAACTAAAGTTTACACGGCCTGTGTATCAAAGTTTTTTTTTCCATATATATAATCTAAAAAATAATATAAACACAACAATATCATTTTTTTGCTTTCTTATCACAATTCACCTATCAAATAAATATCCAAGCAACTAATTACTACTTCCTCTATCATACTAAAACCATCACATGTTAACTTTTTTTGTCAATTTTTTTTAATTTTGACTTTTTATTATTTAAAATTGTTATTGATAAAAATATGAAAAATATATATTTTAAAAACCTTCAATCAATTAGTTTTTAAATATATAATTTATAAATTTTAATAAATTAAAATATTTTAAAAAATATGGTCAAAGTTGAAAATTTTTACCAAAAAAGTGTCCACATATGACCGTTTTAGAGACACAGAGAGAATATTTAATTTGAGATCCACTGATTGGTCAAGTGGCCAAAAATACTCATATGATCTCATCTTATATGTGTTCAAATCTTAACATTTATCTTAGGAATATAATATCTCTATTTAATTTTTATTAGAGGTTATAGATCGAGTGAAATTAAACGCGTAATATCATCCTCAAATGAACATAATAATCAGGCATTTAGAGATTTAAGGGTAATTTAAAAAGTGTATAAAAATTACCATTGCTTAGATGGTGTTAAATTCAAAGCTCAATTTTTTCTAATTCAAACCTTGGATGCTTTTTTGCCGACAGCTTGTATAGGCATAGACGTTTAACAGTGGAAGAAGCTAATTGATTAATCTCATTAGTTGACTCAAAATAACAACTAATGACAATTGATTGAGGATAATCAAGTTGTTAATATGAAAGTATTTTTTTTAATAGTCTTAACGTGATTACAATATAATATTTATTCATACTTTTCTTAATCTTTGGATGTGTCACACATCTTGCAGACAATGCAGACTGGACCCGAGTCTCTTAAAATGAACATCATTTTTTCTACTAAAACCACTTGTTAGATTCAATGTAAAAGTAATTTCTAAATATATCATTTCATATAATATAGAAAGAGAAAATTTTAGAATGAGTGAAACAAACTTTAGACACCACTATTTTTATTTTTGAGTAAAATACATTAATAATCCCGAATAATGTTTTAATTAAGTCCCCAAATATAAAGAATACAAAATAGTCATCCAACAATAAGACATTATTTAAATCCCAAGCAACAAATAATATAAACAAAGACCCAAAATAAAACGAAAATTCTGGAAAACAACCACCAGATAATTAAAACTAAATTCAACAATCTCTAGAGTAAATGGTTAAAGCTCTCAATTAACAATCTAAATCTATTAAGGGTAAATTTTTCCTACCCTTAAATTATTTTAAAAAAAAAACTAAAAGAGGCCATGGTTTCAGTTCCCTGGAACAAAAAACAAAAAAAAAAATCAGTGGTGTATATGGTTATTTGCAAGTTTTTGAGAATTTTAATGCTTATTTAAAAATTATTAAATAATAATAATATATGACGGTGTGTAATTTTAGTGATGTATAATAATGTGTGACATTCATTTTAGACCCATCTTATACATAGACAATACATGTATGGAATTAGACAGCTGAGTTCAACTGTTCTTTTTCAAACAAACAAAAAAAAAACTCTTATTTATTAATACAACATTAAATTCAGCCTGTAAGTTATTATATCTCTCTTTCAAAGGCTTCAACAACCAAGTTGAAGCTTGTACAAACTTTTTCTGGGAAAAGTCCATTTATGATGTTAAAATATTAATTCAAAACATAATTTTTAAATTTTCATGATTTTTTATATTTCTATAAGGTTTTTAAGGCTTAAGGACTATTTTTGTTATTGTAGTAATTTTAATTTATTGATTTCGCCCTAATAGTACTTTTGCATTAATTTGACCTTTAAAGTAGTCGAATTACATTATCGTTTAGGGTTTATGAATACTTTTATGTTTCAGAATCACTTTAGATTGGTAAAAAAATTATTATAGTTTATGATTTAGGGTTTGAGATTTAGAAATTAAGGTTAGAGTGTTAGTCGAGGGGCAAATAGTGATACAATTCGACTACTTCAAGGGCCAAATTAAGCAAAAGTATCATAAAAACGAAAGTAACCCTTAATTCCATTTTTTAAAATTGTATTACACATGATGTGATCTAATTGTGCCACATAATTTCTTTTAACAGTAACGATAGTTAAAATAAAATGGACATTATGATTATATATGAGACAAATTCAGAAAAAATATGAAAAAAAATGTTAAGAAAAAAGCTTGCTTAGAAAATTTGTTATTTGATTATTATGTAATTGGTAATAATATTTTTGTGTCCATTATATTTATTGTATAATTATGAACATTTATATTTGATTATTTTATATAAAATGGGG
Organism: Hibiscus mutabilis; assembly: GCA_019671005.1. Taxonomy (NCBI): domain Eukaryota; kingdom Viridiplantae; phylum Streptophyta; class Magnoliopsida; order Malvales; family Malvaceae; genus Hibiscus; species Hibiscus mutabilis. The sequence goes on along the minus strand of CM033727.1, from coordinate 3,068,090 downwards.
TACGAACATTTGTAGATAATAAAAAATATTAAAATCAATATGTTCACGAATAAAATTGTAATCTCTTTTGATATAAAACAATCGTCTGTAAACCTTTGACCATGAATTTGGAATAAAACATATATATGTTCATGAACCTGAAATTATCAGGATTGTCCCCCTCCTTTTCAAATTGGTCCTATACAAATGGGGTTTTGGATAAAATCTTTTTAAATTTGAACTTAATTTGAAATATTTTTAAATTTGAGTTCGGATTTAAATAAAAATTCAAATAATCAAACTCAATTAAATTTATTTAAATTTTTCTTATCTAAAAAATATAATTATATTTTAATAAATCGATAATGTTAATGAGTATAACAAAACTTTTCAAACATTAGTAGTAAAAGTACAGTTTTGCATAAACATAAATGACCATTTGTGTAATTTACGCTAAAAATAAAGAGCCCAACATTGCGTTTATTGGCAGCGAAAACGCAGCGTTTTGCTCTCTAGAATTATATCTTCTACTTCCCTCTTTTTTTTCCCTCCAAAAACCTCGGTGCCGGGAACCCGCAGTTCGCTCCGGCCCGATCCGTTAACCCTAAATGGCGTCGGCGTCTCGGTCCAACGGCTTTACTGGCAGAATCAGATGCGCAGCTTCCAATCTTTGCGCCGATAATCAAGCGCTTGTCGCTGTAAGTTTTTCCCCCTTTTTCTTCCAATTTAAGTTAAAATTGTTTTCTATTTTACAAAGCAAATTTGAAAGTTAAAGTTTTTCTTTTCAGGATATAAGGAAAGCTTTGAACTTGATGAAGGATGTTGCTGCAGACTTGGAGAGAGATAATCAATCTGACATGATATTTTATATTAATTTTATTTTATATGATAATATTTTCTCTTTATAGCATAAATTTATCTTTTTAGATACTAGAAATATGTAAAAGATTAATCAAATTATTTTTATTTTGTTTCTGTTTGTTTTTGGTTTCTGCTGCTTGATTAACCTAATTTGATGTGTTAAAAGAAGTGGGGAAATGTGGGATTCAAATAGGTTTTTTTTTCTCCATTATTCAATGCTTTAGAGATATGCTGACTTGAAAACCAAAAGTTAAAAAATAATCAGAATTCAAAGTATTTTCTGATACATTATGATATGGAATTCATTTTGTAGGTGAAGCAGTAAGAAAATGCTGTCTCTGAGCTAGTAGAAACTCATGAAAACTGTCTACATCGTTCATCGGCCATTCAATCTGTTGGGGAAGCATACCGACCAGGACCTGAGGTGTACGTTTAATAATATTTCTTTCATGCTTAATTTTTTGGTTTAGTACTGTTCTATATAGATGTGAATTTGCTGAATTAATGTTATTTGTTGCTTGTATGTTTAAACTACAGTTAAATGATTTTAAGAAGTTGCTTGACACGGAGTTTGAGAATGTCAAGGTCAGTTCATCTTCATGTCCACAGAATCACCCACTGATGCATCAGTTTCAGCAAGCTGTCTGGGTATGTTTTTTAAACTCATCAAGCCACTTTTAAAATTATTTAGTATCAATCAGAATATGCTAGCTAGATCAGAATATAGACCACTTTGCTGAACTAAAAGCTGGTGTTATTAGATGTGGTTCCCATAAAGGGTTATATTCTTTTATTTATTATAACAACAGTAGTTGATCATAAGGGGTTATATTCTTTAATAAAAGCAACAGTTGAGGGACAAGTGTGAAGGTGTATTTGAGATTATGGTCAGGCCTATTATTTATTGAAATAGCAGTATTTGGTATTAACATGCCGTTGATACCCAACTGTTTATTCCATTCACAATGCCAAGATTTGAACCTGGGATGAATTGAGAAAAATATACTCATTTTCACTTTCTCTCTTCGCTAAAATTACAAATGGTAGTTGGTCATATACCAATGATTATCTTTATTTTTAGTTTTATTGGTAAATGCAACAGTTAAAACTGTTGGGACAATCTTGTGAAGGTGTATTCCAGATTATGAATCTTCTGCTGAATGTTGCATCAGTGCACAGCCAATGCCGTTGAAATAGCACTATTTGGTATTAAGGTAAATGTCCGATTACTAAATAGGATTACTGTTGGTCACAAAAGTTCATGCAGCTCTGTTAATTTAAAAACAGATCTTGCGGTGAAAAATCTATATTTTCTTACACGTTCTGAGTGATGTATTTGTTCTTAGTGGAAAAATTTATTAATTTTGTTGCCATTCTCTTGCGCTAAAATTATTGAATACTCAATGTGAAATAGGAAGGAGATAGTTCCAATGCTTTGTCACTCTATCAATTTAGAAAACCTGATGATTATCTTTGGAAAGTGGCCTTTTAGAGTTGCCACTATGATTGAGTTGTTCAGAAACTTGAGCATGTTTCATGATGTATATTTCTGTGCCCATTCTATTGTTTCAACCTATATCCAGTTTGTTTATTTTTGTGATGCAGTTTGGACTGCAAGCACATTTACGACAGGAATGCTATTTTGAACTTCATAAAATCAAATCATGGCAATGTCAAATGCCCCGAATCAGGTATACGCTACTGATTTCATATTGGAGTTGTTGATTCTCTACAGCACTCTCATTCCTGACCGTTTCTTCTATTAGCTTGCCCTATGATGCTGCAGGCAAAAAGAGTCCTTTGCGATCCGTTGTTACTCTTTGAGATAGACGAGCTGTGCACATTGAGTAGACAGACTGCTAGAACTGATGTGATAGAATATTTTACAGAAACAGAGTCTTAAGATGAAGAGAATCCATGATGGAAGCAGTTGTGACTTGTGAATTCCCCGGTTGACATCTCGATTTTGAATCACTGTGGCCTCTAGCGGATTAGATTAGAGTCCCTTCTTTGTATGGCATTGATGCATATAATTAGAAGTGTAAGTAGCGTATTAGAGTCCCTTGATGCATATATATAAAATGTCATAAACTGCAGTTAAATTGTTCATTCCCCATAAAATGCTCAGGTTTGAGTCTCCCTTCCTCATTCTTTATTATTGAATTAATTTAAAATTAGTACCAAATTTATAAAACGTGTAAATAACGAGGAATAAATGTGTAATTATACAAATTAATTAATCAAAATAAAATAGTATCAATAGTTTAGTGACCTAGAGGGTAGTTTACCCTTAATCTTTTTTTGTTTAATCCGAATTAATAACTGGTTATTTTGAATCAAATTTTTGTATAAATTCATTATAGAAACAACCTTTCTAATTTAATTTTTTTATTTACAACATCGAGATTTGAACCTGCCTTAATTACTCGGGGAGCAATAAACCCTCTTCTGATTTGATCTTAAAGATAAAACATAAAACAAACAAAGAAGAATCAAGGCCATGATTGAAGGAGATCTCTGCACGAAAAACCAACAACCCCAACCCCCCATTCAACTTCCCAATCAACGACCGAAGAAAAAAAAAAACACCAGAAATCTGCAGTTTCAACACGCAATGAGTTGTTTTCCAATTTGTCTTATGAGATGAAGCAAAAAAAACAAACCATTATTTTCTCTTATTCTATTCCTCATAATTCGTAACCAAAACCACCCATCACATGGCCATGCGCTGTGCTGTCAAAATGACAGCAAAATCATAGCCTATATATGAACACTACAACATATAATTCTCAGCTTATCAACTTCGCCCACCGAATCCTTTTCCAATATAAAATCTGGGTTTATGAGCTGTGATCTCCAAAACCACATGGCTGCCTTGACCACGTGGCTTTTCTTATTCAAATTCGTCCACTAGATGACATGTTAAAACCAACCCTATCTGTCTTTTCTTGCATATGATCAGTTTACAGAGATGGAGAAAGTTGAAGCTCTTGATCTGTTAGAGGAGTCCTGGTTTTTTGAGAACTTGTTCCATAGGAGGAGAAGGATGTTGAGATGTTATTCGGATCCTTGTACTTCATCGAATTTCAGCCAAGATGTTTTGGCTGAAGATTCGTGTGATCGAATGGGTAACGGATTGGTTCGTGCACCGTCGTTGCCGCCGTGTATAGGGAGGGAAGATGAGGTTCAAGAAAGGAAGAACAATGGTGGGAAGATCAAACTGAATAGGCAATTATCACGTCAAACATCGAAAACAACTTGTTCGGATCATACTATACATGACAGGAAGATCAAACCGAGCGGCGAATCATCGCGACTTAATCTACTAAGAACACCTTCTTTGCCTACTTCAATGGGGACTAATGAGTTAACTCAGGGTAATGACATTGACAGTGATCTTAGAATGAGCAAATTGATCCGACAAGCAATGGCGAATTCCCCGGATATATTGCCCCCAAGGCATAATCATAACAAGGTACTAATCTGATCATAGATTCATATATATAATTTTTCTGCAATTTGGCAATGTGGATTTTGTTTTAATCTTCTGTCATTTGCATTTGCAGGCAATGAACTTGCAAAGGTCTAGTACTACTAGACCACCAAGAAACCACCAAGTCCAAGCCATTGACAACACAAACGAGGCCTCGGTCACGAGAGGCCGGCTTCCGAATCCGAAGAGGATGCTGCAGAAAAGCCATAGCGATCTTGCATTCCAGGAACTGCAAGGGTTCAAGGACTTAGGATTCACATTCGACGATGAAGATTTGAGCCCCGATGTGAATATACTCCCGGGAATGCAGGGAACTAAGATAGATGAGCTGAAACAAGAGAGAGTGAGGAAACCATATTTGTCCGAGGCATGGTTCGTACAATGCCCTGCACCTCCTCTTCCAGCTTATGTAACTAAGAACTCAGCAGAGGATATGAAGGCACAAATCAAGTTTTGGGCCAGAGCTGTGGCAACTAATGTTCGACAAGAGTGCTGAGAATTCATTTTACAACATCAACTACAATTTTTTTCCAGTTTACCAGATTTTCTTTTTTCATTTAGAACTAATAGTATTCTTTCCCCAGTGTTCATGTTCCAAAAGCCTATAGAAGCAAAGTTCTTGTCTGATACTATGAATTTTTATGTAAGTAGTTTTTTACTCGATTGTATGAATTAATTGGATCGAATTCTGAGTTCTGAAAACAATTTTCGGGTGTCTGAAACTTTGTGTTTGCATGTTATTTACAATAATTCATTCTTGTTATTGAAGGCTTCAAGTCTAGACATCCTCCGTACTTTTTGGTATAACTATTTATGCCTCTATATTAAAAAAAAATTAAGTTTAGGTCTAGGTTTAGGGTGTATGATGTAGCATTTAGCTTTGAGGATTTAAAATTTAGAAATTAAAGTTAGAGTTATAATTTAATTGTTTCAGTGTTGAAGCATGAATAGGGACACTAAAAAGGATAGAGGAATTTTGTTCAATTTAAACATAAATTATCTCTTTTTTGGAGTCTCTATTTATGCTCTCACACTAAAAAAATAAGTTTAGAGTGAATGGTTAGTTTTTAAGGTTAAAGTTTAGGATTAAAATTTAGGGGTAGGATATAGAGTTTAGAGATTATGATTTAAAAATTAGAGCCGGGGTTTAAGGTTTAATTTTTTAGTATTGAGGCATGAATAAGGGCACCGAAAAAGAATAATAATTTTTGTTTATGAAATCTAGTACCCTAAACTCCAGCTTTAATTTTTAAATTATAAACTCTAAAAACTAAATTTTACGTCATACATTCTAAACCCTAATCTTAAAATCTAACTTTAAACATTAATCCTCTGCACTAAACTTAATTTTTAAAATATCACGTCATTAAAAGAGTTCAAATGAGAAAATCTGTTAAAGTCGAATAGATTAATATGAATCAAAACAAAATTTAAAAATCAAGTTAAGAAAAAAATATTAAGTTTAATTGAACTAACAAAAAATGTATAACACGTACCTATATACATTATATATATTTAGCCCTAAACCTTTAAATTGATTTCGTTTTTATTTATTTTATTAGATCAATTGGTAATTATTTGTTTAATTAATTTTTATTTATTAATAAATAAAAAATTTATAATGTATATGTTTATTTTATAATTTATATTTAGATACAAAACTATTTTTTTAATAATATTATTTTTAAAGTTTTAACTCTCATTTTTAGAGTGTAATAGACCTTGTGAATACACCAAACAATTGTGGTAAAATAAAATCTTTGGTACGTGCATATTTGGAGTTGAAGATAAAGAAACAGAACACCTTTAAACTGGAACCATTTCAACAGCAACAATATCCAACAGATTTTTTTTTCAGAATACAATGCTTCAAATCCAGAATCCATAAAAAGATTTTGAAGACAAACAAATTTCTCTAAAGCTAAGACCTTTAAAACAAAAACCCTCTGCTCCAAATGCTTCCATCTCTTCATCTACTGTCCTCTTCTTCCCCTTCCCTTGTCTCCCTCCATCCCCTCCACAACCCATCTTCTTCCCCACTCTTCCTTCTCCAAAAACCCAGTTTTTTCTCTCCTTTTTCTCCCCACTCCAAAGTGCACCTCGGGCCATTATCAGTTCAAGCTCAAGGACCCGTCACCACCATAGCAGAAGCAGAAGAGGAAGAAGACGGACCTTTTGAGCTGCCACCATCTTCAACTTCTATTTCAATCTTTGCAACAAATGATGACCCCACTCCCCTCCAAACTGCCACCAGTGTTCTGCTCACCGGCGCCATTGGGGTCTTCCTGTTTCGCTCCCTTAGACGCCGTGCTAAGCGTGCCAAAGAGTTGGTGAGTAATCACTTAGCTGAATGAAAATTTTCCTAGCCTGTTTCGGTTGCTCGTGTCAAATTTTTAGTTTTAAGAATTGGGTTTTCCTTATCTGGTGCATTCGAATTGGAATTTCAAGTTTAGACTGTCATTCTCCCATTAAAAGTTAAAACTTTATTGATATTTGAGATTTCGAATTGGGTATTTTCTCTGGGTGTTTCTTGTTCTTTCTCCTTCCTTCAAATGTGGGATTTTTGATTAGTTAGATATTGAAGAGAGTGGTTTCCTGTTTCTAGAAATTTAGGTCATCAGGGACAGAGAAATCATTGAAGGAAGAGGCACTAGACAATTTGAAAGCAATGGCGTCAACTTCAATTGATACAAAGTCATCCACGCCCTCAGCAGTTCAAGCATTGTTGGGAAGCGTAGCTGCTGGTGTCATTGCTCTTATTCTTTACAAATTCACCACAACTATTGAGGCAGCTCTTAAAAGCCAATCGGTTTCCGATAGTTTCTCGGTTTGTCCTCCGGGTTCCCTTATATATAGTTGCTTTAACTCTTTGAATTTGTGAGCAGATTACCTATGATTTGAGAGTATTTGTTTACCATTTTACTTTACATTTTTCATCTTTATGATTTGCAGGTCCGCCAGATAACAATAACAGTCAGGCAACTTTCAACTAGTTCTTCATTCTATGCTCCTAGCTGTAAATCTTTGTAGTTTTCATCCTTTCTATGCTTGTAATTTGCAGGACTATTGTGAATGGATTATGCTACCTTGCAACATTTGTTTTTGGCATCAATTCTCTAGGCTTATTCCTTTATTCGGGTCAGCTTGCCATAAATTCGATCATGGGAGGTTCCACGAGTAATGAAAATGAGAGTAAAGGTGAGGAGAATGTAGACTCACCGAGTTCGGTGAAAGAAAATGTTGCTGAAGGGATTGAATCGACCAGGGGCAGGGAGGATCAGAGTCCAGGTGATAAACAATAATGGTAGATATAAATCAACAATATAGTGGTAGAAATAGGCCTCTGTATTTTTCATTCCTTTGCAAAGAGGAAATGTTGACATTTTGCCACATTGTTCCTAATTTATAACATTCCTTCCTTTCTTGATAGTTATGCAGTTTCATATTCAATACCTTTCATTTTGGATAGAATGCTAGAACAGCCATTGTACCATTTCAGATTAATGATAAGTTCTGTTTGACTTAAAAGTATTCGTGTTTGAAGCATATTAGAACGTTGATATGATCGTCCAAGTACATGAATATTTGGGACTAGCATCTGAATTCGAGTAACATAGATCCATGCAGTCGATGTCTGTTAGGTATCAAAATGTATTGACACCAAATCATTAGATATCAATACTGAACCCTTTTAAAATTACTCAAACTTTCTACTGAGCAAGGTATTGACACCAAATCATTAGATATCGATACTCGAGGGCAGAGCAGCCTAAAACTGCCCAGTTAATGCAACAATTTAACCCCAATCTCGTCCTTTAAAAAACATATGCCAATAAACCATGTAAACACAACCAAATCACCATTTACCCCAATCATGCATAGTGATTCGTGTATTTTCGTAGCTTGAATTTATAAAATACCATAAGATTCAACTTGTCACTACTGGTGTCACTCATCCATTAAGCTTTCCAACAAGCTCACATGACCCAGAATATAATTTCAGTTCTCTAAATACCATATTACTTCAATCCATGAGCTTTTCCCTTTCCCTTAATCCTTTCTTTTTCACCTTGCTTCACCGATTTGATAGAACTTGATGATAAGCTTCAAGCATATGCAAAAGCAGTGGAAGCATATGCTTCAGAAACAGGTTTTAGCGGATGGCCGGTTCAAACTTATGAGTTCAAGCATATTCGTCGAAAGAAACAGACATGGAGGAAAACTGGAGTTTTCTGCAGTGGCATCAACTAAGGGCCTTACACATCCAAGGAAAGAACCAAAAGCCACTGGGAAACAGATAGAAAAGCTGATTAATATATGTCTGACAGAAATGCATCCCAATGTGGAAACACAGCCAATTCTATTGCAATTAGATTTAAACAGTTTACATCTAACCATGAAGGTCATGCACAACTTCATCTTGTTTACCATCACCATCTTCGTTTGCGTTCCGTTGTTACTCTTTGAGATAGACGAGCTGCGCACATTGAGTAGACAGACTGCTAGAACTGACGTGATAGAAGATTTCACAGAAACAGAGCCTCAAGATGAAGAGAATCCATGATGGAAGCAGTTGTGAATTCCCCGATTGACATCTCGGTTTTGAATCTAACAATAAGAACGGTAGAACGCATTGTGTGGTTTCTCCCACCATAGTGTTCACAAGGTGTGGCTTCTCCCACCTTACGGCTCACATGATGTGGTTGCTCCCATCATGCTTTGGCTCACGTACGTACGAATTTTACTAACATATTATAGTGCACTCTCATCCTATTGGTCGACCAATTATATCCGATTATCATAGGCTATATCACTTGCCAATATACACTTTAAAACCATGCTAACCTACTGTTTTCAATGCATTACCAAAACTCACATCCCATTTTAAAACACTCTCAATGCAAAGCATAATTTCCAACAAGACATAGTCTCTTTTAAAACATAAGGCTACCACATGGGATGTCATGAATCATCTCACAATTCATAAAAACATGCATAACAGTAGGTAATATTTCTATCATCAAAACATGAGCATGATCAATTGAAGCAATGGGAAAAATCGAGAACGAGAGCTAAACATTTCATACTTACTTTCGAGCTTAGATTAGCATTTCAAGCTTAATATAAACTCCCAAACCTTGCTTTCAAACCTTTGAAAAGCTCTAAAACCAGTGCCACTCACCAACAACGCCTCGCTAGCCTTGCTGAAGCGAAAACAAGCTTCTGAATCAACCGAAACTCCCTCCGAAGCTAACGCATCAACATTTTCTGCTTCTAACCAAAGCAAAACAGAGGATTAATGCACAATTTTGCATCAAAATCCCCAGCAACTCAACTCCATACTTTCGCTGCTCAACAACCAACATTTCGCTATCCGAAAACAACCGAAATCATCGGAAAAACCTTACTAAACAATCTCCAGCCAAAACCCAGCGAGATTAACATCAAAGCAACATCAATTTACATCCAAAAACATCTCCTCAACACCAAAGAACCTCCAGCAACCAATTAACCACATAAACAAGCCATTAACACAAAGATTTCAACCTAGAAATCTAGCAATTCACCTAGTTTCGGGATTCCTTTGATAAAATCACTTAATCAACATTTCAACACATCATAATCATGATATAATCTCATTATAAACTCAGCAAATCAGATCCGAAACAAACATTTCCTAATTTAATCAATTAAACCTCAATTAAATCAATTTTCCATAACTATATTATCAAAACCCATTAGAAAACACTTATAAAAGATCAAGAACTTGGGAATTTCAATAAAAAACCTTTCATTAGAGGAGAAGAACGAAACCTTACCTCTAATGATTGCTTTTTCCTCCAAATGCATAGATTTTCATGAGAAAACAAAGATTAAACTATAAGGTTTGATAGCAATCACTTGGAAACCATTTTATATTAAAAAGATAAAGTAAATCAAATGTTTACCTTAAATCCTTGAAGAAAATCTAATATTTGGCTGGAGAGAATTTGAAAGAAAATAGTTTAGAGAAAAGTTAGTTACGTGAAATGTGTGTAAAGAAATGAACGACTAATTAATTCTCCACAACTTGTTTTGTTTATTAAAATCATTTTAAAATTAGTCAATTAAGAGGAAAAAGTCTGAATTAGACTTTGGGTCAAATGCTCCTTAAAGATTCAAAGTTCTAATATTTTACAAATTTGTCACCAAAAACAATTTTACAATTTTTACATTTTGGTCACTAATCCCAAAATGTCAAACCTCCAAAATCCATTTTCCAAAATTGACTCCACCGAAATCATTTATATATATAATAATGATTTTAAATCATTTATCCATTTTTTATTTCGTCCAAAAATCATTTAAACCGATTTGTTCCCGAAACTAGTCTAAATTGCCGAAACCGGTTAAACCGAACCTTCTAGCCAAACCTGGCTAACATCTAGGCCCAAAATCGGGGGCGTTACAAAAGGGCTAGAGGAGCCAAAGCATTCCCAAGGCACGAGACCTGCCGAGTTGCAAGGAAGACTACCACCAATGTGTAAGGTGGATTGAGCATTGAACTTCGTGGACACAAAAGTGCCTAAATTTAATACTGTGAATTTCAGTGACTAAATTTAATACTTTTAGCAACCATTTTCAATGTCACTAAAAATACATTTTCTTGTTGTGATACAATCAGCTAGCTTGGCAGGATAATCCGCTAGATCCCTTAAGTGCAATAAAGTCAAGAGTTTAAATATTGTGTCACAATTTGATTTGTTGTCGAAATATCACACTAACATCAAATACCAATTTAAGATTTTTTCTCAATTTATGAACCAATTAGAGACAAAAAAAATCAGGTACCATTATGAAAAAAAAATTAAAATTCAAGTACCAATTTGAATAATAAACCAAAACATAATGAGCAAGATGTTGAATGTTGTTCAGCTAGTCAAGACAAATGACTTGGCTGCTACCACTAAGAAGACGACCTTGAAAGGGCTAGAGGAGTCAAAGTGTTAGACTTATTTTGATATAACTAAAAGGACTAACTTGCAAAAATTTGTAAACCCAATATATTCGATTCAAATTTGTCAAAAATACATTCCACACTATAAATGCAAGCCAAAGACACTTGAAGAAGTAGTAGAGAGAATATATCCAAGAAACATGATCAAGAGAATTTGAGTCTAAATCTTATTTCTTCATTTTCTCTTGTATATATTTAGAGAATGCTTTAATTGTAAATCTTTATACTCTTTCTTGTGAGCTTAATTTCTGTAAACACCCACCTTGTGAGGTATTTAGTTTACCAAACAAATCTCTTGTAAAAGGAGAGGTTCTAGTTTAGCCTTAGTGAAAAACTAGAGTGGTTCTATCTTAGCCAAAGAAAAAGATTGGGCTGTAAAAGGTTGCCTCTAAGCCTTGTGAAAAGGGAAGAATTCTTAGTGAATTGGTAAATCCTTAGTGGTATGCTAAGATAGTGGATGTAGACTCGGTTGGGTAGTTGAACCACTCTAAAATTCTTGTACAAATTGTCTACTACTTTTATCGGTTTTAGCCAATTAATTCGGGAAGCAAAATCAACCCTCTTGACGGTATTCGGAGATCGATTCGAGCTTGCTACAAGACTAACACATAAAACCCTAAACTAGATTCCTAAGCCCTAAAATGAAGGCACTTGTGATTTTTTTTTTTTTTAGTTTTCAACGCCAATGCATGAAATATTTCCCCCTATTTGTATACAAACTCTCTAAGTAGTTTTTTGCTCAACAAATAACGCATTTCCATCAACATAAGATAACACATCTTCAACAAATAACACATTTCCATCAACATCAGATAACTCATCTTTTGTAAGAGCATTTTGAAAATTATTACAATCAAATAACTCATCTTATTAATTTCTCAAAATACCTAGTGTCGTTAAAACAAGATTTGTTGGTATTTTTTTTAGAAAATAACAACTATAACAACAATTTATTTCGGGACCCTTTTTTTAAGCCCTGTGTAATCGCACATGTTGCACATATCCAAAACCACTTTACCTAGATGATAATTAAACTTTTACTTGTATTAATACGGAGTCAAACGAAACATAAGTGTAAATATTAACGTGCATGAATAAGTGATTGCAATTTCTAGATGATAAAATAGAATAGCTCATTTTATAGATACATATACTCTTGTCAATGTAAATCATACAAGTCGCCTACACTTTCATGAAATGTTGCATGAACAAGTGATTTGATGTAAATCATGCAAAGAATATGCTTATTTAAAAACAAATTGTGATAATGAGAGAGGGTAAGAGGAATTTTCATGAGATAGTGGCTTGAATAAGTGGAAAATGTGTTTATGGTTATAATTGCTACATATACAAGGATTTGATGTGTTTGCTTCAAGTGGAAGGCAAAGGTTACCCAATTCACATCCCCCGATTTATATCTTTCTATTCTAGTTATGTTGGAAAAGCATTTTTGGTATAATCACTAGTATTCAGTCCATTGACCGAATAATTCAGATCGGGTATTACAAAGGTCTAATATGGGGGACAACCCTCCCTAATGTAGTTTGCTCCATTCACAACGTCAGGATTCGAATCTCTGACCTTACCTAAAGATTCTAACTTTTCATCTCACTAGACTAATTGTAGTTAATTTTTCGATATGAGTTGATATTGAATTAAAAAGCATTCAAATTTAATTCGGGTCAGCTCGATTTGATATACAACAAGTTTCATTATTTAAAAGGAAAACCATTGTATAATAGTCTAATAATATTATTAAGTTAGTTTCATTATTGGTATTTAGTTTGATGATATACACATGAAGATAGTTTAAAAGAACTCACATTCACCTTTCCTTGTTACCACCTATTTGAACTTTTATTAAACATAGCGTTAAAATCTTACTAATGGACAATCTTTTCCATTGCTTCTATTTAATATCAGTAAAGCTTAAGATCAATATGCATCTAGATCGAGCTTAGCTCAGTTGGTAGAGCGGAGGACTGTAGCGAGCTTCCCACAGTGTATCCTTAGGTCGCTGTTTCGAATTCCGACATATCGGACTTTTTAAATTTTGCTGAGGGAAACAAAAACCCCTTTGTACTGTAAGTCTGTAACCATGACTCCATGAGTTCTCACAATCCGTTTAAATATTTTTGACATTTTGGTACAATTTTCATGGTAATTCAATTCTGAATTCATTTTTAATAATTAAATAATTATATCTGTGTTGCATTAATATAAATATTAGGTTTAATTAGGAATTTAATCTAATTTCGTGAAACGTAAATAACAAATATATTTTAGCATTATAAAATATCTATAATTAAAAAAATAGTATATAAACTCTTCTCACCATGTCAGTTATGGTCCAAACCACAAAAAATAATCTATGTTATTTCTTTTTTCATATCATTGTTTACGTGTGAATCCACACTTTTTCGGAAAAACTTTTTTGATACAACAAAAGTAAACTTTTTTTTTTGTTTACACGTGCCTTTTAGTTTTAGGGGTTAGGGTTTTAGTTTAGGTTTAGGGGTTTAGAATTTAAGGTTAGTGTTTAGAATTTAGGGTTTAGGGTTTAGAGTGTGGGGTTTAATTTTTTAGGGTTAGGGTTAAGAATTTAGATTTAAGTTTTTATAGTGTAAATACACAGGCTTGTAAAATTAATTTTACACAACCTCAAAGTTTTACCCCGTTTTCTTCACATCATTTAAAAACAATTACTTAAAAGTTTTAATTTGAATGGACTGATGATATGAAGGAAAATGATGATGCAGGGGGTTATTAGTGGCTGAGACTTGAGACTATGGTTGACATCGTGAAAAAGGTCTATGGAATAATTTCTCTATTAATTGGGCGAATCAAGTTAGTTTTGAACTAGATCAATCTAGATCGGGTCAATTTAAGTTGTAAAATTTATCAACTAAAATTTGAGTCAATTTTAAGTTAAAATTGTTTGGAGTTTTGGTCACTAGAATTTGTTGATTGAGTTATTCAAGTTCGTATAAGAACTGACATGCTTAGGGTTGGCATTCGATCTAGTCAAGTCAAGTGGAGTTGTTCAAGTTTATGTTCAAATTTAATCGTAAACATTTATAATTTTATGGTACTAATTACTTCCAATCTAATCTGTTTTCTATAACATTTATAAAATTTCGAGTTAGCCGAGTTGAAGGGTCATATTTTATAACTCAAATTTTATTTAAAATTTTTACGATATGAGTTTATAAAATTACGATTTGAGTTTTGTCCACCCTTAATATTTGTAGTAGAGACATAATACATCTGACGTTTATCTTGAATATGGATAACATAACTACATATTAACCTGAGCCCAACAAATGGTCTCAGTGGAAAAACGAATGATATTCATCCTAGGAGACCCGTGTTCAATCGCTTTGTCTGTAAGGTGTGTGTGCATTGTCAAAAGGGTTACAGATATATATGAACAAATATTACATTATAATCACCTTTAGACTATTAAAAAAACTACATATTAACCTAATTACTGCAAGTGTTTGATGCCAAATATATCAACAAACTATTAACCAAGAGTGACACAAGTTGTAGTAAGTTCATAATCATGTTCGAAAATTCTCTTCTTCCATACTGATTAACATGATGTTGCCCTTAATATGAACAATAAACATGCATGTGCTACACGCTCAAGGATGGTGATAACTTTGATATATACACCCATCATACAAGAAAAAAGTTTTAATTGTCACTTTTATTAGCTAGTGATCTTACATGTAATATATCTTAAAAATGTTTTTTTTTTTGGTATATTTTTTATTTGCCCTCTCGTTTCTCTAAGGTTTTTTATGCTAACTAATCCGGACCGACCAGGAGCGGAACTTGGGATGCTAATTTTTTTTTAAAATTTGGAGGCTTAAATTCAAATTTTCAAAATTTTGAGGGTTTAATTAAACTTCTTAATAAATTTGAGAGATTTAACAAGAACTTTTAAAAATAACGAGAGGGGATTTAGTTAAAAAATATTCAAAATTTTGAAGCTTAATATCAATTTTTAAAACATTGAGGGGCCAAATTAAACTTTTTTAAATTTAGGGGATCAAGATATAATTTTCTAAAATTTGGGAGGCCCCCTAATCCCTTGTTAGTTCTGCCCCTGGGATTAAGGGTGTTCATTGTCGGATATCGGATCAAATTCGATCCGATTTTTTGGATCAACGGTATAGTGATCCGTATCCGATCCGAAAAAATTCAGATATGACGATATTAAGATTGGATACTCGTATATTCGATTATCCAAAAATATAATTTGATTTAACTATTTTTTGAATCTGAAGGTCGCATTAAATTATTTATGAAAATTTTTGAAATTTTGAATATAACAAACAACAAATTACTTCCGTTTAAAACGATTCGACGTTCTTAGTTCATAGGAAGAGTCTAATCTTCTGAAAAGAGTTTTCAGGCTAACTTAGTCATTTGTCTCGAAAACATCAACTAAGGTTGCACGGTTCGCTAGGTTGAAACTCTAGTCTCGTTACTATATAATCCCCTCTTCTCTTTTTTATCGATATAGGTTAAACTCCTCGATTAGTGTCTGTTCAAAAATTTGTAATGATAACATATCATTTTTCAGTTGTATTCACGATAGAGTACCTCAAATTCGATTATAATATAGCTTCTTCAAATTTTGAAAATCGAGTTAGGTTGGGCATACATGACCTGAAATTGGATAGTCATTTTGGAGGCATGTGAATTAAAACACCAGTTCTCCCAATGAAATATGTCTATTCGAAGAGACCGCAGTCCGTATACCCCATTTTAATAGGATTAATGATAGTGTAGTTCACATCCAACCCTTGTTAACATTATCAAACTTTGCAAATTGAGCCAAGTCGAGCTTGCACGAACTAAAATTAAATTTGTGTTTTTGAGCCCTAAAAAGTAGAATAATATCCGTCCTCCGAATAAAGTAAGCATGCTCGAAGTGAAATAACAACTAGATTTACTGCCGACGGATAATGCTATTAATGCTTCTCAGCGGTGGCAATGGAACTGCCAGTGGATTTGCCTGTGGATATGCCTCAAGGATTGGAGGTGGAGCTAGACGATGTAAGATAGGCTATAATATATCCCGTCATCGACAATCTACTAATTAGTTATAAACTCAAAATATGATTTTACAGAGCTTTTGGGAGATCAAAAGCTAACTTTTCTCCCTTTGATTTCGATTCCCAACTGTGTTTCCATGATGATTGAATACAAGGTCAAACAAAACAGTTGAATCTTTTTTTTGAAAATAATTAGTTATTTTACGCATAAATCCAAAAAAATAGAAAAAAACTTGTTCCATATGAATATCAATTTTTCACGGATATTGTTTAAGCCTTGTGCCTGCTTCATATATGTACTTTGGAAAAAGAATCACTATCTCATCACCTTAATCCGGTATCCACTAAACACAATAGTCTCACATTCTTATCGTTTTACAAAATTTAAATTCACGACGTGAATTAGATTCATCGAGAAAACCATGCAAGCAAAATACACCGTATTATTCAAGCAATTTTGTATAAGAGAAAATTTTGAAATATAAAATGATATAGAGTTGTCCGTAAAACTAAACCTTAGATACCAATTCTCATAAAACATGTGATTTTCCTAGAATATAAACAAAAGTTTTAGTCTGAAAACAAGAGAAACGGTAATGATGGCAGAGCACTCAACTAGAATGTATTACTATTAATCAAATCATTAGCTGTCCAAATACCAGCCCAGGGAAGTTGAACCCAAGTCCTTGCACGGTTTGCTGCCTCAACAAATTTGAGGTAGTCTTTTGGCCGCTTAATTCCACATGTTTTGCTGCGATAAGAACTTACGTAGCTGCCAAACGAATCACTAGAAACTATGGCGTTTGCTAAATCACTTGTTTCCCCCTCTGCTAGAACAGCGAAAGAAGATTGCCCAAGAAACAACGCATGCTTGTTCAAATTCTCTTCATAAACCCAACGTTTCTCCGAAAAATCAAACCTATAGAGTTTAAAAAGGAGCTGATCAAATACCCAAAAATCTGCATCAATCAAAATGAGGTTGAGATGGGTGGAAAAAGATCTTGGTAGCAAAGGGCCGCCTAGTATGGTCCACTCTTCAAGTTCCACATTGAGGGCACCCAATTCACCCCGTATGAAAACACAATAGAAAACCCCATTGGCATAAACCGGAGAACATAACCAGACATGAATTTTGTGTCTTGGGGAACCCAAAGCCAAGAGAAAGACAACACATTTTGGGGAGGTTGCATTCAAGGTAAACCCAGACACCTGAAACATGTTACCCTCCTTCAACTCCGGCAGCTTAATTATCTCAGATGTGAAGGGAGAGTACAAAAAAAAAAGCTACTGCTGGTTTTGCTTCAATGTTTCTGAAAAGAACCCACCCATACATTGAAGCCAAAGGTATTACAACTACACCACCGGGCCTTCCGAAAAAAATTTCAACAATGACACGCCTACATTCTTTCCCTCCTACTAATTTTTTCCCAAGAAAAAGGTCAAACAGCTGATAACTAGAACGTTTCAGTGCCCAGGGGATTTGGAATTTATCAATGGCGGCCGCGGGAATGTGACGGCTAGAGACTGACCAAGCCTTGCAAACTGCTCGCATTCGAAAACGATCTATCCAGCCCAAATGTCTAATTATACATTCAACCACGTCACCAGGAATATCCGACCAATTGAGGCCCTGTTTTTCTAGTTGCAGCCTCTTTGAATTCGGTCTTTCCTTGTAATTTTCTAATCTCTTTCTTCTGCAATCACTAATAGTCATATCTGCTTCCTCAGAATTAAGTTGGAAAATACAAGAATAAAAAGAGAATTATCACTCGTTCTTTTTTTTTTTTTGTCAAAATCTATACTTAAGAGTTATAGACAATAAGTAGCGATCATGTTATAGAATTCTAATGCTAATGTAACCTTTAACGAAGCCTGGTAAAAGAGGCGGCCGTGGAGAAAACGACATGTCATACCGTGTACGAGGCTCTGGTGGTGAAGGATACGATGGTGGACGTTGTGATTTAGATGGCATGTCTCATTAATCAAGAGACGACAATGCTTTATATTAGAGATTCAGAATCTAAATATTAGGATTAATATGTATTATATTTAATGTATGATATTATGTAATTAATGTAGTTGATTACTTTCTATATTAAAGGACCTTTATACTTGTATATACCATAATATTGATAAATAAAATACAAAAAGTATCCATTCATTATATTCTACACCTGATAAAGTAATCGGAAGTCTTAGGGTCTAGGGTTTGAGTGGAGTTGCGCTTTTTAGCTTATTTAGGGTTAAAGGGTTTCACCATTGTGTTTAAAAATGGGGATGGCAGACAGATATAGTTTTGCGGATTTCGCACCGCACCCACCCTAGTTAGGGTGGGGATGAGTATGAGTTTGGTGGGTAGTGGGCGGATGTGGATGTAAAAAAGCATACCCGTCGTGGGTAGTGGGTAGGTGATAGGTTTGAAACCTTACCCGCACTGCATCCGCCCGCACCTGCCCGCCATATGAATTTTGGACCATTTATGTTTGTAGACTTTGATTATGCCTTTTATTATGGTGTTTAATGTACTAAGATATTGGTTTGTTTTAAAATTTACGTTAATCCTTAAGTTTATAAACTTTGAACTCAATTAATTTAGTTTGAAAATAAACTGATGGTTTATAATCGAGCTTGAATTTATTGTTTAAGATCGAGCTTGAATTATTCAGGTTGTAATTTTGTAATATGTGTGGTTAAGTAGAATTTATACACAATGTAAATATGCTTTAGTTAAGTTGGCTATAGTTAATTAGTTAGTTGTAGTTAAGTAGAATTTATACCGGTAAAAATGTATTTTAGTTAAGTTAGTGATCGCTAGTTAGTTAGTTGTATTTAAATTTATACCGGTGTAAATGTATTATATATATACACTTGATCAATCAATAAAGTATGCGAAGTTGTACTCTTCTTTACAAAAGCATATGTTTTATTTTTACATAATTCGATATTAGTGGTTGCTTGTAGGCGAATACGAGTTGGGTGGTGGATGTCCAGTTGGGTGGTGGGTGTGGGAATGAATTTGAGAATGTACCCACGTGGACGGGTGTGGATTTAAAAATTGTACCCATCGTAGGTGATAGGTAGGTGGTAGATATGAAAATTAAAAAAAAAAGTTGAAACAATTTTGAAGTCTGAAATATTAGTTTGTTCTTAATAAGTAATTAAAGGTAGAAATAGGGTGACTTGTTAGAACCAAACTATAATAGATATGAAATCTAAACCCAAGATCTATCATGCCAAATCATCAAGAACAATAAACCGAAAGCGGAAGCGTACCTGAATTAATCGATAGATGAAAACCTTGAATCCTTTGATGAAGATCGCTTAAAAGGTGGTTGTGATCTTCCAAGAAGATAGGTTAGCCCTTGTCGTAAAAACTCTCTGACGGGGGCAAGAGTAATACAAATTAACCTATTTCTTGGGGACCACTACCTCTTTATATAGTTGATTTAATAAATCAACTATTAAGTATTTATAACTATGTCTCTCGTTGAATTATAAATACATCTTATGGTATCTACACTTTTATTTTATGACACTTTAATACCTATGTCACGACTAACATAATTGGTCACTTAATTTTGTGTCATACTTTATAATAGCATCATACATTTTACATATGTTCCCACAATTGAGGATTTTAATCCAACAATCTCCCACTTGGGCAACATATGTTTCCTGATAAATATACAGCCTTATGAGCTCAAAATTTTGCTATTATATAATAGGTATTCTATAAGAATCTCGTCCATCAACTATATCCATATAGGATCAAATCGGTCTTCGCCATATCAATCATGACTGGACCCATCAATTGTCACGTATACAAACATAATTAAATGACATAGATCAATCATGGATGTGTAGCATGGAAATTACATGTAAATGTGAACCGAACATGCCTACTTCCAACTGGTCCTCCTAAGCCTTAGTGAGATCAACTTCACTGAATTCAGAGTGTGCATAAACCAAAAGAACTTTATTTCTGCAGAAAATAATTAAAATAAATTTAAACTAAAGTAGCCAAAATTGTGTCTAAACTGAATGAACATTTTTCAAAATTACAAACTCCCATTAAAACTGAATTTTCTTAAATAACATTACACCCACATGAGTAGTGTGCTCATGTACGACCTAGGGTGATAGTTTCTTCATAAGCACGCAATTATGGAGTTTGTATCAACATGCTCTATAGACACACAATCACTCTGAATTTTCTTTAACAACTAGGAACTTTATATTTATGTGTTTCAAATTTGAAGTGTTCCTATTGTTTATAGAATAAATGAATGCATATCTATTGTCACAAAATAACTAAAGTGGTCTTTCTATTCAATATATAATTAACAGCTCATGTTACAAAATTCTTTTGCAACAATATTCTAATAGAATCGAAGTATGTAAACTTGATGATCTCTAACTTACCAGAACTCCGATATGTGAGCATATAATTTTTGTTCTCTAAAATATATCCCGTAACCTATTGGCTGCTATCCAATGGTTCATACTAGAATTCCTTAAATATCTATCTAACATTCCAGCAATATATGCAATATCCGAACGCATACATACTTGAGCATAAATTAGATTCTTAAAAGCTTATGCATATGGAATCTTTTGTATTTTTCTAAATTTTAAGGTTACTTTTAGGGCATTGAGTAAGACAAACTTTGTCTTCTTTAGCAATATGCATATGGAATCTATCTAACTCCCACTGAACTTGTAGTATATACAATAGTCAACCAAATTTATCTCAAAACCAAATGATATAATCAATATGAGAATCTTTAATTTACATATCATTGATTTTGTATCATAAGATACAACTCTATGATTGTACCTTATAAATAATTTCTTCAATGTCGCCATTGAAAAACACAAGCTTAACATCCATCTTAGGTAGCTCAAGATTAAAATAAGCAACAAGTGTCGTGATTATCTTGAAAGAATCTTTCAATGAAACTGAAGAGAAATTATCTACAAAATTAATGTCTTCTTTTAGAGTGTATCCTTTAAATACAAGACATGCCTTGTACTTATCCACATTATCATTTGCATCCCTCTTGGTTTTAAATATCCATTTACATCCAATTGGTTTGCACCTTCGAGTAATGAGATAAGTTCTTAAAATTTACTGTCTTGTATAAAATTGTATAAAATTATACTCTTTTTATATGACATCAATTCACTTTTGAGAGTTAGAACTTTTATGGCCTGATAAAAAAATAGTTGATCATTTTCTATCATTCCATTGTTACCTTATTTTTTTGAAGAAATACAATATAATAATTTGGAATAGTATTTCACCTTCCTCTCGTGGACCTCTTTAATGACACTTGTTTTTTTAGGTTATTGAGTTTACTCTTCTGAAACAATTACTTTATCTTGAATAAAAGTTGCTCAACATTGTTTTGCTGAGGTACTTGATTCACTTCTTGATTAATGATAGGTGTGAAAACCTAAACATCGTCAAAGTGATAGTAGGAATTAAATTATAATCTAATTCCTCATCAATAGCAATGTATTTAACTTTATTTCTCCCTCCAAACTCAACATCCTAAAAAAATTATAAATCTCTTCTTAAAATAATCTTAATTGTGGGATCATAAAATTTACAGCCCATGGATCATTCAAAATAACTGAAGTAGTTGCACATTTTTGAAGTTTAATTACTTCACATGTGTCCTAACTTGTTACAAAAGAAATCAATCATTTGTAACTTGTTATTTCTTTTTGAGTTGGACCTTAGCAACTTTATTCTAATTTTTTTATTGCCCTTGTTCTTAAAGACACTAACTAAATAAGCACTGACCAAATGATTATTTTTACACTTATAATGCTTCAACCTTCCTTCCTCTTGAACGCAATGAGAAATGAGCCCAAATAGAGTCTATTTCTCCCTTTGACAATTGTAACTTGAATCAGTTAAATTGTATAGGAAGCAGTGCCAAAACCATAAGAACAAACAATTGTTAGAAAGTTCGATCTTATATGCCTTAAATTTTGAAGCAATATTAAACATTTTCATAATGTACACCCTCACATTTCCTTGACCCTTATACTTCATAGACATCAAAGAAGGCATAAGCGATGCCATCTTAACCTTAATGTTTTGGGTAAAATATTTCTTAATTTCGTCAAGAAAACCCTTAGTATGAGTAATCTCTTTAGATTTGTGCTCATAAAGACATCTAGAATGTTGTGTTTTTATGATTAGTAGACTCACGCGATTTGAACGATCTCACCTCTCAAAATACATGTAACACCCTAAATCCTAGCCTAGAAGTATTGAAACCAATTGTATAAGTTGATAGCTTAATTGAACCTAGAATTTAAGCTAAATTGATTAGTCAATGATCTAATTGAAAGAATGAATGAAATAAGTGATCAATTTAAAGTGACTAAATTGAATTAAATGAGAAAGATGATGATTGCATGCTAAATTCCTTGTTTCCCCTAATGCCTTTGGTTAAGTTAAGATAAGGATTAATTAAGGGACATATTGGACATTTCACAAATCCAATAACTTGGATTAAGCATAGTCATCATCTTCTTCATTCTCCTATTGCCGAATTTGAAGATAAAATTTGGGGGAGAGAGAGTTTGAGAAATCAGCCATTGATGAAGGGAAATTAAGCTTGCATGTATAGGATTTTGTAAGGAAATTAAAGCTAGAAGCAAAGTAAGTATGATTCTACTCTTGTTCAATCGAATAGGCAACTATATTTGTTGACTTGGGCTGTTTTGATGATTTTAGATGAAATTAACTATTGAATATGTTGTTAGATGATTGATTTGCTGTAGAATCATGCAAATTTGGAGAATGAACACTAGGTATTATGCTGGAAATTATGTGTATGTGATAGTGTAACAAAGTTAGGTTGCTGGAAATTTGAAATTAGATGTTGTTGTAAGAATTGAATTGTTAGAACATGTAATTGAGCTATGGAACTAATGTATTGAACATGATCATGATTAGGTAATTTAATTAAGGTGTTTAACAAGCTAAATTGTTAGTAACCAATGCTAGAAAATCTGGGAATTATGAACATGATAGAAAACAGTCTTGTTAGGGACTGTTTTGGTTATAGAAATTGAGCAAACATGTTAGATGAACTTAGAACTCTATTTTGATCATGTTACTAGGTAAAGAGAAGATTGAATTGAATACATGCATTGCTGGAAAATGTGACTACACCTAATTGAACTAGTTAAATTAGGTAATGGACTGCCTAGTGGATGAATTGATGTGTAAACATGCAAAATTAAGCAACTTAACCAACTTACTCTGTTTTGGCCACCTTGAAAAATGAATTAACATTGACTAAACATGTTTAGGATTTCATATGAAATGAATTATAGGTCCAAAATATTGGTTAAAATGAATTTAAGGAATTAAAATGTGAATAGGTGCAATCTGCTCAGAATTGCTCTATTCTGGGCAGTAACTTTGAAAATTCACCAAAATTTGTATAGATCAAATTCAGGGATGAAATTTTAGTGACATGATCCTTAGTATGTCTACTTTCATTAGGTGAAAACATAACAGAAATCTGGGTCCTATGCTGGAAACTGTAATTAGAAATAGCTAGACAGTGCAAACTGTCCAGACAGTGTAAATGCCCTGTCTTTGAACAATAAACTGTATTAATTGGCTAAGAACTAAAATGCAAGCCTTATATTTTCATAAATAAATAAAAATTAGCTTTACAACGGTGTAAATTAATCGAAATTCCGACGTACGGGTTAAAAGATATGACCATTTAAAGGGATAGTGTGCAAACTGCCAGACAGCAATGTCCTGGCAGTTTGGGACTATTTTTACACCTAGAAGCAAACTGTTTCCAAAACAGTTTTGGGACATTGTAATCTGTCCAGTTATGTCCTAAAATAAGGTAATAACAATTTAGAGTAACAAGTAAGAAATGCTTAAAAGAAAGCATAAAAACAGTGATGCTTCTCATCTAGAACTCGGTTGTGTCATGATGCAAGGTGAGAACGTAATTGCTAACGCTTCAAGGCAACTGAAGCCACATAAGCCTAATTATCCAACGCACGATCTGGAACTAGCAGCTATCGTTTTTACTCTCAAGATATGGAGACACTATCTATACGGAGAGAAATGCAATCTATTTACCGATCACAAAAGTCTCAAATACCTCCTAACTCAGAAGGACTTGAATCTGAGGCAAAGGAGATGGCTCGAATTACTTAAGGATTACGACTTGGTTATCGACTATCATCCGGGGAAAGCAAACGTAGTTTCTTACGCCCTTAGTCGCAGACCACACTCGGGTAACTCCTAAATCTAGAATTCTAATTTAATTCATTCAAATCGTGCATTTTCTTGTTTTGCAAACAATGAATCTAGAGCTTTTTTAAGCTACAAGTTACTATTCGAACACTCCTTGAAAAGTAAACTACTATTCGAATAAGAATTGTACTTAAAATACATGTAACCATTGAAATTGAGTCTTTCTTAGCTTGTAAGAAAGCATTCGAATAATGCCTTGTTCTTCAAGAAACAATTTGAACAATGCCTTGCATTGCAAGAAATCTATTGAAAATTATTCTAATGACCTTGTTAATTCTTTCGTAGCTAATACGGATATCAATGTTTATTTTCGACTATCTAAGGGCCGGAAATTCTTGTCTGAACTTCAAGTTCAATCCAATTTAATCTCGAGAATTAAAGAACTTCAACAAGTTGATCCAGATCTTTAGAAGATCGTGTCTAAGCTTGCTTCTAAGTCTAGCTCTAACTTCTCCCTCAAGTCAAATGGACTCCTCTATTTCAAATATAGAATCTGTGTTACTAACAACGAACAATTGAAGCGGTAAATGTTTCAAGAAGCACATCAAAGTTCTTTCTCGATCCACCCTGGATCGGTTAAGATGTATAAGGACCTAAAGCCACTATACTGGTGGCCAGGCATGAAATCTGCAATCACGGACTTCGTATCCAAGTGCTTAACTTTTCAAAGAGTCAAAGTCGAGCATCAAGTCCCTACTGGACTGCTCTAACCTATTGAACTTCCCCAGTTGAAGTGGAATTGAATTACTATAGACTTTGTCACCGGTCTTCCTTCTACTCCAAGAAAGAATGATGTTGTATGGGTGATTGTTGATAGATTCACTAAATCTACTCACTTCATCCCTGTTCGTATGAACATGAGCTTGGAAACCCTTGCCGAGCTATACATCCGTGAAGTGATTTAGTTACACGGTGTACCTACTGCAATCATATCCGATCGTGACCCTCGATTCACTTCTTGATTCTGGAATTCTCTGCAAAAAGCTCTAGGAGCTAAAGTACTTCTTAGTACGGCCTTTCATCCTCAATCAGATGGCCAATCTGAAAGAATCATTCAAGTTCTAGAAGATATGCTACGAGCTTGTATTATTGACTTCGGGGAAGAATTGGGAGAAATCCCTACCTCTTGTAGAGTTTGCCTACAACAATAGCTATCAATATTCTATTCAAATGTCACTATTTGAAGCTCTATATGGTAGAAGATGTAGAATTCCTCTATGCTGGTCCGAATTGGGAGAGAACAAGATTCTAGAACCTTAAATGCTTCGGGAAACTGAAGAACAAATCAAGATCATTCACGATCGATTGAAGGCAACTTTTGATAGACAGAAAGCGTATGCTAACTTGAAAAGGAGAGACATCCAGTATGCTATTGGAGACAAAGTTTTCCTAAAGGTCTCACCTTGGAAGAAAGTGCTCAGATTTGGAAGAAAAGGGAAGCTCAGTCCCCGATACATTGGACCATTTGAAGTTGTTAAAAGAATTGGTCCAGTAGCCTATCGACTAGCTCTTCCTAGAGAGTTCAATAGAATACACAATGTCTTCCACGTTTCAATGCTCAGAAGGTATAGATATGATCATTCGCACATCTTTGAGCCTGAAGAAGTAGAATTGAATCCCGATTTGTCCTGCGAAGAAGAACCAATTCAGATTCTTGACCGAGAAGTAAGAAAGCTTTGGAACAAGATTGTTTCCCTTGTTAAGATCTTATGGAGAAACCATAAGGTGAAAGAAGCTACCTGGGAATCTAAAGAAGTCACGAGGCAACAATATCCTCACCTATTCGATTTAGGTAAATTTGAGGATGAATTTAATTTAAAGGGGGAATTGTAACACCCTAAATCCTAGCCTAGAAGTATTGAAACCAATCGCATAAGTTGATAGTTTGATTGGACCTATAATTTAAGCTAAATTGATTAGTCAATGATCTAATTGAAAGAATGAATGAAATAAGTGATCAATTTAAAGTTACTAAATTGAATTAAATGAGAAAGATGATGATTGCATGCTAAATTCCTTGTTTCCCCTAATGCCCTTGATTAAGTTAAGATAAGGATTAATTAATGGACATATTGGACATTTCACAAATCCAATAACTTGGATTAAACATAGTCATCATCTTCTTCATTCTCCTATTGCCGAATTTGAAGAGAAAATTTGGGGGAGAGAGTTTGAGAAACCAGCCATTGATGAAGGGAAATTAAGCTTGCATGTATAGGATTTTGTAAGGAAATTAAAGCTAGAAGCAAAGTAAGTATGATTCTACTCTTGTTCAATTGAATAGGCAACTATACTTGTTGACTTGGGCTGTTTTGATGATTTTAGATGAAATTAACTATTGAATATGTTGTTATATGATTGATTTGTTGTAGAATCATGCAAATTTGGAGAATGAACACTAGGTATTATGCTGGAAATTATGTGTATGTGATAGTGTAACAAAGTTAGGTTGCTGGAAATTTGAAATTAGATGTTGTTGTAAGAATTGAATTGTTAGAACATGTAATTGAGATATGGAACTAATGAATTGAACATGATCATGATTAGGTAATGTAATTAAGGTGTTAAACAAGCTAAATTTTTAGTAACCAATGCTGGAAAATCTGGGAATTATGAACATGATAGAAAACAGTCTTGTTAGGGACTGTTTTGGTTATAGAAATTGAGCAAACATGTTAGATGAACTTAGAACTCTATTTTGATCATGTTACTAGGTAAAAAGAAGATTGAATTGAATACATGTATTGCTGGAAAATGTGACTACAACTAATTGAACTAGTTAAATTAGGTAATGGACTGCCTAGTGGATGAATTGATGTGTAAACATGCAAAATTAAGCAACTTAACCAACTTACTCTGTTTTGGCCACCTTGAAAAATGAATTAACATTGACTAAACATGTTTAGGATTTCATATGAAATGAATTATATGGCCAAAACATTGGTTAAAATGAATTTAAGGAATTAAAATGTGAATAGGTGCAATCTGCCCAGAATTGCTCTGTTCTGGGCAGTAACTTTGAAAATTCACAAAAAGATATGACCATTTAAAGGGGCAGTGTGCAAACTACCAGGCAGCAGTGTCCTGGGCAGTTTGGGACTGTTTTTACACCTAGAAGCAAACTGTTTCCAAAACAGTTTTGGGATATTGTAATCTATCCAGTTATGTCCTAAAATTAGGTAATAACAATTTAGAGGAACAAGTAAGAAATGCTTAAAAGAAAGCATAAAAACAGTAGCTAAATGTTTGGTACAAATGTGGTAACATTGCTACTATATATGTGTGACATTATGTGCATGTTTTGATGAATTGTATGTGTTATGCTTGCTAGACCAAGGGCAGCAAGTTGTGGAAGAGGAAGAAAAGAGTGGACATCCCAAAGCAAGAGGCAAAGGGATTTGGATACAAGACAAGTGATTAGCTAGGAGTATTGTGAGTGTAACTATCCTTAGGGTTAGGACTTAGGTCCTAACCAACCTTGTTATTGTCTTAATTCAATGACATTGCCATGTAACATGACCTAATATATATTTGGCTAATTAAGGGGAAAATGATATGAATGACAACTTGTTTGATGCCATGATCTATTTGTTTACTTGAGTGTTAAGCAAATGAAATGAAATGCTTGACATGTTGCATTGCTTATGCCAAAGGTAAGAAATGGCATGCTTGCTTGGAGAATAAGGTACGCACATTGCATACATATGCATGTGTTTGTGATTGATATACATGGTTGGTTGAAATGAAATGAACAATGGTACCACTTTGTATTCATGCCATTCGAATGGCATGGATAGACTTGTCTTGGGAGTTAAGACTCCATAAGCCTAAGGGCTTGGCCTTTGAATGGCATAATCATGTCTTCGATTAATGAATTGTATAAAGCTTGAATGAAATTGATAATCAACAACCTTGGAAGCTAGTTTGGATAGATATTAAATATTCGATGTGATTTAAATATGAAATTTGGGTCCTTAGTATGTCTTTTAAATCGAATATTTTTAAATTAAATCAAATATTTATAGTAGTTTTTAAATATTCGATGTGATTTAAATATGAAAATATTAAATATTCTATTTTAAAAAATATTCGATTTAAAAGAAAAATAATTTAAAATATTTGAATATTTCGAGTTATTCGAGTTAACGCATCATATCTTAAGATAGAGGTGAGCGTTCGATCGAGTTGAGTAAAAATTTTGAGTTATTCAAGTTGACGCGTCATATTTTACAACTCAAACTTTATTTGAAATTTTTTCGATTCGAGTCGAGTTTTCTAGTTCGTATAAAAATTTAATTGTAATTATTTATGGAATTTTTATTTAAGGACCAAATTGAAAGAATGCGCAAATAACGAGGACTAAATTTAGTGAATTGTTTCGAATTAGGACTAAATTAATTGAGTGTATAAATATGAAGTATTAAATGTGTTATTATACCAAATTTTATAACAGACACTTAACGGGGTTTAACGTCTAGTTACCATTTTGTTATAAAACATAAAGTTTAATTGCCATTTTGTGATTTTTGAAAGTTTGGTTATCATTTTGTTTTTTTTACCAAAGTTCAGTGATTGTCTATGTACTTTACCCTTCATTTTAATTAAAAGTTCGATAACGTATTTAATATTTAAGTTAAAAATAAGAATTTATAAAATTATTAAAATTTTTAAAATGTTAAAATTGGATAAATAATTTATTTAAATTTCAAGTTATTTAATCGATTTTTTTTTGTTTTTGAATAAAACTGGATAAATAATTTAATTTTCGAGTTGAACTTTTACAAATGGAATATATGAATCAATTAAAAAATTGGTGTAAATATCCTTTGAGTCACTGATAATTTTAAAAATAAGCAAATTGATGACTCTCACAAAAAATCAAAATATTCTTCAATTTTTTATAAAAATCCATAAAGTTAATAACAATAAATAAAATATTCAAAAAATTATTGGAAATACAATTTTAAAATGTATTAGAAATTTTAAATATAAAAACTTAATAAAAATATGTTTATAAATTATTAAAAAATCAACACTTTCATCGAAAAAGTCTTCGACTTCGTTAGTCTGAGTATCACCATTCGTTAAACAATTTTTTAGTGAAATCAACCTTGTATTAGAATAACAATAAAACTTAAATTTTCTTTTGCTTTTCTACATCAAATTGATGCTAATTTATATTTGATGTATAAAAATGAAAGTGAATTTTGGTTTTGTTTTGGATTTAAGGTTTGTAATTTAGAGTGGGATTTTTAGGGTTTGAAATTTAGAAATTAAGATTATATTGTATAATTTATTTTTAAGTTTTGATTTTTGAATAATTTATAATTTAATAGCTTCTGGTATTTTTATTTTATAATTTTTACTTATTTTTAGATTTTTTTGTTATTTTTAACCATATATTAATAAAATATTTTCATTTTAGTATTTTAATATTTTTTAAATTCGTATTTTTACCTAAAAATCAATTTTGTCCTTGTACTTAACCAGAAAATTAATTTTGCCCTCAAACTAGGTCAAAAAATCAATTTTGCCCCTATTTCACGTCATCTTCACACATGGACTGCCACATCATCGCATGTGTACTGTCACGTCAACACCGTTAACCGCCATGTCAGTATAGTTGACCTCCACATCAAGACTATAACGGCCATCATTGGCTTCCACCAATCAAGGGGTAAACGGTGATGCAATTCAACTACTTCACTGGCTAAATTAATGTAAAAACATCATAGAAACAAAATCGATAAATTGAGACTACTACAAGAGCAAAAATGACTCTTTAAGCTTTGTATAAATATATATATATATATATATATATATATCTTAAACACTAAATGGAGATTCCCATGTCGAATTCCAATTAGATTTGTGAAGGAACTAACAGGGAAACATTGCATTATACATACAACACTCCCATTACAAACAGAATACATGCAGCACTTTGATGCAGTATAATTCAATTATAACCATTCCATTAAGAACATGTTTTTTTTCTTCAGGTTGAAGCAAGGAACATGTTTGTAACAAAAGATAGCCATCTCATTGCTTCCTAAGCATCGTCGTTGTCGTCGTATTCAACACTGTTGACCCTTTTGCATTCATCTATTCATTCACTGTATCTGTCGACAAAAAACCGAGTTAGAAACAAAAAAGTTGAATGAATAAGCTGAATCTCCAACAGGACTCGTGTTTATTGTTACTTACACGTCAATCGGCTCTGTCAACGCTGCAAAAACCAGAAGAAAAGAAGGATAAATCTTAAACAGATCCTGACATTCTATACAACAACTTTAAGCACATGTCCTAACAATTTTATGTTGAAAGGAACATTTAGAAAAATTCTTAAAAGCTATTTGTGGTGGAGAACTTACTTAATCAAGTTCCAGCACTACTTTACCAAGGATCAATTTCTTGTCTTTAGCTTCATGAGCCTCTCTTACTTGAGTTATCGGAAATATTTTCTCGACGGATACATTCAGCTTCCCGGCTTCTGTCAATCTGCGAATCTCATGTAAACCTTCCGAGTCTGCCCTCATGTATATCCATGAATATTCTCCAAAACACCAAGTGATTGAAAGATTCAGCAGCAGATCATTAATGAATGCCATGGTAAAAGCTATTGACCATCAGCAGATTTTAACACGTGGCAAGTCCAGTCAACATCAGCCGTTGGTCGTCAGATGACTGACAGTTTTCATCTAATAAGGACATATTTGGACCAAATTGAAACGTTGAGTTGTTTGCTCAAAAAAAAATAGGGGGCCAAATAACAAAACATGCAAACGTTAGGGATATTTTTATTATTTTACGTAGAAAGTATAAGGCTGAAAATAAACAATATTCTATGAATTATGAAATCAAATATATGAGCAGAGTATATTATCATCCACCAAGAGCAAACCAGAATGAATGAAAAAACAAGTATTTAGATTGTATCTTAAAACAAACTCAAATACCAAAATGCATATTTAACCAAATATTTTATATCTTTTTTCATGTGTAAATGATTTTGAAATTGAAATCTATATATTTTTGTTTGAATTGTTAAAAGAGTTGACATGTTAATCAAACTTTAAGTCAAAATTAAAAGTTTGAGCTAAACTTAAAAGTTTGGCCGGTAAAATTTGTTAATTTATATGTTTGGTGAATACCGAATTTGGATGAAACCTCAAATATTAAAAAAATCGTTAATAGTAACTTTTTAAAATTAGAAATTTTAAGTTAAAAAAAGAGAGAGAAAATTAGAAGTGTTGACATTAGAGTTATAAAAACTCTTTTACTCTTAACAATTATTAAAAGACTCCAAATAACCTAAATTTTACTTTTTCTATTTTAATATGTCACCTTCATGTATTTAAGTTGTGATATTTGTAAATTAATACTTTTTTATTTTTATTCTCACACATTTATATTTTTATTTAAATTTAATACTTAAATAAATTGTATTAAAAATAATTAGATAGGACATAAATATATTGAATGAAATAATAAAACATGTTATATTTATAAAATTTATTTTTAAAAATGATTATTAACCGAGATATTTAATTAACTTTTAATTTAAATTAAAAATTTAAATCATAAAATAATAATATTATTTTCTATAAACTCGAGATTCTATATATGCAAAAAAATTATGGAGAGACTCAATATTTAATTAACTTTTAGTTGTGCAATGTGAGTCTGTTCGAATTAATCAACACAAAACTCTCAAATCGGAAATGCATAAAAAAAATAAAAAAAAAAACCCTAGTTAAATCTTCCTTCGTAACGTTCTAGTTTCTCCTTTACTCCCTTACTTCACTCCGAGCAGCCACACAGACTAAGCAGAAGAACAGAGAAGAACTCAAACATGAGCTGTTGCAAAAGCTTCACTTCTTCTTCAACTCGCCATTTCTCTTCTTTCTCCAAACCCATCCTTCCCAAATCCTTAAACTTCCCTTCATTTTTCTTCATTTCATCATCCAAACCAAAGCCCAACCGCAACTCTTTCCACCTCCGTTCATGGCCGCTGCAACGCCGCCTCTCTCCCACGCCCGCCAAACGTGTCCTCATCCAAGCGAGTTCCGCAGCCCCCGTGGAAGAAAAGGGTCTCAAACTAGGCAAAAGAACGGACTTGAAAAAGATCATGATCCTCGGAGCCGGTCCCATCGTCATCGGCCAAGCTTGTGAGTTCGATTACTCGGGTACCCAAGCATGCAAAGCGTTGAGGGAAGAAGGGTATGATGTTGTTTTGATCAACTCGAATCCGGCTACCATCATGACCGACCCGGATATGGCTGACCGGACTTACATAACTCCCATGACACCGGAATTAGTCGAACAAGTCCTCGAGAAAGAGCGTCCCGACGCTATTTTGCCAACAATGGGTGGCCAAACCGCCTTGAACCTCGCCGTGGCTTTGGCAGAATCCGGGGTTCTGGAGAAATACGGCGTGGAGTTAATAGGAGCGAAGCTTGACGCCATCAAAAAAGCCGAGGACCGTGACTTGTTCAAGCAAGCTATGAAACATATAGGTGTAAAAACTCCACCTTCGGGGATAGGGAACACTTTAGATGAATGTATCCAAATAGCTAGTGAAATCGGGGAGTTCCCATTGATCATTAGGCCAGCGTTTACTTTAGGAGGTACTGGGGGAGGGATAGCTTATAATAAGGAAGAATTCGAGGCTATTTGTAAGGCGGGTTTAGCTGCTAGTTTAACATCCCAGGTTTTGGTTGAGAAATCGTTGCTCGGATGGAAAGAATATGAGTTGGAAGTCATGAGGGACTTGGCTGATAATGTTGTGATCATTTGTTCAATTGAGAATATTGATCCAATGGGAGTGCATACCGGGGATTCGATTACCGTGGCGCCGGCACAGACCTTGACTGATAAGGAGTATCAGAAGCTGAGGGACTATAGTGTTAAGATTATTAGGGAGATTGGTGTGGAGTGTGGAGGTTCAAATGTACAATTTGCTGTTAATCCTGTTGATGGTGAAGTTATGGTCATTGAAATGAATCCGAGGGTTTCGAGAAGTTCTGCTTTGGCCTCTAAAGCTACAGGGTTTCCTATCGCAAAAATGGCTGCTAAGTTGTCGGTTGGGTATACATTGGATCAGATTCCTAATGATATTACCAAGAAGACTCCAGCAAGTTTTGAGCCTTCTATTGATTATGTGGTGACTAAGGTGAGGAACTTGTTTCTTTGCCTCTTTGGATGCTTTTGTGGTTTACAATGTAGATAAGATTAAGAAAGTACTGGTTGAATTAGCAACAATAAAAACTCATAGAATTGTGGTTTCATTATTTAATGCTTAAGATCATTAATCTATAACATAATTTCATGATTCATCTCATAGAAGGAACAATAGGTTAGAATATTCATTTGTGTGTTTCGATTGCTTTTTTTGTTCAAATAATCGTGTGCCGGGATTGAGTTAGCATTCATTATTTAGTTTACTTGTATTTGATTTTATATGATCAACGAATGGTTTCTTTTTGTATTCCTAAAATCTTTCATCTACGCTAATGATGCAGATCCCGCGGTTTGCATTTGAGAAATTCCCTGGTTCCTCACCAATATTGACAACTCAGATGAAATCTGTTGGTGAATCCATGGCCCTAGGCCGCACATTTCAGGAATCCCTTCAGAAGGCAGTCCGATCACTGGAATGTGGCTACTCGGGATGGGGATGTGCTGAAGTTAAAGAACTTAACTGGGATTGGGATCAACTGAAGTATAGTCTCAGAGTCCCCAGCCCAGAACGAATCCATGCTATATATGCTGCAATGAAGAAAGGGATGAAAGTAGATGAAATATATGAGCTGAGTTTCATTGACAAATGGTTTCTCACTCAGTTTAAAGAATTAGTAGATGTAGAGCAATATCTTTTGTCCCGAAGTTTGTCTGATCTGACAAAGGATGAATTTTATGAAGTCAAAAAGAGAGGCTTTAGTGATAAGCAGATAGCCTTTGCTACCAAGTCCTCAGAGGAAGAAGTCCGGAAAAGACGAATATCTTTGGGAGTTGTTCCAGCATACAAGAGGGTAGATACTTGTGCTGCAGAATTTGAGGCCAATACTCCTTATATGTACTCCTCTTATGATTTCGAGTGTGAATCAAATCCTACTGGAAGGAAGAAGGTTTTGATTTTGGGTGGAGGGCCGAATCGTATTGGTCAGGGGATTGAGTTTGACTACTGCTGTTGCCATACATCATTTGCCCTTCAGGTTGGCATTCCATATCTCCTGCTTATGCTTCCACACATTCAATAATCTGTAGCTGTTTATGGTGATTTTAGTGTTTTCTGATAAATTTGCTGAATTTTTTTGTGATTTTCCTCTTTGCAGGTAGCTGGATTTGAGACAATCATGATGAACTCAAATCCTGAAACTGTATCCACAGATTATGATACCAGTGATCGTCTTTACTTTGAACCCCTGACAGTTGAAGATGTTCTAAACGTTATTGATTTAGAAAAACCCGATGGCATCATTGTCCAGTTTGGAGGTCAAACACCGCTTAAACTTGCTCTACCAATCCAGCATTACTTAGATAAGCATCGGCCTTTGGCTTCCAGCAGAGCTGGGCATGTTCGCATATGGGGTACATCACCAGATTCCATTGATGCAGCTGAGGACAGAGAAAGGTTCAATGCAATCCTTAAGGAGTTAAAGATTGAGCAGCCAAAAGGAGGGATTGCCAAGAGTGAAGATGATGCTCTTGCCATTGCAAAAGATATAGGTTACCCGGTAGTGGTCCGGCCTTCTTATGTATTGGGTGGCCGAGCAATGGAGATTGTATATAATGATGACAAGCTTGTGACATATCTAGAGAATGCTGTTGAGGTGGACCCAGAACGGCCTGTACTGATCGACAGGTATTTATCTGATGCAGTCGAGATTGATGTTGATGCACTTGCTGATTCATATGGTAATGTGGTGATTGGAGCGATAATGGAGCACATTGAGCAGGCTGGGGTCCATTCCGGTGACTCTGCCTGCTCGATTCCCACGCAAACTATTTCATCTTCTTGCTTAGATACTATAAGGTCATGGACTACAGAACTGGCTAAGAGACTAAATGTCTGTGGGCTGATGAATTGTCAGTATGCAATCACGGCTTCTGGTGATGTTTTCTTACTTGAGGCAAATCCCCGTGCTTCACGTACTGTACCATTTGTTTCCAAGGCAATTGGGCACCCACTGGCTAAATATGCTGCTCTTTTTATGTCGGGAAAGTCCCTTAATGATCTAGATTTCACAAAAGAGGTGACTCCAAAACATGTGTCCGTTAAGGAAGTTGTTCTTCCTTTTGAGAAGTTCCAAGGTTGTGATGTGTTGCTAGGTCCTGAAATGAAAAGTACTGGTGAGGTGATGGGCATCGACTTTGAGTTTGCAATAGCATTTGCAAAAGCTCAGATTGCTGCTGGGCAGAGGCTGCCACTTTCTGGCACAGTTTTCCTCAGCTTAAATGACTTGACAAAGCCGTATCTTGAAAGAATTGCAAAAGCTTTCTTGGGGCTGGGATTTCATATTGTTTCAACATCTGGGACAGCTCGCATTCTTGAACTAAAAGGTATCCCAGTGGAACGAGTGCTGAAATTGCAGGAGGGGCGGCTACATGCTGGTGATATGATTGCTAATGGACAAATCCAGTTGATGGTTATCACGAGCTCTTCCGATGCACGTGATCAGAATGATGGTCGGCAGTTGAGGAGAATGGCCCTCGCTTACAAGGTTCCTATAATAACAACAGTTGATGGAGCTTTGGCAAGCGCAGAAGCAATCAGAAGCTTGAAGTCAAGCACCATTAACATGATTGCACTTCAGGACTTCTTTGATACCGAGACAGAGGAAGGACGTAGCAAAAACTTTCTGTCTACTACATCCTCTCTATAGATTAAGGCATTTTGGGGTAAGCATTTCCCGCTTTTTATCTCCTTGATGCTTCCTCTAACATGTTCCAGTCTTTGCTTGGGTTAGATTTTCTTCCTAGTTTCTTTCTTTCTGTCTTATCTCTTATTCCGTCGTATGATCCGATTTGATGACAATGAATTTGAAGAATGTAAGGTAGGGAGTATTTATATATATGTGTATAATAAGATGGTGCAGTTTTCAGGTGCTTGTACCAGTCTTATTATCTTATGCAGCTGAGTTTGTGTTAATTAAGAGTTGCTTTGTCCAATGCAACAATCTGCTAAACTATATTAGAAACAACAATGATAACCAAGAGATGGTTGAAAACTGAAAACTATAACTGATTATGAGCTATGACCAATATGATGTTGAAAAACAATTTGACTGTCTGATGCAACTGAGATGATGATTAAAAGTTATTGGATGATTTCAAGAGAAAGTGGATTTGTGTTCTTCATATGATATGTAGTAAGGGAATAATGGAGGAAAAGGGAAACCCTAGTATCCAATCCATGCAATAGAAACACAAAGTTCTACACTGTTTGGCAGCATCTTTTTCCATGTTTGTGCTCCTTTTGTTTGGGGCCTTACCTTACCAACATAAAATCAAGGAGTGAAAAGCTTTCTTTTTCATCTATAAAAGACGGGCGAGTTTAACGTATAACATGTCTAAGGTGTAGACGCCAAGTTTTGATACATATTTAAAAAT
Source organism: Hibiscus mutabilis (assembly GCA_019671005.1). Taxonomy (NCBI): domain Eukaryota; kingdom Viridiplantae; phylum Streptophyta; class Magnoliopsida; order Malvales; family Malvaceae; genus Hibiscus; species Hibiscus mutabilis. Next base: position 3,030,765 of record CM033727.1, on the reverse strand, counting down.
TTAAAATGTTACTTTTTTATAGTATTTTAAGTTGTTTTTTTATATTTTTTGACAAGTATCGGAATCAAAAACTTAAAAATGTTATAAAAAATTAAGGCTTTGTTTGGTAAATGGTTTTTTGAGCTTAAATTAGAGTTTTGAAGTATTTTTAGAGGTTTCACTAGTTAAATTTGTTAATTTAGATGTTTGGTAAATAGTTGATTATAATAACGGATTATGGTGAAATCTCTCATTTTGAAAAAAAACTCCTAAAAGGAGCTTTTTGAGTTAAAGGTTCAAATAAAAGATTTGTAAAGATTATTTTATCCTTGATAATTATAATTTTTTTCTAAATAATATAAATTGAATAACTAATAAAATTAAAAAAATTATAAATAAGAAATTAATATGTACATATAAATTTAATAATTAATAAAATTATATTCAAAATATAATTTCATAAATAAGAAATTAACTTATACATTTAAATTTCATAATTATTCAAATTATATTAAAAATATAATTTTACAAATAAAAAATTAATATAAACATCCTTTATATATGTTTAGTAATGATATTAAAAAATTAATTTTTATAATCTAATTAATATTAACCTATACAAAATATTAATAACTAATACATTATTCAAACAAGTATTAAATACAGTTATGTCCTTATATGTCATTTTACTAGTTTAAATAATTAAACAACTATCAACTATCAGTTAATTTTATCAAACACTTTTATACAATCAGCTAATGCAATCCGCTAATCAAATCAACTAATGCAATCAGCTGTCGGTTAATGTAATACGCTATCAGCTATCAACTATTCGCTAATTGTCAAACAGAACCTAAGTATCGAAATTTATTTTGTAAAAAATTAAAACTTGTCAAAAGTACGAAAAATTCAACCTTAAATTTTATTAAATATTTTAACATTTTAAAAGTTGTCATCTTTTAAGCACACCTTAAACATGTAGCATTTCAGACCTACTCATAAAAGACTATTCAATCGACCACCTTTTGCCTTTTAAGATGAGTTTATTTCACGGAAAAGAATATGGTTATAAATGAGACGAGACAAATCGCAAATTATTCGAGTTTGACTTGGTCAAAGCTCAGTTAACATTTAATTAGATTGGACTCGGCTCGAGTTCTTAACGAGCCGAATCAAGTTACTCAATACTCGACTTGAAAAGCTCGTGAGCTACTCGAATATATAATATATTAATTTTTTAAATTTTTTAAATTTAAAATTTTAATTCATAAACTAAAACTCTAAAAATAAACCCTAAACATAAGACTTAAACCTTAAAATCTAAATCCTAAATTCTAACTCAACAACCTAAACGCCTAATCCCTAAACTAACACCCTAAAACCCTAAAATTAATAAGCTTGTGTAAACTTAAACAATGTGTATCAAAGTTTTTTCCTAATAAGGTTTTAAATGAGACGAGACAAATTACGAGCTATTCGAATCCGACTCGATCAAAGTTCGGCCAATACTCAACTCGACTTGAGCTCGAACTCATATCAAATTCTTAACGAGCTTAGTCAAACTTAGATTATTCAAGCACGTTAAAAATTACTCAAACTCGAATTACATTCAAATTCTTAATAAGCTGAATTAAACTCAACACTACTCAAACTCTACTCGAGCTCGACTCGTTTATACCCCTAAAAAATCATTATAAATGAATAATCTTTTTTAGAATCATATTTTCACATATATTTCGAAGTGATTTTTCAGGAAAAACACCCCAACCAAAAACACATCAAATCTTTAATTATTTTGTCCCCATCAAATCATTTGTTAAGAGTTCAGACCATTTGTTTTTCATTGTCTCACCCTTCAAACCAAATCAAATCAAATCAAATCAAATCAAATCATACGGCTCAGGATTGATCTTTGATTGACCCTGTGCCTGTCCTTTGGTAACATGCTCAGCATCAATATCAGCTTGTCACAAATTCATCCACAGTTAAAGATTAAAATCCAAACACATTTTTTTTACTGTTACACAAAGTGAAGAAAAACGAGAGCAGATACTACTGTTGTACAGATTTTACAGTTTTACTGCATCTAGAACAGGGAAGAAATACAAAGAAAATGTAACCCCAAGGACTAATTTTCTCCCTAAACCCCAAAGTTTACCACAAATATATAACTTTTTACTGCATTTCACTAAACCTGGCTCAGCAGAAGCCAACTCCAGCCGTGCCAACTCCGAGTGCAGCCGGCTCAAGCTTCCTATTCTTCCAAAAGCAAGCATCGGGTGCAAGCTTAGCCGATGACCTCCTCGGTTCCGACTTGCAGCGCGTGAGAACGAACGTCTCGTACCCTTTACCCCCAACAACCTTCATATCGATCGTAGTCCCGCCGATGCCAGCAGCAGCCGCCGTAGCCATCGGTGGAGCAGCCGGGAAATAGCAAGAAGACCTAGGTGGATGGAACAAAATAGGAGCAGGATTACGGTCAATGCTGATCCTTGCTTTGGGTTGATCTCCACCGTGCTTTTGTTTGACTTCTGGCTGGTTCTGATGATGCTGATTTTTCTTCTTCGCCGGTACACACCTGATAAAATCCGTGCTACACACCCAAGTCTCCTTGGATACCTCCATTGACAGCTTTGGCTCACACATCATTAACAGTAAACAATCTGGCAATATCTCCTCTTGACCTCCACTCTCCTCCTTTGACTCGCTCTCCGGTTCGGGTTCGGATCTTTCCTGGATTGTCTCTGTTTCTTCCTCCTCCTCTGTTGAAGTTGAACCCTCTTCTTCTTCCTCTAATTCAATACTCACATTTCCATCTTCAGCTTCAGGTTCAGCTGCTGCTTGTTGCAGTTCTTCTTCAACCTGAAGCTTGTCAAGATCAAATGAAACACGGGGCAAAGTTTCTTCTTTTGATCTTTGCTGGTCCTCTTTTACTTCAAATTCTTGTTCCTGATCTTCACATTCTGTAAATGTTTCAGTTTCATCCCTTACCAAAACAGATTCTGCCTCCGTTTCAGCTTCAGTTTCGGGGATTTCTTGTTCCTCGAATGCTTCACAAGAAACAGACACTTCACTAGCTTCTTGTTCCTCAAAAGATTCAACTTTGCTTTCTCGTTCCTCTTTCTCTTCACTTCCATTTTCAGCTTCTTCTTGTTGTTGTTCTTTGTCTTTTGGCAATGGAGTTTCCCAGAACTTATTAGCAAGAGCAGCCATTTTAACAGGATCAGATCTACACCTCATCAACAACAAAGCATTCTTAGGTGGAATACAAATACTCACCCTACCTGCTGCTTCCCCTCTTTTCTCATCTCCATAATCACCCAGATTTTTATTACCAAAATCATTTATTACAATATCCTCAAAAACATGTCTCCTTTGACTACTCCTCAACATCATCTCACCACTTTCCCTTCTCTCATCATCAACTTCCCCTCCACCGCCAACCACCAACTCAATCTCCCTCCCTTTCCCTTCCCCTTCCCCTTCTTGCACCGCCACCAGCCACCGTGCACAAACAGCCCCACAAGAAGAACCCCCACCGGACCCTCTTCCTTTCTCTTCTCTTCCCCTTTGGCTAGCCATGCAAGAAGACCTACAAGGCAAGAAGCAGTTGAATTCAGCCCCGAATCCCCTCAACGCTTCACAAATAGTCATCGGCAAATGCACCCATTTCTTATTGCTGCTCGAAACATGACCTTGACAACTACCATTGCTGACATTAACATTCTCGACTGTCCTGAAACTAACTTCCCCTCCCCTCTTAGATCCACAAGCTCGAAACTTTTTGCCTTGTCTCTTAGTCTTGACCCGAACCTGACCTATGCAAGTAACCTTAGGGGAAGATGGCTCGGGGTTCTCAAAACCACAGCCCCGTTTCTTCCCGTTCGTTGGGAACATCGGTGAAGCCTGGCCGGCGCCGCCTTTCATGCTACCGTTGCTCTTCAATCTCCTTGTAACCGATGAAGAAAGAGAGATTTGTGAAGGCTCCCTTGCACGACCGAGACTAAGAATCGATTTTGAAGACAGTTTCATTGAAGTGAAACAAATGAAGAGCTCGTTCGTGGTGCTCGTTGCGCTGCTGCTACTGTTGTTGATGCTATTGCTTCGATGGGGTCTCTCAAGATCCTTTTTTTTTTTTTACTTTGACATTACCATTTCAATGGCAAGAACAACAAAAAAGGGGTAAAGATTAAGGTTTTTGTTTTTGGATGGTCTACTCAATGAATGGAGATATGAAAATAATGGGTTTTGTTAGTTTGATTATTGAGTGGTGGGGTGCAAAAATTTACAGATTGAAAGATTAATGGAGGAGAGAGGGAGAGGATGGTTTTATCGGATCATTTATGGAAGCTGACGAAGTGTTGTTTTGTCTTTAGCAAAGTGTAAGCTTGCTTTTACTTTCTGGTTCCAATGGGGAGCATGGGTGTTAGCATGTTCTTTCTGTTCTCCTTTTTCATTTCTTTAATGGATGGAAATAACAATTTTAGCCTTGAATTTTTTAGGAAAAGTTTGTTCTTTTAGGTCACCAAAAGTGGACCAAAGAAACAACTTTCAACAAATAGTGGGGAGAAAATGAAGTGAAGTCTCAACAAAGTTTGGTTGCTTTGACTCTTGACATTTACAAGCTACCTCAAGGATTGGTCAATTTTCCTAATAGGTTTACAATGAAAAGTTGGGAGTCTAGCGAACAGTAGATTACGGTACACACCAATCAAAAATATTATAAAATATAAAAATTAAAATGTTATTTGTTAGTTTAAAATTTTATATTTTTATAATATTTTATATCGGTGGTCGTACGAAAAATTTTGATACTTAACATCATCCTAAAATGTTATTATAAGTAATAAGTATTAATACTCGAAATTAAATTTTGATACTTAGACATCAACCTAAAATGTTATCATAAAAGTATAACATTTTAAGGATAGCATTTTAAGTTTTTTGTTTTGTAACACTTCAGTTGGTGCTACACTATAGCCTTATTGCACCCTAGACTCACCGTGAAAAATCATGTGTGTCAGTTTAACTACTATCATTTGTGAATAGTATTAAGATATATTTTGATTTTCAATCCGATTGTTTTCACGAAGGAATAAGTTAAAAGGAAATAGATAATTTATATCTATTCTTTCAAACAATAATTTGGGAAGAAATGTGAATTATTCAAATTGTTTGATGCATTTGGAATCTATATGGACAATGCATTTGGAGCATGAGTTTAAAATTCAATTATTTTGTAACAAAGCACTATAATACTTTATATTGCAATCTAGAAAAAAAATGATTGGAAGTGTTTTTCATGTTGTTTATTGTCATTACATATCATTGCATGATAGACAAACAAGAGAAATTATACCAATTTATTCCTGCAAACATATCACCATAAAAAAAACATATAAAATATTTAATATTGATTTTCTAAAGCATTTTAGAAGAAAGAATCAATAATTCTTTTGAGTTAAATCAAGGTTCTAATCCTAGTTTTTTTCAATAAAAATATATATGTACATATACACATTTATTCTTGAGATAAATAGAGGAACATATGATATCCATTTTGTCCAACACCATTCAAAACCTAATAATGAACCATGCATGTCATTTAAGAGGAAGGGTGAAGGGTTTTCCGCTTTCAACTTATGATCGACTAATTCATATTGAATTTTATGGAGACTAATATAAAATAATTCTCTTAACTTATTTTTTTCATTCACAACAACATAATATATACTTCTGACCTTGCTTAAGAGATTTAACATCTTGATATTTTAATATTATTTAAGAAACATTAAACTTGTTGTACTCATAATATGATACATGTGCAGGTCATGTAAGAAATGGCAGACAGTAGCAACCGGTCGAGGATGGACAGAAAGAGAGATGGGATTGGCATGGCAAAAACAAGTGTCTTGGAAATGTCAATCACCATCCGTGTGTGCTATGCCCACCTCTTTCTTTCAACACCCAACAATGGAAGTGGTCGTTTTCTGGTGTGGAGTTAGCCAAAGAAAGGTGGCAAGAGCGGAAAATATATGCTATGGGGGCAAAAGATGGGTGCACATGGGAGAGATGGAGGTGAAAACAAAGTAATATTGTCATCGATAGATATTTCAATATATAAGAATATGATATATATATATATATAAATAATTTAAAGGTAATTCCATGATAATATATATTTATACATATTTTTAATTTTTTGATAATATTATTTAAGAGACATTAGAATTTTTGTCACTTGGACATTCATATAATATGATGAAGATTAATGTTCTTATAGACAAACGACTAAGTATATTGAATCTCATGAGGAAGATCTAATTCTTCCAAGGCACACAAACACAAGATCATTCCAAAAAGAATGTAAGAAAAGAGAAAGGATTAGCAACAAAAAACAAAAGAAAATGTCAATCACCATCTGAACGTGCTATGCCCAGTGTTTTTACACCCAAAATGCCAAGTGTATTACTCAAATTATAGATGATTACAATTGAGGTGGGGATGCATTCTATTTATAGTTGAATTAACATTTTTACAATGAACGTTTTCTTTTTACGAGATCAAATCATTAAAATAAATGAGTTTATGAAATTTAAGATCGAAAGTGAGTTCTATACAAATTTCTAAATTAACTAAGAAAACTCTATCAATTTAAACGACTTTTCTCTAATAATATAAAATATATATATATATTTCTTTATATTTTTATATATGAAATTATTTCTTAAGTTTTTATATTATGGATAGATATTCTTATCCCTTTGAATATTCCATCGAAAAGATGTTATCTATTAATTTTGAGTTATTCAAATTTTCATTTTACAACTCAAACCTTATTTTTAGTCTCCAACGATTTATAACTAAGTCAGGGTGGTCTTCTTAAGCAAGCTTAGAGTGAAAAATGTATGTTGTGGGGCAAAAAGATGGGTGCACATATGGAAGATGGAGATGAAAACAAAGTGTATGTCTTTTTATGGTTTATATTTGAGATTCGCAGTTTCTCAATAATGTTAGATTTTTTAATATATAAGAATATGATATATTAAAAATTAAAATTTATGTGAATTAATGGAAATTAATAGATATATGCATACTTGGATGGAGACGGATAAAATAATTAAACTAAAATCTCTTAAAATAATATTATTTAATTCTTTACTGAGACTAGTTATTGAGTTTATAATTCATAAGAATATGAAATATTTTTTTTTTGACAGCAGAATATGATATGTATTAAAAATTAAAATTTATGTGAATTAATGGAAATTAATAGATGTGCACGTGGCCTGACTATGGATGGAGACGGGACGAAAATGATGTATGCATGCCATTCAATTAAAACCATTCTCTTCTTTTTCGTAATTGTTTTTGAGGTTTTATATTTGAGTTTATTTTTGTGTATGATATCTAAATTATTTAATTTTTAAAATTTTTAAATTAGAAAATAATACGTATTTAAATATGTTTAAATTCTTTTTTAAAATTATAATAACAATTATGTAAGTCGAATTAAAAATTGGTCGACGTAAAATTATGTAATTGTATTAATAATCTACATCTATCTAAGTGCTAAAAGCATTCTAATTCGAATTTCCAATCTAATCATACAACTTGTTCATGTCCCGTTCTCTAACATGCTTTGTTCCACTTCCACGTGAATAGAAAATGCAAATTTAGTTATAACGGCAATTAAGACCAAAATTACTTTAAAAAATCATTTTATTATATGAATAATGATTGTGAAGCGCGTGGGTACGAAAACCATGAGCAGCTGAAAAGAATCAAAAGAGGCTGTCGTTTGGCCGTAAAACCCAAGCAGACCGCTCCCCCACGCATTACATCGAGAGTCGCACTTAAACAGCGCGTGAATTTTAAAAAATTAACATAACGTCTAAAAGCTCCATTTTGGTGTGGAAAGGACCACCCTAGTTTTCCAACCCTTTCAAACCAATCCCCACTTGCCACATCAACACATTTGTCATGTTGGGCTGCCCACGTGTCATTTTGTCGAAATATTTGATTTTAATATAACTTAAAAAAAATATTTTCAGACTTAAACTAATTTGTAAAAATATTTTAAAAGTCTATAAATTTGAAAAAATATGTTTGAAATGATTTTAAAAGGGTTTTGACACACTTTAAATATTTTTAAATAGCCAAAATGTCAAAAACTAGTCATGCGTACCGATACGGTTTGACCCATACTGCTACTTAGAGGACCTCGTATCGATATACTTTTAAGTGTACCGATACGCCCCTTTGTCTCTGTGGTCTGTAAAATTTCAGTAGTCAAACTCCGTATCGATACAGGCCTAGCCGATTCGATATGTGTAGGTGCGTACCGATACGTTGTACAAGAATACTGATACCCCTATGCTTTAAATGCTTCAACGGCTAGTTTTCTAAAGAACAGGTACCGATACGAGTCCCTGCGTATTGATACCGAGAAGTTCAGAACTACATTTATTGCAGAAAATAAAAGCTCCAGCGGCTCCAAACAACCACAACGGCTAGTAACGAAAATGAAGCTGTTAGAGGATTTAAAAGACACCTCCAAACATACATGGAAGAACAAGAAACAACAAGCCAACATTCTATGATTGAAAAAGCGTCTTAGAACTTTAATTTGTTAGAACACACTTGTGAGCTTAATTGTTATATATGCCCAAGTGTTAGGTTTTGGGTGAGTGAGCTAGATTGTGTAAACATATCAGCCTTGAGAGGTTTTCTTAGTTTACTCTTTGTATTTTTCTTGTAAGAGAGTGTTTGATCAAAGCATTGGGTTAGAAAAATTTGATCGTATAAGGGTTGCCTCCTTAGCCTAGAAAAGGGGAAAAAATTCAATAGTGAATTTGGGAAAATCCTTATAGGAAGCTAAGGTAGTGAATGTGGAGCTTGGTTAGAAGCTTTAACCACTATCAATTTTTGTGTCCAAATTTTTAATAGCTTCCACTTAAATCATCTAAAAACCAATTCACCCCCTCTTGGCTACTCGGTTGATCAAACGATCATCCCAACACATCTTTAGCTTTTAATTTAGGGAAAACTACATATTTAGTACTCCAGTTATGTTCGCGTTACTATTTTGGCTCCCCAACTATAATTTTTGGCAAAATAGTACCTAACATTACGTTTTTGTTAGTTTTAGTACCTTGCTGCTAAAAACCAACGGAGATGACAATGCAGCTTGATATAATCGCAGTTTTAGTTCAAAACACTTATATATATATGATCAATTTAGTCCAAAATTCATCAATTTAAAACAAAATCTTAATTTTAGGGTAAAATTGTGAATTATGTTCGACTGGAAGAAGAGAAATGAGGATTTTACAATTTTAATCTAAAAATTAAAATAATGTTTAAATTGATAGAATTTCAGACTAAATTGATAGATTGTATAAGTTTCTGGACTAAAATTGTTATTAACCCAAGCCACGCCACCATTTCCGTTGCTTTTTAACGGCCGGATACCAAAACAGAACAAAACATAACGTTACGTACCATTTTGTCAAAAATAATAGTTGAGGTACCAAAAATAATAATAAGGGCATAGTTAAGATACTAAATATGTAGTTTTTCCTTTAATTTATTAGTTTAGCCAGCCAGGCTACCAAAACTAGGTTTAAAGTGGAGAAATCATGAAAGGGTCTAAGGGGTTTTCTTAAAAAGTAGTGTTTTGACCAAATCAATTACACAAAGACAAAAGAAATATTGGGAGTTTAAAGGTTAATAAGATTCCTTTTAATTAAAAATTAAAAGAAAATTTGGAGTTAAAGTAAATGATTTGGCATTCCAAATCAAACCCTAATTCAAGGTTAAGAAGCCAACTGTAATGTCAAGTAAACAAGTTCGGTGATTTGGACACATGGGATGATTTTGATCCAAAATCATGAAATTTGGTCACATGGGGAATCTAGTGTAGAGACGGTTATGCTACATGCATTGTGACATTCATATATTATTTAATTTAAATGTTTTTCACAACCATCTTAATTTTAAAGTTTAAGGTTTAAGTTTAAGGTTTAGAGTTTATGAATTTTGGTATAAGGGTTTAAAATTTTAGAATTTAAAGTTTAGGGTTAGTGTAAAAATGTTATGGATTTAAGTTTTAACCTATAAACCTAAAATTTTATCAATAACTCCTAAATTCAAAACTACTACACTAACTCCTAAACCTTAAAAAAAGTCTTTAAACCCTAAAAATAAGCGAACGCTTGTGCATGAAATAATTATCCAATTATTAATATTCTAATTGAATTCTTAGAGTAAATCATGTACTGCTATCAACTCAATCGTTAGCTTAAACATTAAACGTTAATGTGATAATGATGTAGAATATATTTGAAGCATAAAGAAAAGATGGAGCTTGTTCCGAATCCGTCCGGCCTCCGACAAAAATGAACTCCACACCTTTTTTCTAAGGGGAAGTGTTGAGGGGGGAAATTAATCCGACATCGAAAAACCAAAGATTGAACTGTGACTACATATAACAAAGGACCACTAGGGACCTTTCATGTTTTAAACAAGCTTTTATTTTATGATTCAAACTTTTCAACAAGAAAATTTCAGTAAAATGAAGGGATGCTCCAGTATTTACAAATTCCGACATTATGTACAACAACTTTAAGCATATGTCCTAACAATTTTATGTTGAAAGGAATATTTTGAAAAATTCTTAAAAGTTTATTTGTGATGTAGAACTTAGTCAAGTTCCAGCACTACTTTACCAAGGATCAATTTCTTGTCTTTAGCTTCATGAGCCTCTCTTACTTGAGTTAGTTTACAGGATTCTGTCAATCTGTGTATCTCAATTCTCATGTAAACCTTCTGAGTCTGCCCTCATGTATGTCCATGAATATTCTGCAAAATACCAAGTGATTGAAAGATTCAGCAGCAGATCATTAATGAATGTCATGGGATATGAATCCATATTTTGGAAATGCACCATTTCACGGCATAGATTTATTGAAATCTTTGAACTATTAAACACAAAAGATCAAAATATTGAAGAAATAAAAAATCTTAGAATAACAGTCTTTCAGCAGCATTCATGATTAAAATGGCAAAATGCATGGAAAATATACAAGATTGACATACATGATATACCGGAAAAATCAACAAAATGGGGAACTATTAACAAGATATTAACAAACTGAAAATTTACATGCATGCTAATATTATATATCTTCCTAAGGGTTTTCTTATAGCCAGATTAAAAATAAGGTGAAGTTCATTGCAAATCAAAACAATATGCTCAGCTTTTCTTAAAATGACAAAAACACCTCTGTACCTATTGCTCGTGAGAATATTTGGAGCAAATCTTTTCTTCAAAAAGTGAAGGTAGGCACATTGAAGGACATGGTTATTTAGAATAAAACTTGCATTTTGAAGTGTTTATGGCTCTTGATATCAAAAACAGTAATCTACAACTAAACATCCGATGGAATTTTACTTGGCATTAAAAACCCTCCATTTGACAGTTGTCTAACTTGCAGAGCTGGTATAAGTTCTGAAAAAAGGGTTTGCACTTAGGGCCAGGATAAAATTCCAGGTGTTGTTCAACGGGGATTCAAAAAGATGTAACAGTTTCATTTACCCATAACATGGTACTTGAGAAAGGTATTTGAGGTATCGTGAGAGGGGTAGTCTTTCCCTTCATCAAAGAGCTTTCATTGCGTGGTTAAAGGTTCCACCTCCCTAAACCTGAATTTTCATATAGTCATGATCACTCTTTTCAAAAGATTGCATTTATTCGTTATCTGTCTCCAGCACACCAATGGTGTCCAGGACAGCATCAAAGTGAAATTTTAATTATTGATTCGATGTCCTGAAAATAAACATCTCATTAAATGAATCAGTAATCAATACAAGGCAGAGTCTATTAGTAAGTATCCAAGAAGCGTTATCAATAGCAAAATAATTAAATCGTAAATGATCAAGTTTTGAAGAAAAAAATTATAATCAATAGCCTGCAAGTATTGAAAAAAGTTTAATCCCAATTTATAGTATTGAAAATTTGAATTCTAAGTAGTTGTAAAAAATTAAATTTTAAGATAAACTGCAATAATAAAATTAGAAAAAAATAATCCCATAATAACAAGTATTGAAAAAATCAAAAGATAAAAATAAAAATATATTTAAAAAAAGTTTATTAATAATAAAGATAATGAGAATTTAGAATAATCATAATAATAAATAATTCAGGATATATTATAATTTATCATATATTATAAAATGTTTGCAGAACTAGAAATTTATTATTGACATTTGACATTATAGTAAAAGCCCTTTTGGACCCTCTGACCTTCAATGAAAAAATTATAACTAAAAAATGATCAAAGATTTCAATGAACATATTACAAACAGTTGATTGTAAAAATGTTTGATAAAATTAACTAATAGTTAAATTATTTGACAAGCAGTTCATCAAGATTCATTATAAAACTTGTAAAAATAATTTATTAGTTAAAAGGATTTGCATCAATTAATAGAAATTATATTATGAAATTTAATTTTTAAGTATCTTTTAAGGAAACATATTTTGCATGTCAATAATTTTAAAAGGGATTAAACTTAAATATATATATATAAATTAATTTTTTATTTATAAAATTATATTAGAAATAAAATTTCAAAATAATTAAATTTATATTATGAAATTATTTATTATTTATAAAATTATTATTTTTAATTTTATTAGTTATTTAAATTTAATTATTTAAAAAATTATAATTATTAATGACTAACGTAAATCTAAGTTTTTATCCAAACCTCTAACTCAAAAAAGATCACAAATCTTTTCAAACTGAGAGAATAACTACTAATGAGTATTACAATCATTTATTTACCAAGATCTAAGTTAGCAGATTTCCTCGGAAAAAATTGCTAAAAATAGTCAGCTTTTAATTTTGACTCTCAAAGCAGTTTACCAAACAAAGCTACTATAAAACTTTTTGTCCTCACAGTCTTTATTCTTTTTATTACCACAAAGCCACTCCTCATCTTCTACTCATTTAAGTTCACCAAAATATTTTCTGCTCTATTATTTTCAAAGCCGGGCTCTAGGCGGGCATCCCTATTATCCTGGCTCAGGGATCGCTCTCTAATGATCCAGAAATTACAGAATTTAAACCAAGTGTATAATTTTGGTGCATGGGGATGAAATGTGATTTGAAAATTTTTGTTTCATATAAATAGACTGAAGATCTAATTTATTTATTTTTCAGTTTTTGATATTAGTTCTGGGAATCTATCTTATACAGTTTCAAAATGATCTCAACTCAAACATGCATTATTGAATTCATATAGGGAAAAAATTGCTTGAAATTGGGATGACTTATTATGTTTGGCAAGAGAAAAATATAAATTTTCATGGAGGCGAAATAATCAGCTGCAGATTTATTTTTGTTAATTAGACGCAAATTAAATGAAATTTTTCAAACAAATTAAACTAAAGACTCTCAATTAGTTAATGAATTCCAACATTGATGATATAGTTTGATTTGTATAAGGAGATTTGGTTTGTATTTATTTTTTGGAAGGTTCTTTGAATAAATAAAGTTTCATTTATTTAAAAAAAAAAACCTTTGGACATGCATAGACAAATAAAAAAATTTACGATTACATTAAACAAGAAAAGTTCAAGCCACTTACTCTGGTATCAAGGGGATTGATAGAAACAGCTCGGGCCCGAACGAGAACTTCATTGGGGCTAAGATCAGGAACAGGCACATCGGGTCGGAGCTCCAACTCCTCTGGTCCACCGAAGGTAGGCAATAACACCGCCCTGCAACTGCTGACATAGCACCTAATCGAACCCACTTTCATTGATAACTCCGAAATGGGTCTGGGTTTTAGGCTTTGAAGTTTGAAAACAGGCATTCTTCCTCCACCCCCACCACCACTTTTCTGGGTTTCAGCTGCTTTCTTGTGTTAAATGAAGGGAGAGAAGAAATAAGAGTAAAACAAAGGAGAGACGTGGAAGTGTTTTAGTCACGCACAGAAAGTAGTTGCTAGTAAAGGCCTAATGGGGCGTGGAAGAAGGAGATGGACATTGCATTAACAATTTTTATTTCTTATTAAATTAATGTTTGTTTGATATAAGTGAATATAACAATAATATTATAAATTACAACTTTTATATTATGAAATATAAATCAAAATAAACAATTTATATATAGGATAATATTAAATACTTAATTGAATATTTTTATATATTTACACCTTATTTTAATAACAATTATTCATTTGATAATAAATGCATAATTAAATAACAATACGTCATATAATATTAATGAATGTAAATAATATTTTTTGACAAGGAGAGGGGAAGACATCATCAAAACTTTTTTTATCAATAGATAGTTTAGGTACTAAAAGAAGAAAAATAATATAGTTTTAATACTTATTTTGACCAAAAAATAATTTAAAAACTTAAAGTGACTAAAAATGATAGTTTAAAGGTTTATTTTGTCCAAAACATATTTTATTTAACTTAAAACAAAAAGGAATAATTAAACTTTTTTTTTTTTTTTATCATTTAAGCATATGAAATATAAATAAAATTATTTATTTATATAAATTAAAATAATACGTGATTTTTAATTGAAGGGGTTTTGGTTTTATTTAAGGTTTTATTTGAGGTTTAGAATTGGGGTTTAAAATTTGATGATGTTTAAAAAACAATATATTTAGTTTAAGGTTTATTTTTTAAGATTAAATTAAAATTTAAGATTTGAGTTTTAAATGTAAATATGCATTTGTAAAAAATAATTTGAGATCTTGTGATTTAGAAATATAAAGGAAAAAGAAGACTCTACCAAACTTTATTTAAAACGTGCCCACCAAATTTTAGGGTTAGGGTTTCAATTTAGGGTTTAAAGTTTAGGGGTTTAAGTTGTACAAAAGGTTCAAAAATTTAGAGTTTAGGACAACTAAAATTTAATTTTTTAAAGTTAGGGTTTTAAATTTAAATTTAAGGTTTTTAAAATTAAATAGCTTATGAAAACTTTTTTCTCTACGGTCAACGTATTGAATATAAATCTATTTATTTTATGTTCAAAACAAAAACATGAACAAAAATTTCAATCAACCCTAACTTATCCCATTCACTATCATCAATTAGATTCAGCAACCACCTTTTAACCAGATGCTAAAAAATTTTCAGACTCAATTTTCAAGGATCAAATTAAAATTTTCATGAACTTTGTAGTAATTACATGCTAATATCCAAAAAAAAAAAAACAGGTTAGAATTTCAGAGGGGGGAGGGGGGTTAGCCCCATTGTAAATCAGTCTCTGAACCTACTACTTTCCTTCCTGCATGTTTTGAGAAGGGCCGCTGGTAGCAATGGCAGTGGTGAATGCAGCATTTTTTGGTTCAAGATTGGCAGTTTGTGCAACTACTGAAGAAATATTAGAATGGGAAGCTCCTATTGGGGCTGTCCTCGATGCATCAGGATTCTGCTGCTTCTGCATTGTATTATTGGCTGGCGCGGTGGCTGTTGAAGGATCTGTGCTAGTTTTCTGCTGATCTGTGTTAGTCAAGGCATGCAGTTGCTGCAGCCTGTAATCGGTTTCGGACCGGCGGCAAACCTTCCTCAGAGGTACAATTTCCTAAGGGATGGAATATGCAAGATTCAAACAATGTAATATCTAGTTTGTGTGGGGTGTGTGTTGAGTGTTAAAACAATAACTGAATCATTAACTAATACCTCAGATTGATCATGATCGTATCGCACCAAAAATCTACAACGACAACCTCTTACATCATGCCTCCGCCTTTGAGCGTCAAGGACATGGGCATCAAAGTAAAGGGCCTGATCTTTACCTTCCTGAAAATTTTCAAAGCATTCAGAAAATGAATTCTAAGAAAAAGGTTTGCTTGTAAGAAATATTTATTCTGTCGAGATTACTTGGAATGCCGTCATCGATTGGCATTTGTAAGTGGAAATCTACCTGAAAACAAAGTACAAGGTCCCCGGGAAGAACTGCAACACACTCGGATGCTTCACATGGGAGGGATCGTTGCCTGACATTCTTGCAAACATTAACCCACTCATCCTCCTCAGGTCCAAAACCAGCAAACCGAACCTGTACTTCCTGCAAAAGACAGCAAGGCATAATTGGAATCCTCGTTCTTGTATGCCAAATTTTGGTATTCTTGAGTTGTTCATAATCCACTGAAATGTTATAGAATAGCACCATCACAAAATTTTCAAAGTATCTATCAACCTCATGATAAAAAAGAGAGAGAGATTGGATCAAGTAAACATAAGAAATAAGAAGAGAATAATTAGATTACGTAATCTATGTAACTTGTGCAATATTAAATAAACACTGGCAGTCGCATATTCAGTGACAATGGGCTCAAAACCTACCGGATCACCTGTTTCCAAATATCTATGGGACAAAAAGCTTGCAACATCATACCTGAAAATGGAGATTAAGAGAATTTAGTTGATCACAAATAATTCTTCTATCAGAGAACAAAATTTATAAAGATGAAAGGAAGCTCTGCCTCCAAACTTTCCGATCTGAATCACAAACTTACCATGCACCATCCCTTGAAGATTTAGCTTCAAACTCCATGTAAGATTCTGACATATGCCTTGCTGCACCAGAAACTAGCAAAGAAAACAAGGGATATTAGTCTAAAGTGAGATGACACAAAGAGGATATTTAACACTGCAAAGCACGGAAGCCTCAAAGTGAAGTAGAACTCTAGCATATTTAAACACTGATTAATCAATCACTTGCATGATATGATGGGATTGTCAAGGTTTTTTGGCTTTTAGCCCCCTTGTACATCATAGATGTCAAATCTAATGCTGAACCTGAAAAAGTGCATTTAGGTGATATCTCATTTGTAGGAGTTAGTTCTTAATTTATATGCTGACAATCACTCGGGAGAATCAACATGATCCACTAAACTTTAGATCAAACATCATGCTTTTAGCTGTGTTCTTATGTTTTTAAATGATGCATCTGGATAACTATAGGTTCAAAATATGTGAAATGAGTTTAATTCTCTTCCGGATGTACTTTCCATAAACACAAGTTTCTCAAATATAGATTAGTAAAATCCCTCCCTCAAAAGTAAATTATTAACACATAATTAAAAAAAAAAGCACAGCTAAAAGCAGAATGCACAGAATTCTCCATTGATGCATAATAAACAGTTAAAGGAATCACAAAAACTAGACTGTGAAGCATTCAATTAGCAATCCAAATTTGGGAAAAATAACGGAGGGCTTCAAGACTTTGAAGCCATTACCTGTAGTTGCAGGAATAGCAGCAGACATTGGAGCAGTCATAGGAGGAGGAAAGGGAGCAGCAATAGATTGAGGCACATTTCTCACAGGATTTGAATCATCTCGAGGCATAGATGAAACACTTAACTTCCCTGGAACCTTTCTTGATTTTTCCCTAATTGCATAGCGCCTATTTTGAAACCAATTCCATATCTACACAAAACTTTCCATAGTAAAGGACTCTAAATATTTCCTCATTACATGAAAAATGAAATCAAGTTCTTACTTGCTTAAATTGCACAACAATCCTCCCTTTCCGTTCTGCTGATTCGCTGCAACCAAATAAAGTTTCTTTACAGTTTTAATTCCTTATAAGGAGAATAGAACTATACATCATGCTAATAATGCTCCAAAGGAAATTAATGCACACCTGAACTTGTCCGCCAGACTTACAAGGATCTCCCGAGCAGGCATTTGATTATGGTGCTCTTGAAGAACAGACTCCATCTCCACAACCTGGATGTTGAGATTATTTTCGAATTCATCACTTAGTGAACACAGAAGAAAATATTCTTAACAAACAACCAAGCTCCTTATTTCAAATACACCACGATTTCAGAAGTATTACCTTCAGTCGCAAACCAAAGAAGCAGCCGACTAAAAATTACTTTGCATCAGAAAATTTGAATCCAACACACTTCATACAGACAAACACTGGAATAATTATACTTAGTTCTATTTCAGAACAGTTTCTTTTTTAAAAGGGGCAAAGGGCATTCCAAACTCAGAAAAATCTTGCTAATCACCCCTTTCGGTTCTACTGCCACCAGGAACACTGCCTACTAGGGTTTTAAATAGCAATTCGCAACCACAATAGCAGCTGTTATATAACAGTATAGGCACCGTCCAAAACCACGATTCCCGTAGTGACCGCAATAGCATCCACAACCGCGATAAACACAACGTGACCGCAACGCAATTTAAATCACTGCTGCCTACTTGGAATTTTCACATAACCCCCATATTTGATTTTCCAATTTTATACTACTTTTCAGTTTCGGTGATACAGTCATGGATACTTTTTTTTGAAGGAGATGCAGTCATGGATACCCAAAGCCTAGGCCGGGGCTAATCCCCTTCCCACGCGAATTTAAGCAAATTTAAGAGAGCATCAGCATAGCACTATGGTTATTTACCACACTGAATTATAGATTAACAAAGTTGAAAAACTTGAAGAAGCCCAAGGCATTTAAAACATAAGAATAAATTCTAGCAACAACTAATACTACCATTAACAAAGAATAAAAAAAATATCTAAGCTAACTATTATTAAAAAAATCTATCAGAAAACCCAATTAATCAAAGACAAAAAAAATAGCAAACGACTTAAAATCAAAAACCCAGAAATAAATTGAATAAATCAAACAATCTAACTGATCCGTTTGACATTTTGAACCAAAAAATCCAAACATCACTGATGAACATCTATATTCAAATAAATGCAATGTAATCAGTTTTGAAAATAAAAAAAAAAGTACCTCAGTTTGGGTAAAACGGAAGGCAGGGCCACCGCTACTCGGGGGCCGACCCATCTATTCCGACTCTAAACCACTACTTGCGCGGGCTTCTTTTTTTTTTCTTTTTCTTTTAGTGTATTTAGGAGGTAAGAACTAAGAAAGGTGGAAGGAGGACTTTATTTTGTTTCGAAATAATTATTGAGAAATTCTGATATCACAATTTGGCAGGAGGTTTCCACCCTAAATTTTGTCGCCAAATCAGGTTACTCCCGTCCCATAATAAATACCCTAGATTATATCTATTACTTAAAAATATTAAGTAATAATATTTATGTTGTTTGATTAGATTAAAAAACCCGCCACACCAATCAAAGACTTAATAACAAGTATAAATTATCTCATTTAATGATTTTATAAGTTATATATTATAATTATACGTTACAAATTACTTTTTATATATTATTAAATTAATACATTACGACACTAATCAAAGACTTAATAAAAAGTTTAGGTGAGGTTTAGATTAGGTTATTTCAGGTTTTTATGATTTAAATTTTAACAAATAAATTTAAATTATAGAAATTATAAACTACTAAACATTCATAAACCTTACAAATTATTTAAAGGTCCCTAAAAATCAAATAATTATTATTTGTGTCCTGAATTTGATTTAAAGATGTAATTTTAAGGTTTAGAGTTTTAAACAGGTTTGGAGTTTTTTCAATTAGATAACTAAAATTTAAGTTTTAAGTTCAATTTGATAGTTAGATAAAAGTTTTAATTTTTGGACCTAAATTTTAATCTTAAGCCTAGAATTTTATCAATAGCCCCTCAATATAAAGTTAAGATTTCTAAATTTGGACTAAACAAAAAATTTAGTATTGTGTAAACTTTGTATCTTAAATAAAAATTCTTGAACCAAAATTTAACATTTAATGTTAATGACTTTGAAATAATATTTATATATGTTTAAAATGTTAAAATAGTTGACATGTTAATCAAAATTAGACCACCATGAATTAAATCCACAAGAATCTAATATTTTTGGACTTATATATTAATATTTATATAAATATATAATATCTTAAACACTACATACATAGATATTTCCGTATTATGTTAAAAGAAATACATAGATATTTCCATATTGAACTTCAATTAGATTTGTCAAGGAACCACCAGGAAAACATTGCATCCAACAATCCAATTAGAAACAGAATACATGCAGCACTTGATGCAGTACAGTTCAATTATATCCATTCCATTAAGAACATGTTTTTTCAGGTTGAAGCAAGGAACATGTTTGTAACAGAAAAAAAAAACATTGGTTTCATGGGCTTTTCTCTCAACAATGCAGCAAAAACATAGCCATCTCATTGCTTCCTAAGCATCATCGTCGTCGTCGTACTCAATGCTGTTGACCCTTTCACATTCATCATCCATTCACTATATCTGTCATCAGAAAACCGAGTTAAGAAACCACAAAGTTGAATGATATTAAGCTGAATCTCCAACAGGATTCGAGTTGATTGTTACTTACATGTCTATCGGCTCTGTCAACGCTGCAAAAACCAGAAGAAAAGAATGAAGAATCTTAAACAACTACTCAAAGACACAGCAAATGGAAGTCAATGTTCAATAACTATATCTTAATGATCACTAAGTACAGCAATGGAATCCACAAACAAATATAGAAGGAATCCTTCCCCATCTTTACATTCTCAAGACCAATTTCATTCGCACCGGAATACGAAAATCAACCTTCCCAATATGAGGCATGATCAGTAATTTGACCATCCTACAGCAAACCAAAAAGCCAAAACCGAAATCCTTTCTTCAATCTTAACTCGATGTTCCATAAAACTATTAGATCCCGCGGCCAATTTCCTTATTACCAGCCATCATCCACTGATCTTTTGATTTATGATTACACCAACAGGTCACAGATGCATATGCTTTCAAAATTTTTGCTTACTTTTTTCCTTATTCCATATGCATCCGAGTTCTTGCTTGGACATCTACGGATGCCCACAGGAAAAATCATATATATAAAGGTTTAGGTGAACCGATTTCTCTCGAATGGGATAATCACAACTCACAAAAGAAACTTTGAGAAAAACATATGGAAGATAATGATCGTTTTTTCACCTTAACTTTGACGATAATGTAAATTGTAGAATCAAAGCAGCAGCAAATTAACGTACCTGTAATGGTGGTGCTGAAGCTCGCCTGACAAATCCTACAAAATGCTTCACCAATCAAGTTCTTCACATCCCTAAAACCAAACCAAATCAAACCCTGAGTTCCAATCCCTATAAAACTTGATAAAATAAAGTGAAAACCCCGAGAAATTAAAAATACCAGTCGGTTGATTAAGGTGCTAACTGCTAAGGCCTCCAATCCCACAAATTCCAGTTGAAATAAATACAAAAATCCGGGTGCAAAAGCAATCAATAACAGAGTAAAACGGAAAACTTACAGGCGGCATTCAACACCGTTTCCATGGTTGCAAAAGGGACAACTGAAAACAGTATCAAGCTTGTCCATTCTCTTCTTGGGTGGTGGCTTTGCCCTCGACTTTCTTTTCCCCATTTAATTAGAAAAAAAAAGAAAACACCTATCAAATAATGATGCAATTAGATTCTCAATCAAGAAAAAATAATCAATCCAAGAAACCAAAAACCCTAATTAAAGTATTAGACTCTGTTAAAATGATCAAATAATCAAAACGATTAATACTAAAAAAAAAATTCAATATTGTCAAAT
This sequence comes from Hibiscus mutabilis, assembly GCA_019671005.1. Lineage (NCBI taxonomy): Eukaryota > Viridiplantae > Streptophyta > Magnoliopsida > Malvales > Malvaceae > Hibiscus > Hibiscus mutabilis. The sequence continues at coordinate 3,009,249 of CM033727.1, read as the reverse complement.
TTTCTTCGAAAAAAATAGTTTTTTTACCTTGTGAATGAGAGATTAGCTTGAGATTGGAAACCCAGAAAACAAAACTGATTCAGAGCGACGATGAATCAAGAATTTGACGAGAAAGATCTGGAAGGTGATGATAAAATTATGATTAGCGCGGGCTAAAATGGAGCGGTAAAACGGTTTGAAAAACTAAAGCCAGCAAGGCGGCACCGTTTTCGATCCATATCCATTTTCAAACTCTAATAAAAGCTCGATCTTTATCAATTTAAGTCAAAGCTCAAGTACTCCTACATGGTGTTTTCCAACGGTTTCAGTCCAAAATCTTGGGGTTTCCAATCTTTTTCTTCACCGATCTCAAATTTGATTTAAATTAATGAAAATTGACATTGATTTTTTTTGAGCTCAAAAGAAGCGGATATATTTTTCTAGTTTAATTACTTTTTAAGACATTTCAATTATAAAATTAATGAAATTAAACCATAATTTTCTTACTTTTATAATTTAAACCCTAACCTATTTTAAGATAAATTATAAACATTAAAAAAATCAATCAAATTAAATCCTAAAATCAAAAATTGTATAAATTTGTGTATTAAGTATTATTATAAAAAATCATATATATGTCATCGTTTGCTTATGGAAGGTTCAAGGACTATAGTAGTTCTTCTTATTAATACCAAAACAAAAGGAAAACACCCATCATTATTGTTATAGATTAATATATTAAAAATATATATCATGGGCGGATCCACATAGAAATATAACTATGTAGAGACAAAGCTAAGATCAAACAATGAGAGTAACAAGACTCTATTAACCTTTTAAATTTAAAAGGTGAGAGAGACAAAGATTTTATATAAATTAAAATCAAAAAATAATATATTTATAAATTTATCTCTTACTTTTAAATATTTATGTTTTACCCATCAATAAAATTATTTAATTGCATTTTATGCCACTAATAATTTTAAAACTATTACAATTAAGTCTTTGTCCCTTTCAATTTCTTTTGATTTATTATTTTTTAAGACTCATTCAGAGCAAATTAATGAAATTAAACTTTGACATCTCATTTTTTTAGTTTAATTACTTTTTAAGACATTTTAATTATAAAATTAGTAAAATTAAACCACAATTTCCTTAATTTTTATTATTTCTTTACTTTTTAAAATTCTATTCATTTTAAAACTAATAAATTTATCTCCTCATAGTTCAATCATATCACAGTCTCTGGTAACATCGTAGAAGCAAATAATCACTAAAACAAAAGTGTCCATCAAGGAAGAAAGACTATATTTTGGTTAATTACTACTTTAATTATTACATAATTATTAAAAAACATTTAAGTAAGAATAAAGACAACGTGTTGACTTGTTAAAAAATATTAAAACAAATTTATCGGTTTAAGTTGAAGATGGTGGTGTTTGTATTTTAAATGGACAAAATCCATCCAGTAAATCCAACCTTGATGCTTTGTCCTGAATGATAAATGAAATTAAATCTGGTCTAAAATATCTTCCTTATCATGAAGCAAATAATTTAAAAAGGGGGAATAAAGAATGCCTTGTTAATTACACTTTTTGTTTTAATTTTAAAAATATTTAATGAATTATTCCGGTGACTTGTTCAATATATTTTAAATCGTTTTAAGTTAATTAATGCTTGCAATTGATTAAGGATGTTTATAACTGGGATCCAAAATTTAATAGAAATTTAATGATTAAATTGGTGGTCCAATCAGTTTAATTGTAAATAATTAATAAATTCAGTTTTAGTTTTATATGGGATTGTTTATTAAACCCCAAAAATTTTATTTGATGTTCCCATCATTATTTCATACAATATTAAGAAACCCTAAACCACCTTTTTCTTTAGTCGATTTTTAAATAAAGTATAATCATTAGGATAAAATTTCATGTTCAAACTCTGAAATTTATAATTCAATTTGAATAACTACGATCGTATTTTGAAAGGTAACTGAAATTTATAATTTATTATCAGACTTATACCTATGAGATATGATAATAAGGTTTTAATAAAAAATGTTTAAATTAAGTATACATTTTGTTTTAGGTGCAATTTTTGTTGTTAAAATAAATATTTAACGTTTGATTCCTTTATATTTTAGGTGTATAATATTTTATTTTGTTAATATTTAAGGGTTGATCTATTAAAAAATTATCGTCTAATCATTATTTGACACATGATTAGTCTTAAAAATTTTAAAACTAAAAATTTAATTTCTAAAAAGTCTTAAAACTCATTTTTAAAAAATATCAAATCTCTAAATTCTTTACCACCGTCGAACAATATGTCATTTCCCACACAATAAAATATTTTATTTCTCATCGGAAGAGCCACAAAGCCCAGTAGTCATTCATCACCTTCTTCGTTTGTAAAATTTATTTTGCATTTATTGTTTGACGTTTAATTGACACTTCGTTCGTCGATTTATCATGATGAAAAAATAAAGTATTTGGTAGTGAAATTGGACGACGAAAAAGGTAGGTGGTGGTGGTGGTTTGGCGAAGACATATGGTGAATTTAACGATTTAAGGATATGTGGTTATGAACAAAAAAATTTCTAGGTATTTTGAGAAAAAAATAAAGTTTTTTATGACTTTTTAAAAAAAAAGTAAAAATAAAAAATAGACAACATGTCATGCATTCACATAATGACATAATTCTTTTAACTATGATTAATGGATAAACCTTTAAAGATTAACGTGAAACATTGAAACAAGATGTAAGAATTTAATATCTTTTAAATAAATTTTTGAATTTGAGTCTCGTGGACGAAAAATACATCAAAAAATTTTCTTACTTTCATTTAAGGATCCGAACCATTTTTAACCTAGGTTTTTGTTTTGTTGTTTTAAAGAGCCAACAAGAAATGGGATAAGATTAACAAATGATGTTTTTCCTGTAAATTTTTAGGCCAAAGACTGGGATCTGATCTCCTTTCAACCTTCTTCATTTGTGATATATTTCAAGAAATGGGATAAGAACACAAATGGTGTTGGATTGGTGGTAGGGAAATTGATTGACCTTTAACATTAATTTTTGCCAAAATGTAAGGGGTACAAATCTGAAAATATTGTTGCAGGGAGGAATTTAAGACATGCCTAGAAAAAAACAGCCTTAAAAGTCCTTCCACCCTATTTAATTCTCCTCCCAAATTTTATCAAAGGTTTTTTGTTCTGTTGTTTTGCCCCCTATGGACAAGAAATGTGATAACAACTAAATCTATTTGGATTATATGTAAAATATATTTGTATTAATTATCTTTTATGGGAGCAATATTTTTAATTTAATTTATTCATTTTGTATTTATTTTTTGACTTTAGGGAAATTGATTGGACCCACATGCCAAAATAAGTTCAAATTGATAAATATTTTGCATGGAGAAATCAAAAGGAAATGCAGAACCTCAACTCCAATTCAATTCTATTAGCTCTTAATTAAATAAAATAAATTCATTTTGACCCCTATTAAGAATCAATAATTCAATTTAAGATGTTTTAACACACACAAAAATAACTTTCTTATCTTTTTTTTTTAATTGTATGCTATAAATTTATGAGTTATTATATCAACCACTAGTAGTAGAATCTAGGAGTCTTCAAAATTATCCAATTCTATTCTAACAACGCTCGATTCAAATCCGATGACGGTATAAAATAGAATATAATTTTTATTTTTTTAATAGGTTAAAGTTAATATCGCATTTAGCCATGGGTGAAATCAAAATAAAATTTTCTCTTGACTCCAATTCAATTTCTGTTAGCCATTTTTAATATATATAATTTTTATATTTTAAATTATATGTTTATTTTTATTTTTTAATATTTTAATCCAAAAGAAATTTAAACACTAAATTCTTTATATGTTTTTTATAACTTTTATGTATTAAGTTTAAATTTTTTAAAAATATTTAAAATTTAAATTATGATATTTGAAGGAAAACAAATCACGATCGATATTAATCTTTTTAATATATTCTTTTGGCGATAAACTTTAATATATATCTAAATATTTCACCCTTTAAAGTTATAAATAATTTAAGTATTTATTTTAACCAAAAAATATACTTTAAATATTTAATTTGACTAAAAAATTACTTTAGATATTTATTTTGATAAAAAAATACTTTAAATACTCATTTATATTTTATATATTTATTTGTGGTATAAGAAAAAATAATAATAGGGTAAAATGTTGACGAATAATTGAATACCTTAGTAAAAGGGAAATGATTGTATGAATTAATTATGTTTATATGTGCTTTTACCTTTGGTCAACGACAATGTACTTGACTCGTAAGTTTGACCACCTGCCATTTGGACTTGGTTTATTCTTCTTGTTCAAACCAAAGGTTGAATTTTTCCCTTGGTCAACGTTTTTTTTAAATTCTTTAAATTAGTATTTAACAAAAAAAATTTACTTCTAAATGTATTTATTAATACACAAGGTAACTCAAATACACTCTTATTATTGACATTTATTTTGATCATATACAAAGGTAATTCAAATACAATTCTATTCAACTTATAAACTTATAATATATTCAAACTAAATTAGATACTTATTTTAATAAAAAATATTTTAAATATTAAATAAAAAATATGCTTAAGATATTTATTTGTGATATAAAAAAATAATGTCAAATGTTGATGAATAATTGAATACCTTTAAAAAAAGGGAAATGACACAAACTTTTAATTTTATGTTTATATTTGCTTTTAGATTTAGTTTTTGTTGAAAGTAGTTGACTCGTGAGTTAGACCACCTGCCATTTGGACTCACGAACCCCTTTTTCTTGTTCAAACCAAAGGTTGAATTCTCACTTGGTCAACGTTTTTTTTTTAAAATTCTTTTTATTATAATATTTCACTTCTTATAAATGTATTTATTTTAATTAAATATAAATACACAATGTAACTCAAATACACTCTTATTATTGATATTTATTTTGATTAAATATATAAATATACAAAGGTAATTCAAATACAATTCTATTCAACTAGTCAACTTATAATATATTCTAAACTAAATTATAAACCTTAAATTTTATCGATAAATGTTAAAATTGAAAACTTTTATAAAATAAAATTTATAAAATAATAAAGTATTTTTAAATAATAAAAATCCAAGTAAATATTTTTATATAAAATTATTTTTTATAGAAATTAAAAATGAATTATTTTGATATACAAGTTTTCATCCGAAAATTTTGAACCATTACAATCATTTTTTTATAATCTTTCTAATTTACTAAAAAAAAAAAAATCTTATACATTCTTTCTTTATAATTTAAATTATAAATTTCTAAAACTAGAACCCTAAAGTCTAAAATCTAATTTTTAAATAAATTAAAATTTACATAAACTTGTGTACTATTTTTTATTATTAAAAATAGTATAATTTAAAATAAATAAGAACATAATATTGTAAAGTGTAGATTTCACTAAATATTAGTGTGTGAATTTTAGTTATTTAAAACAACTAAGATCAAACATAAAATCAATTAAATAAACTAAAACTGTTTAGATTAAAATTATTTTTTGTATATTTATAATATTTAATACTAAAAACATGTCAAATATTATTACACATAATAAATTTAAAAAATAAATATCTAAAGGGTTTATATTTTAAAATGCTTTTTAAATTTTTTACACAATTTTTTGTATAAAAAAAAATTTAAATATTTTTATAATACCCTAAAACATAATCCTTAAACTCTAAATTCTAACTATAAACTTTAAATTCTTTATCCTACACACTAAATCTCTAAATACTAGATCTTAACCTAAATCCCTAAACCTAAAATTAAATAATTTTCATATTAATATATTATTAGAGTATAAATTCATATTTCTTTAAATAATTTATTTTATTACCGTGAATAAAATAAATAAATTATTACACATTTGGAAGTTAAAAATATAATCTTAAAGAAAAAAAAAACCTTCGTTTATAAAAAGTAGAAACCTGTCTTTGTCTCTTTTTCTCTCGTTTTTTTTCTCTCAAATTTCTCTCTCTTTAAATCTGTTCTAAATAAATATCAAGTCTCTCAGTTCTCTCGATCGCCCGTTGTTCCCCTAATTTTGCTTCAATTCGGTTAGTCTCTTTTTTTTTTTTTTATTTTGACAGATTTTTGTTATTGTACGGATATCTTTGAATTCTTAGGGTTTTTCATTGCCTAAATTTCGATTAACACGGTTTCGATTAACGAAAACGTTAAAGTTTTTTCTTTTTTTTTCCCCATTATTTTTAGGTTGCTTTAACATAAGCAGGTATTCTTTTCCTCGGTGTGATTTTGTTGACGATTATAAGGTACGGCAGAGTCAAAACGACCCTTTTTCTTCCTTTAATTTTCCTTTTCTTTATGTTTTGAATTTGCATGCTGTTAAAGAATCTGGGTTCATAATTGTTTTCTGAATATTGGGTATTCAACAATTTGACAAGTTTCTGGAAATTAATGTATGTATTTTTGAATTTTTCTCTCTTTTTTGGCTTTCTTAGAGGTTATAATCAAAGGAGAAGCTCGTTTGGATTATTTGTTGGGTTCTCTTTAGTATTGGGGATAATTGTGAGCCAAAAGTTGAAAATAATTTTGTTTCTTTTAAAAAATATATCAATAATTAAGATATTTTTTAAATGAACAACTTCAATATATTTATACAGGAGAGCAGAATCTTTGGAATTTCCCCTCATAGCTTCACATAGACCATTCTGTTGATTGAAAGTTTTTGATGATTGGTTGTTATTTTGAGCCTATTTTGTTATTGTAGAATTTTTTTCCCCATTTATCATTAAAGGGAAATTTAAGGTTAGATCATGGTGAGGAGTTGTTTCTTTTATTTTTGTTGTTTTGTTGATGATTTGAGGAAAGAGATTTATGATACTATGCATGGGAAAATCACATTAGAACTTTCGGAGCTGGGGAAAGGTCGAGAACCATTTTTGTTTTAAGGGAATGCTTGTTTCCATGGAATTTAATATTTTTGAATATCTCGTCAGTGGTTTATCATTCGGAACCAAGCTGAGTTTTTCTCTTTATTCTTTTTATTTTGAAGCTGCAACAAATTGAAACAACAGTTTATTGGAACAGCATGGGCCAAAGAAGTATGCTATGCCCTATTGACTTAGAAATGGATCAACAAGGTCAGGGATATCTGCATCCTGGACCCTGCATCTTTTTGAGTGGCGTAACGAACTACCCGCCACCTGATATCCAGATGGCCATCTCAGCTCCAGGGAACACAACCAACCTTGACAGGCATCCCTTACCCGAGCATTATGACAATGGTATGTTCTATGGTTTCCCCCAGTACCCTGGTGTTCAGCATCATCATCATTCCCCAAATCTTGATCTTGGTATTGGAAGTGCATCCAACTATTATGTTCCCTATGCGGCTACACCATCCAATATTCCTATAAATCATGGAATCACAGATCAGATGCCATCTTCCAGCAACTATGGTCCCATTGGATTGTCTGCAGATGAATATGCAAGGAATTGCCACTTCATGGATAATGTTAGGGGCTTGTATAAGCGAAAGAATTCTGAAGGAATCCCTGGAAATTTTCAGCATTTTAATGACTCATCAAGCTCTAGTTCCTCAAATACACCATTAAATACTAGGAATCCTGATGGGGTTGGCATGGAGGATGCTGCCTCCTTCCCTATGTCTCACTATAGGGGAAATGGCCCTCCACAAATTAGAGAATCGAGATCTCAAAGGAGTGTGAGGAACAGATTAGGGACAACTGCAGTGGATCCTGTTTTGATGCAAAATGCCAACCATTATTTTCAAGGAAACTACTTGGGTCAGCCTTTTCAACCAACTATTACAGATGGAAGTGCCTCAGCTTGGACTCAGGCTCCTGGTGTTCCTTATATGCATGGTACTTTCTCTATCTAAATATATTTTCTTTTTATTTAAAGCGGTGTTGATGTAATTGAGGTCGTGCGTGAATATGTTTTACCTTGAAACTAATTGCCTTCCACTTGTTTTTGTACAGGTAGCAATGTTGGTGGACCTATGGAGACTAGGCATAGAAGTTCCACAAATCTCTCACATTCTCTCCTTGACCTTTGGAACCCAAACTTCCATCATCCTGCACCACCTATCGAAGGTGCAAGAGGCCACAGCATTAATGTCCATCCACAAGTAGCAGCGATTCCTTATTGCTTTCCGGTGAGTTATGCCTCACAGTGCACCATGAATCCCTCACAGGATGGTTTGGAGGTTGGGCGTAGGCATTTTGGACCAGTTCCACCAACTGGCTTTAGGATATATCATCCTCGCCGGGAAAGTGGTGGTTTACCTGAGACATCTCTGAGACACCGCAGTCTCCCTCACCTGAGAGTTCTCCCACCTGATGTAACTACTGTTTTTCATTTATGCAAAGTTGTCTCTGTTCCTTTTCCTTTTCTTTTCTTTCTGAAACTAGGATAAAGAAACTCATTTATGGCTGACACTTTTTTGGTTATTTTTCGGTTGTATATATATATGCTGATATCTTTTATTTGACTTGTTGCAGGGAGTTGCTGTGCTCGAGTTCCCAGAATTTTATGAAGAAGTTGGGAATCTTATTGATCATCACAGAGATATGCGCTTGGATATAGAAGACATGTCTTACGAGGTACCATGAATTCCATTAAATGTTGTCTCGTGTTGCATGTTATGGCTTTATTTTTACAGACCATTTCCTTGCACTGTCCAAATGACCACAGGAGTTACTTGCTCTGGGAGAGCGGATAGGCAATGTTAACACTGGTTTAACAGATGAAACCATCAGAAGTAAATTGAAAACAAGATCATATTCGACATTTGCAACAAATATTAACCTGGAAGAAGTGGCACCTGTTGACCAGGAACCTGAATTTTGTACAATTTGCCAGGTAATCGAGAGATCTTACAGCTTACCTCACACTATCCGTTATCGAACGAACAGCTTGAAGCTGGCATGTTTTTCTTTGTTCTAGTTTGAAGCACAGTTTTTTCATCACGGTGTCTGTCATTCACTCCTAATATGTCATTTCCTTGTAATTACGCAGGAGGATTATAAGAACCAAGAGAAAATTGGAACTCTTGATTGCAGGCACGAGTATCACACAAGTTGCTTAAGAAAGTGGCTGCTTGTGAAGAACGTATGCCCCATATGCAAATCGGATGCATTAGCCACATAATCCGAGGATGTATAAAGCATGGGGGGTGACTCTATCCAACAAAAAGTAATAAACTACATATTACATAAAATGGTTGATGGTCTGTTTACCATAAATGGATATTTGCCGAGTATTTTGTAAATGAACTTGCGGATATCTAACAGACGATCATTTATTTGTTGGCTCTGTAATTATCAACAATTGTACAGACTTACGTTATGCAGTCTCATGCTACAATATTAACTTTTAGCGATAACTGTTCATTACCTTCTTTTTCCACGTTTAATTTGTTCTTAGGTTCCTGATATTATTCTGTAACCATGAAATCTACTCAAATAAGTTTATTTGGATTGATAGCGTAGCGACAGTTAAAAACAGCCATAGTTGTAACCATGAACATGCAACATAAGATCTTGTTTTGCAACATAAGACTACTTTTTGACAAGATCTTGCAGAGCTTGGATAAAACTGTTGATATATTCTTCTTGAAGATCTCTGCTGGAAAGTGTTTGCTTCAGCTTAGAATGATTTGCCTTCAACATATTCGCTGTTTCAGTGTCCTTGTCCATCATGAACTTGATGGCTTCACTCAGTGACTCCTTCGGACCCGTCTGGTTTTACCTCTCTCGACTTCATCTACGATCTTGAGTTCATTCACCATCAACCTTGTGTTCAGGATTTGATCTCCGATTTCAGGAATCAACACATTTAGCAGTCAGTAAGCACAAACTCCCACATGGTTCCGTAGCCACAGTGGTTCACGAAACACCCGATGTTCGGGTGGTGCAATAGCAGCTCTTGTGGAACCCAACCACCGTAAACCAACCCTCTTCCTTTAACCCTCTCTTCAAACCCTTCCGGAAGTGCTTCTTCAACAGTTAAACATCCATGGGGTGGCTTTAAAGCTACCAAAAATGGTAGCCCACATGACTCGAACCCGAGAACCATCTCCTGGAACTCATCTTTCTGCAACTCACTCTGGCTTCCGAATGAGCAGAACACCACAGAACCTGGCTCGAACTTGCTTAACCAATCAACCCATTTTTTCATCGCGTTGTTCCGTCTTTGTTGCGGGAAAACAAGGCCCTGATAGCAACACAGGCTTACCGAATTCTTTAGCAACGTAGTCACAAAATGGTCCCTCGATTTCCCGGCAAGTCCTGAAGGCGATTGCGTCACTTTCTGTCAAAGTGGTTTCAATCCGTTGGTAAAACGTCAGTCCACTCCCGAAATCCGTAGCCTTAAACAGCACTATAGGAGCCTCTTCAGCTTTGAATCTCACGGTGGAAGAAGGGTAACCGGGAGGCAATTCCATCACCTCTTCTGCAGTCGTTTCTTTGGTTACGACCTTAGTGTTGAACGCCATCGACATGGAGGAAACCACCACATATAATACGGGACGAACCCCAAGTTGCCGAGCCAAATCTGGTATCCAAAACCAGAAATCATACAAAACTATATCTGGTTTTATAACCTTGAAGATGGATTCAACTTGGTCTCTGGTTTTGTCAACGGCAAAAGCAAGGTGTTTCTGTTGGTTCATAGGGACAACAGATGTGGTTTCAGCACCTGGAGGGAGGCCATCAACATGGGGAAGAACAAGAGGAAATAATTGAATCAAGCTGGGGTATTGGTTCAAGCTTTCAAGCTTTGGTTGAACACCTTTAGGCAAAAGGAAGGAGATTCTATGGCCTTTCTGAGCCAGTTTATTTGAGAGGTGGAGGAAGGGATGAAGTGGCCGTAGGCAACCCATGGAAACATGGCAATGTGAAGCTTTGAGCAGTCGGATTTGCTCATTTTCTTCTGCTTGAAGGAGGGTGACCTGAGAGCTGAGAGTAAAGCTGTTAAAGACTACAGTGGCACAACAAACGCCATAATGGTACTGTCGAAGTCATAAACAGAAAACTTGTTTACAGCTTCTTTTATTGCTGTCAAATTTTTTATTTCAAAATCTTGGCTGTTTTTTTATTGGCATAAAAGTGTAAGAAGTCTTTGAATTTTTAAAAAAATTAATTAAGCCACTAATTTTTTTACGCTTGAACTAAAAGTTTTAATTAATTAAGCATTTTAACTAAGAAACGAAATTAATTAAGTCCTTTGATCAATTTTGACCATCAAATCGTGATAGTTTTTTCTTCAGATATTACCGACACATAATACACTACAGTTCTATCATGTTGCATTTACAAAAAAATTTCAAAAAGTATTTTTTATAAATTTTATAATTTTTTTAAAATTTTTAAAACATTTAAAGAATTTTCTAAATAAAATAAAATATTCTGAAAAATGTCAATTGGAAACACTGTGACACAGCGTACTGCAACAATAGATCTATTTTCTTTTTTCAGATTTAATGGTCAAAGTTGGTTAAAAGGCTTAATAAATTAAATTTATTGATTCAAAAGCTTAATTAATTAAATTTATTAATTCAAAGGCTTAATTGAGTGCAAAAAAAGTCTAGAAATTTATTAATTTCTCCCCAAAAGTTTAAGGGCTTCCTACACCTTAAAATCTTTTTTATTTCATCATTTGTGATAATTGTTAAACTAAAAAAAATCATTATAAATCGATTTTAAACTGCATCACCTTATATCATTAAATAAAAAGGAAAGGCTTGTTTTGACAATGTTTCGTGGTTTTCTCCCGTACAATTCCCACTCCATTATGGCTTTTTTTAGGCTCTACATTATCTGATTAATGTTGAAGGTTTTCGTTTCTGGATGTTGAAAGGGTTAGAATTGAAAGAAATAGAATAGTATCTTTGCGCATAGGCAACCCATGGAAACATGACAACGTGAAGCTCTATGTTGCACTAAAACGGGTATAAATATAGGTACAGGGACAGAAAATGACAGTTTTAAAAATTACAGTTAAACATAAAATGAATTTTAGATTTTAAAAAAAGGAAAAAACTTTGATATACAGACCGTGTAAAACTTTTTAGTTTTAGGGGTTAGGGTTTAAGGTTTAGGGGTTGGGTTGTAGGGTTTAGAATTTAAGATTAGTGTTTAGGATTTAGGATTTATGGTTTAGAGTGTGGGGTTTAGTTTTTTAGGTTAGGGTTAGAAATTTAAGACTTGGATTTTTATAGTATAAATACACAGGCTTGTGTAAAATTAATTTTACACAGCATGTGTATCAAAGTTTTACCCTTTTAAAAATATAAAATAAAAAGTTATGAAAAAAAAATCACGTGAACATAACACCAAACATACTTATGCACTTATAGTTGAGTCACGTGAGTAAAAAAAGTTGAAAAAATAAAAAAGACAAAATAGTGCGGGAGAACAGAAGAATAAAAAATAGAGATAAAATATTAGGAAGTACTCAAACAGTACCCAATGTGCCCCTGACATGAGAACTTATCAAGTGCTCGGTACGAAATTAAATTGACGTGTCCGTGCTTCATAGGTGAAGCTTTAAACAATCATATTTGCTTAATTTCTCTCTCTTTTTTTTTGCGAGGAGGGTGAATTGAGAGCTGAGCTATGTTGCACTGATATATATATAAATACAAGTATAGAAAAAGAGACGAAAAAATAACAAAATTACAAGATACATGTACGGTCATAGTATGATAAATATAAAAATTTATATTTTATAAAAATGTAAAAATAAAAAATTATAAAAAATCTTTACCGTTTGGTGTTCAGTCAATGTTGTGCCTCAATGCATTTTGGAGAGAATCAGCTAACTCCGGTGCAAGTGATATTTCACCCTAACTACAACTCATCGATTAATTCTTCAACGTCGGTTGGTTCAAACCTCCGCTTAGTATCACTCAAGCTTCATCCACGTCATAAATAGATCACCTGTGTTCGAGTCTATAAGCAAAGTGACAATTGCCCTATAAATACTGCCGCTACGGCTCCAAAGAAGTTCCTAATTCCCTTAACCAAGCCACTGCATATGAGTCGCCGACTCATTTTATAACAGGCACGTGGTCAGAGCCCCTAGCTCTTTTTACTATTTGGGAGCTTACGATTTCATGTTCTATGTGCTCTCGGGTGGAGGTTTTATGTAAACATGATATCATACATACTTATATGTTTATAGTTGAATCATGACAGTAAGAAAGAGTCAAAAAGAAAGAATAAAAAAATATGAGGTAATAAAAGAAAGAAAAAAAATAGAAAGATGAAATAATTGCAAGTGTCGAGTTGTATTCAATATATTTTTTTACGAGATGTATTAGATACGTAGTATAATATTAGGTTGAATTCTCATACTATATAGAAGCTGAGAATAAAACCGTTAAAAATTAAGGGATGTTCAAGTAATACTTTTTCAACGGCTGTTGAAGCGCCAAAAAAAAAATAATATCAAACATATATTTCTTGTTTTTAAACGGGCATTTGTCTATATTTTTTTACTGAATTTCGCACTCAATCAAACGTTTCATCACAACTAATTTTTTTTTTAACTTTTTTACAATTAAACTCTCGGTCTTCAACGAAAATTTACAATTGGTTGGTGAACGAAGCCTAAAACGGCTACATCCCACAGTTGCACAACAAACGCCATATACATTGAGCTTGTTTGTTAATACAGAAATGTTTTTGTCAGTGAAAATCGATAGCTAAAATTATCTTCCTATCTGTGTTGTTCTGGTGGCTTTTTCCTTTACTTTTATCTGCTCTTCATTTGCTCCATTTCTTTTCTTCAACTACTTTCCCATCAACTTGGCTAGGTTTGCGGTTCGGCATAGTTATAGTACAGCACCAACCGAAAATATTACAAAATATGAAACTTAAAATCAAAAATGTTATACTTTTTTTATAACATTTTAAATTGGTATCTCATTATAGTATCGAAACTTATAAACAAGTTTAGATAGTTACAAAAACTTAAAATATTATCAAAAACGATAAGTATTTATACTCGAAGCTAAATTTCGATACTTAATCACCAACTTAAAATATTATCAAAAAATATAATATTTTTCAGTTTTTTCAATTGGTACTATACCAAAACTGCACCGCGAGCATGCCTTTTATTAGACTCGCCCGTCAACTTGACCTTCCCAATGACATTATTTGGAGGGCCTGGCCTCTTCAAAGTCATAAACAGAAAACAATTGTTTACAGTGTCTGCAGAAATCTCGTTCATCGTCCATAAATTTAACGAATAAAATAAAAGTACATCAAAACCAGAAAACATAGAAAACCAAATCTTGTCTTATAACCTTGAAGATGGATTCAACTCGGCAAAAGCAAGGTATTTATGTTGGGGGACAACCGATGTAGTTTCAGAGCCTGCAGGGGGGCATCGACATGGGGAATAACGTAAGGAATGAATTGAAATAAGTTCATTTGAATCAACAGCGAGACTTGAAACAAGCATGGCAGCGAAATTGATTATTAAAAGGGTAAACATTAAAGTAACACCACAAAACATTGCTTTGATTCTACATTGATTTATCCATCTTGTTCTACAATATAAGACTACTTTTTGACAAGATCTTGCAGAGCTTGGATGAAACTGCTGATATATTCTTCTTGAAGATCTCTGTTAGAAAGTGTTTGCTTCAGCTTGGCACGGTTTGCCCTCAACATATTCGCCGTTTCGTTGTCTTGGTCCATCACGAACTTGATGGCTTCACTCAGTGACTCCTTTGAGACCTGTCTGTTTTTACCTCTCTCGACTTCAACTCCGATCTTGAGTTCATTCACCATCAACCTTGTGTTCAGGATTTGATCTCCGATTCGTGGAATCAACACGATTTGGCAGTCGGTAAGAAGAAACTCCCACATGGTTCCATAGCCACAGTGGTTCACGAAACACCCGATGTTACGGTGGTGCAATAACAGCTCCTGTGGAACCCAACCTCCATAAACCAACCCTCTTCCTTTAACCCTCTCTTCAAACCCCTCCGGCAGTGCTTCTTCAACCGTCGAGCAACCTTGGGGTGGCTTTAAAGCTACCAAAAATGGTAGTCCACATGACTCGAACCCGAGAACCAACTCCTGGAACTCATCTTTCTGCAACATGCCCTCGCTTCCGAACGAGCAGAACACCACAGACCCTGGCTCGAACCGGCTCAGCCAACTAACCCACTTCTCATCAAGTTGTTCTGTCTTTGTTTCAGGCAAGCAAGGCCCTGTTAACAAAACAGACTTCCCAAATCCTTTAGCAACGTAGTCGAGAAATGGTCCCTCGATTTCCCGGCAAGTCCTGAAGGCAATGACATCACTTTCTATCAAAGTAGTCCTCAACCTTTCTTGGAACGACAGTCCACTCCCGAAATCCATAGCCTTAAACAACATGATAGCAGCCTCTTCATCTTTGAGTCTCACGGAGGAAGAAGGGTAACCGGGAGGCAATTCCATCACCTCTTCTGCAGTCGTTTCCTTGGTTACTATCTTAGTGTTTAACCCCATCGTTATGGAGGAGATCACTACATAGC
Source organism: Hibiscus mutabilis (assembly GCA_019671005.1). Taxonomy (NCBI): domain Eukaryota; kingdom Viridiplantae; phylum Streptophyta; class Magnoliopsida; order Malvales; family Malvaceae; genus Hibiscus; species Hibiscus mutabilis. Next base: position 2,993,668 of record CM033727.1, on the reverse strand, counting down.
ATACTGGACAAATCCCAAGTTGGCGAGCCAAATCTGGGATCCAAAACCAGAAATCATAAACAACCACATCAGGTTTTAAAACCTTGAAGATGGATTCAACTTGGTCTCTGGTCTGATCAACTGCAAAAGCAAGGTATTTCAGTTGGCTACCAAGGACAACAGATGTGGTTTCAGCACCAGGAGGGAGGCCATCAACATGGGGAAGAACAAGAGGAAAGAACTGAATCAAGCTGGGGAATTGGTTCATGTTCTCAAGCTTTGGTTGAACTCCTTTAGGCAAAAGGAAGGAGATTTTATGGCCGTTCTGAGCCAGCTTATTAGAGAGATGAAGGAAGGGGATGAAGTGACCATAGGCAACCCATGGAAACATGGCAATGTGAAGCTTTGAGCAGTCGGATTTGCTCATTTTCTTCTGCTTGAAGGAGGGTGACCTGAGAGCTGAGAGTAAAGCTGTTAAAGACTACAGTGGCACAACAAACGCCATACATACTCAGCTTTGATTCTTAATACAAGACAAAACGTTTTTGTCGGCAAAATAATGATTTGCCATATACATATAAGTATTATCTCGAAGAAGTGGTTAACATTTTTCTTGTCTCTATGCTCTTCATTTACTCCCTTTTCTTTTCTTCAACAACCCACCCATCGACTGGACCTTCTCAAGAACATTATTTCGAGGGCCTGGCCTTTTAATGGTACTGTCGAAGTCATAAACAGAAAACTTGTTTACAGCTTCTTTTATTGCTGTCAAATTTTTTATTTCAAAATCTTGGCTGTTTTTTTTTATTGGCATAAAAGTGTAAGAAGTCTTTGAATTTTTAAAAAAATTAATTAAGCCACTAATTTTTTTACGCTTGAACTAAAAGTTTTAATTAATTAAGCATTTTAACTAAGAAACGAAATTAATTAAGTCCTTTGATCAATTTTGACCATCAAATCGTGATAGTTTTTTCTTCAGATATTACCGACACATAATACACTACAGTTCTATCATGTTGCATTTACAAAAAAATTTCAAAAAGTATTTTTTATAAATTTTATAATTTTTTTAAAATTTTTAAAACATTTAAAGAATTTTCTAAATAAAATAAAATATTCTGAAAAATGTCAATTGAAACATTTTTGTGACACACACAGATTTGCAACAATAGATCTATTTTCTTTTTTCAGATTTAATGGTCAAAGTTGGTTAAAAGGCTTAATAAATTAAATTTATTGATTCAAAAGCTTAATTAATTAAATTTATTAATTCAAAGGCTTAATTGAGTGCAAAAAAAGTCTAGAAATTTATTAATTTCTCCCCAAAAGTTTAAGGGCTTCCTACACCTTAAAATCTTTTTTATTTCATCATTTGTGATAATTGTTAAACTAAAAAAAATCATTATAAATCGATTTTAAACTGCATCACCTTATATCATTAAATAAAAAGGAAAGGCTTGTTTTGACAATGTTTCGTGGTTTTCTCTCCCGTACAATTCCCACTCCATTATGGCTTTTTTTAGGCTCTACATTATCTGATTAATGTTGAAGGTTTTCGTTTCTGGATGTTGAAAGGGTTAGAATTGAAAGAAATAGAATAGTATCTTTGCGCATAGGCAACCCATGGAAACATGACAACGTGAAGCTCTATGTTGCACTAAAACGGGTATAAATATAGGTACAGGGACAGAAAATGACAGTTTTAAAAATTACAGTTAAACATAAAATGAATTTTAGATTTTAAAAAAAGGAAAAAACTTTGATATACAGACCGTGTAAAACTTTTTAGTTTTAGGGGTTAGGGTTTAAGGTTTAGGGGTTGGGTTGTAGGGTTTAGAATTTAAGATTAGTGTTTAGGATTTAGGATTTATGGTTTAGAGTGTGGGGTTTAGTTTTTTAGGTTAGGGTTAGAAATTTAAGACTTGGATTTTTATAGTATAAATACACAGGCTTGTGTAAAATTAATTTTACACAGCATGTGTATCAAAGTTTTACCCTTTTAAAAATATAAAATAAAAAGTTATGAAAAAAAAATCACGTGAACATAACACCAAACATACTTATGCACTTATAGTTGAGTCACGTGAGTAAAAAAAGTTGAAAAAATAAAAAAGACAAAATAGTGCGGGAGAACAGAAGAATAAAAAAATAGAGATAAAATATTAGGAAGTACTCAAACAGTACCCAATGTGCCCCCGACATGAGAACTTATCAAGTGCTCGGTACGAAATTAAATTGACGTGTCCGTGCTTCATAGGTGAAGCTTTAAACAATCATATTTGCTTAATTTCTTCTCTCTTTCTTTTTGCGAGGAGGGTGAATTGAGAGCTGAGCTATGTTGCACTGATATATATATAAATACAAGTATAGAAAAAGAGACGAAAAAATAACAAAATTACAAGATACATGTACGGTCATAGTATGATAAATATAAAAATTTATATTTTATAAAAATGTAAAAATAAAAAATTATAAAAAATCTTTACCGTTTGGTGTTCAGTCAACTGTTGTGCCTCAATGCATTTTGGAGAGAATCAGCTAACTCCGGGTGCAAGTGATATTTCACCCCTAACTACAACTCATCAGTTAATTCTTCAACGTCAGTTGGTTCAAACCTCCGCTTAGTATCACTCAAGCTTCATCCTGGTCATAAATAGATCACCCAGGTTCGAGTCTATAAGCAGTGACAATTGCCCTATAAATACTCGCTTTCGCTACGGCTCCAGTAAGTTCCCTAATTCCCTTAACCAAGCCACTGCATATGAGTCGCCGACTCATTTTATAACAGGCACGTGGTCAGAGCCCCTAGCTCTTTTTACTATTTGGGAGCTTACGATTTCATGTTCTATGTGCTCTCGGGTGGAGGTTTTATGTAAACATGATATCATACATACTTATATGTTTATAGTTGAATCATGACAGTAAGAAAGAGTCAAAAAGAAAGAATAAAAAAATATGAGGTAATAAAAGAAAGAAAAAAAATAGAAAGATGAAATAATTGCAAGTGTCGAGTTGTATTCAATATATTTTTTTTACGAGATGTATTAGATACGTAGTATAATATTAGGTTGAATTCCTCATACTATATAGAAGCTGAGAATAAAACCGTTAAAAATTAAGGGATGTTCAGTAATACTTTTTCAACGGCTGTTGAAGCGCCAAACAAAAAAATAATATCAAACATATATTTCTTGTTTTTTAAACGGGCATTTGTCTATATTTTTTTTACTGAATTTCGCACTCAATCAAACGTTTCATCACAACTAATTTTTTTTTTAACTTTTTTACAATTAAACTCTCGGTCTTCAACGAAAATTTACAATTGGTTGGTGAACGAAGCCTAAAACGGCTACATCCCACAGTTGCACAACAAACGCCATATACATTGAGCTTGTTTGTTAATACAGAAATGTTTTTGTCAGTGAAAATCGATAGCTAAAATTATCTTCCTATCTGTGTTGTTCTGGTGGCTTTTTCCTTTACTTTTATCTGCTCTTCATTTGCTCCATTTCTTTTCTTCAACTACTTTCCCATCAACTTGGCTAGGTTTGCGGTTCGGCATAGTTAAGACAAAGACCAACCGAAAATATTACAAAATATGAAACTTAAAATCAAAAATGTTATACTTTTTTTATAACATTTTAAATTGGTATCTCATTATAGTATCGAAACTTATAAACAAGTTTAGATAGTTACAAAAACTTAAAATATTATCAAAAACGATAAGTATTTATACTCGAAGCTAAATTTCGATACTTAATCACCAACTTAAAATATTATCAAAAAATATAATATTTTTCAGTTTTTTCAATTGGTACTATACCAAAACTGCACCGCGAGCATGCCTTTTATTAGACTCGCCCGTCAACTTGACCTTCCCAATGACATTATTTGGAGGGCCTGGCCTCTTCAAAGTCATAAACAGAAAACAATTGTTTACAGTGTCTGCAGAAATCTCGTTCATCGTCCATAAATTTAACGAATAAAATAAAAGTACATCAAAACCAGAAAACATAGAAAACCAAATCTTGTCTTATAACCTTGAAGATGGATTCAACTCGGCAAAAGCAAGGTATTTATGTTGGGGGACAACCGATGTAGTTTCAGAGCCTGCAGGGGGGCATCGACATGGGGAATAACGTAAGGAATGAATTGAAATAAGTTCATTTGAATCAACAGCGAGACTTGAAACAAGCATGGCAGCGAAATTGATTATTAAAAGGGTAAACATTAAAGTAACACCACAAAACATTGCTTGGATTCTACATTGGATTTATCCATCTTGTTCTACAACATAAGACTACTTTTTGACAAGATCTTGCAGAGCTTGGATGAAACTGTTGACATATTCTTTTTGAAGATCTCTGTTGGAAAGTGTTTGCTTCAGCTTAGAACGATTTGCCTTCAACATATTCGCCGTTTCGTTGTCCTTGTCCATCACGAACTTGATGGCTTCACTCAGCGTCTCCTTCGAGACCCGTCTGGTTTTACCTCTCTCGACTTCAACTCCGATCTTGAGTTCGTTCACCATCAACCTCGTGTTCAGGATTTGATCTCCGATTTCGGGAATCAACACGATTTGGCAGTCAGTAAGCAGAAACTCCCACATGGTTCCGTAGCCACAGTGGTTCACGAAACACCCGATGTTGGGGTGGTGTAATAACAGCTCCTGTGGAACCCAACCACCGTAAACCAACCCTCTTCCTTTTACTCTCTCTTCAAACCCTTCCGGAAGTGCTTCTTCAACAGTTAAACATCCATGGGGTGGCTTTAAAGCCACCAGAAATGGTAGTCCACATGACTCGAACCCGAGAACCATCTCCTGGAATTCATCTTTCTGCAACTCACTCTGGCTTCCGAATGAGCAGAACACCACAGAACCTGGCTCGAACTTGCTTAGCCAATTAACCCACTTCTCATCTAGTTGTTCGGTCTTTGTTTCAGGCAAGCAAGGCCCTGTTAACAAAACAGGTTTAACGAATTCTTTAGCAACATAGTCACAAAATGGTCCCTCGATTTCCCGGCAAGTCCGGAAGGCGATTGCGTCACTTTCTGTCAAACTAGTATTAATCCGTTGGTAAAACGTCAGTCCACTCCCGAAATCCGTAGCCTTAAACAGCACAATAGGCGCCTCTTCAGCTTTGAATCTCACGGTGGAATAAGGGTAACCGGGAGGCAATTCCATCACCTCTTCTGCAGTCGTTTCTTTTGTTACGACCTTAGTGTTGAACGCCATCGACATGGAGGAAACCACTACATATAATACGGGACGAATCCCGAGTTGCCGAGCCAAATCTGGAATCCAAAACCAGAAATCATACAAAACTATATCAGGTCTTAAAACCTTGAAGATGGATTCAACTTGGTCTCGGGTTTGGTCAACTGCAAAAGCAAGGTGTTTCTGTTGGTTCATAGGGACAACAGACGTGGTTTCAGCACCAGGAGGGAGGCCATCAACGTGGGGAAGAACAAGAGGAAAGAATTGAATCAAGCTGGGGAACTGGTTCATGTTCTCAAGCTTTGGTTGAACTCCTTTAGGCAAAAGGAAAGAAATTTTATGGCCCTTCTGAGCCAGCTTATTTGAGAGGTGGAGGAAGGGGATGAAGTGGCCGTAGGCAACCCATGGAAACACGGCAACGTGAAGCTTTGTGCAGTCGGATTTGCCCATTTTTTCTTTCTTTCTTAGTTGAACAAGATGACCTGAGCTGAGATTAAAGGTGCTACAGACGAAAGAGTAAAGACCAGCCTAGTTTGTAACGCCTACAGTCACACAACAAGCTTCATTTTTCTTCAGCTTTTTTTCCTTAGCACAGAGTTTTTGTCGTAATGCACATAATATTTTAAGCATTATTTGAAGGCATGTTGGAGGAGAATCGCCTGGGGAGTCTAAAGTTAATAATTAAGGCAAGAAAAAGTTATCGGTTATAACCGAAAAAATTAGGATTAACTAGCAAATAAATATTTAAATTATATTTTTTTAAATAAGTATATAAAGTATTTTTTTTTGTTAAATAAGTATTTAATATTTTTAATTTTTAATTTAGGTATTTTACTGTTAATAGTAGTTGAAAAAAATTTATTAGCCAGTAAAAACATGAACTTTTCAAATAATTTTAAAATAGTATCTAAATTCTTAAACTCTCTAAATTCGGTCACTTCGACCGGCGTTGGTCGCGTTTCCGGTGACGGAATGAAGCGTCCTCCCCTCGCCGATCACACACCATTCATAGTCCGTTATGCCACCATTCGTCGCGAGTAATTCGAATGAACCATTCAGTGATTTTAGCATTTTACACGATGTCGATCAATTTCCGACAACGAGGTAGTGGGGTAAATGGCCGAGGATGGTCTGACGATGGATGTGATGGGCGGCGGTTTAACAATCAGCGGCGAAATCAGGTCAAATCGAGGTTTGAGTTTTTTGGTGTTAGGAATTTCAAAATTTGGGGCTATTTTGTTTTATTATTATTTATTTATTTTTAAATATAATTTCAAAATTTTAAGAAAGTGGCATGTGTCATATAACGAAAGTTAATGGTAATATTTAACGGACAATAACGGTGGGACACCTATTTGAGTAACGTTAGACACTTATTTGGCCCAAACAAAGTTTAGGCACATATCTGGAAAAAAAATAGTATAGTTTGGACACTTATTTGCCACTTAAGCCAAAAACTTATCAAGTGTGTAATTCTTTTAAGTAAATCATGTAAATTGCATAATTACTCTGGTTGAAACCTAAAAAATTACTGTCTCGAAATTATGTAACATTTCCGGTTGTAATCGAAATTATTACTAATTGTGTAACAATTTTAGAATAAACATGTAACATTTTAGGTTAAAATTTACCGCAATGTAATATTTTCAGTTTTAACCGAACTTTTTACCAATGGAGTAACTTTTTATATTAGAGAAAGTAACATTTTAGGTTAAAACTACCACAAATTAACCTTAGTTTTCTTAGCCTCTTAACATAACTACCGTAATCACCCAAAAATATTATAAATTAGAATGGGACAATGATAAAATTATTATTTTTTAAATTATATAATTTACTTTTGTATCTTTAAATTTAGAAAAAAATTCAATAAACTCTCTACTAAATAATGTTTGGATATGACATTGTGTTGCAAGAAAACCACATATATGTTTATGAAAATAGCAGTTGTAGTTGTTTGAGATAATATGAGTTAAATTTTATTTTGATTAAATGATATTTAATTTTGTTTAGCTTTGATTCTGTATGTTTGGATTTAAACTTTTTTAGTTGTATGTGAATTATTTTTAATTGTATAATTTATAGAAAAAATAAATTTGTCTCTAACACTCGATAAAATGATTTGTGGATACCCAATTATATCGTATAACCAATCTTTATTGATCAAAATATAAACAGACCTTATGATCAATAAATATATATAAACATACCTTTTTACTATTCAGACTTCTAGACAGGGACGAGTTGGGGTAAAATATAAATGTTTAAAAGTGGTAAATTAATTCATAAATAAATTATTTTTTAGAAAAAAATATGTAAGGGGACTGGAGGTGATAATGAGTCTGACCGGCTCGCGACTACTCGGACTCGTCTCGGTCAAAGCTATATCAAAGCTCAGCTCGAGTGAGCTCGACTCGGGCTCGGGCTTGGCTCGAGATTTTAACAAGCCGAGTTGACCCAAGCTCGGCTCAAAAAGCTCGTGAACAGAATCAGAATAATTATATATATATATATAATATGTGCTACATATGCACTAAAAGTAATATGTTTAGCAAAAGAAAAGTAATAAAATAAATTAAAAAAATCCACTAGAAACAAATTAACTAAAATAAATTGGGCATTTTCTTTAGTTGGTTGTTGTTTGATTTTGTATTTCCTTTAATTATATGTTTGTGTTGTAAGAATATTTTTGTTTATTTGGATTAATCTAATTTTTTGGCACTTTTTTCTCCTTTTCCGACATTAAATTTTGTTTCAATGTCGGTTATGAAAGCTACTTTTAACGAGACCCCATCTTTTATAAAAAAATATAGTAAAATGTCCATTTCGAGCCGAACCGAACCTAATAGTAATGTTTTCGAACCGAGTTCGAACTTAAAATTTCAAGCTCGACGAGCCTTGAGCCCGAGCCGAGCTTAATAACATTGTTTTCGATCTGAGCCGAGCTTAATCAAATTCGAACTCAGCTTGCCCGTTATCACCCTTAGGGACAAATATAAGAAAAAATTATTGGGCTGGAGGATAATTACTCCTGTCCACCCGTTCCGTCCCGAGAATGTGGATATCCGGTCATGAACCCCCATTAAAGACCCATCAATAAAGACATTTATATTTATATATACATATATAATATAATATTTATATTATAATGAATGCATTGGCTGAACTATTGCAGTCTATTAGAAAAATGTACTTTGCCATCAATAAAGACATTTATATTTATATATACATATATAATATTATATTTCAAGTTTATGAAAAATGTGGGACAGATGTTCATAAAAGGTTGAAGGTGAAATTGGTACAATATTGCGCTTAATTTTTTTTTTAAAATGTTGCACTTTCGAAATTATTATTTCAATTAGTGCACTTTTTACAATGATTTGGATTGCTTATAATCCGAGTATAAATAATACTTCTATTTTTTAATTGAAAAAATTCAAACCGGCTCAAATATAATCTGACTATGAATAATAGGGCTTTAATTTTTCATGCAGATTCAGATTTTACTGTTTATATTCGGCTTCCTTTCAAGGGGGTTTTAATTTTTTAATAAAAAAATAACATTGTTGTAACTAATCCGAGTTTAAAATCACCGTAAAAACTACAATAGGTTGAAAAATAATTTCGAGAGTGAAACATTTTTGAAAGGAAAAAAATCTTAAGTGCAATATTGCACCAATTTCACCAAAGTTGAATGCTTACGTTACCACTTTAGTCCATGTAATTTAATTGGTTATGTTTAATTTTTATATTGTTTAAAAAATACAATTTTGATCTTAACTTAAACAATAACTGTTATATATAAGGAAAATTCTACTGCGCTCGACGAGCACCGAGTAGCACCACTAACGACGAGCACTGAGAAGCACTATTAATCTAATTTATAAAGATTTAAAATCCAAAGGACTTACCGTATAATTTTAATTTTTTGAAAAAAATCAAAAAGTAATTTAATTAAAATTCTTTTTTTATTTTTCATATTCTTTTAAAAATTATTAAATCAAAATTTCTATCCTCAAATCATCAAAACCCTAGTTTTTTTTATTTTACATCACTGCCGTCGCCGCCGGCCACATCCTCATCGTCCTACAGTCGCCAGTCCGTAACCGTCGTTGAGCTCTGCCGCCCTTCCCCTCCTTCGTTGCAAGTAGGTAATTTATCCTCGATTCCTCATTCGAACCCTAACTATATTTAATTCGATACTATTCGAACCCTAATTTCCAAATTAAGTATCATAATTCCGATATTATAACCCCAATTACTTTAACAATATCCTAATTTGTATGTTAGAACCGTAAATCCCATGTCCAATTCAAAATCCCCAAATCGCAGTCTGTCGTCCGTACCGGTACGGTGGTTTCATCGTACCGGTACGCAGGTTTATCCATACCGGTACTGGCTGCGTACCGGTACATTTAGCTGCTACTGGAATTTATTTCCAAAATAGTGTACTGATACGCGTTAAAGACCGTACCGGTACGGTATGTTCGATCATTCAATATTGTTGGTTTAAGTTCGATGCATGCATATTTAGATTTTAACTCTTTAATGTAGATGATGGATCTAAACTTAACGCCTTCAAAACAAGTTACGATGATGGAGTGCAAGCGTCATATAGACATGTGTTCGGAGAAGACAAACAACGAGGTACACTCATTATAATTATCTAAAATTTCAATAATAGTGTTAATTTTTTTTGTAAAGATTATTATTTTATACACATATAGGAAAAGGCTGAAGTTGTACATGAGGAAAACATAAGAACTCCTTATCAGAGTGATCACAAGTTCGAGACACTCATTCATTCGGTGCAAAATATTAAAAAGGAATTTGTTAAAATGAATGGTCAATTTGAAAAAATTAGTGATCATATTAGCATCAAGTAATGTTAAAAGTTCAATACAAGATGGTGATTTAGTAAAAGGAGAAGATATACATAATAGATCATTAAATGAGGATGCTTTAAAGAATAGATCAGAATAGATTAATTTATATAGTGGTCCTTTGAAAGATGAGGGTTTAGAAAATAAATCTCACAAGAAAGAAGGATTAACTGCCGCATCATTAAAGGAAGAAACCGAGAGTGGTATTAAAAAACTAATTATGCCTCCATTTATTAATTGTGATACGGATTATTATTCTCCCTCATTAGAACCTATTGGTAAAATAAAACTTGAAGTTACTTCTAAAGACAAAATAAAGACTGACACAGATGGTTTCCCAAAAATTCTTAGCGAGATTTTTAACTTTGAATTTAGTCTCATCGATTTCCTAGTCAATTAGTTACGTTGAAAGAAACTCCAATAAGTAAAAAATATGACCTAAAATGTCTAACGGTCCTAAGCCATTGTCAAAGAGTAAAGACTCTCAACAGAAAAATAGTGTGAGATGTTCGACTGCACGTTCTGATTTAACTAATGATCTGAAGTTGAAAGATATGACATCAAAAAAAGAGCTCGAACTTCTAAAGTGAATATAAAGGTATGTATAAGTCATGCTTTTTTGCTTAAAAATAATATTTTTCGTATGATGTGTAGATGCAGGAAAAAAAATCACAAAGTGCAATGATACTGGAGAAACATTAAAGGTTGAAAGTTCTGGGAAAAAATGAGGTAGTAACGTGATGAAAAGTATAATTTTCTTTGTAGGGTGGAAATTTGAAAGAAATTATGTACAAATATTTCATTTGTATTAAATATGTGATCAATTACTCTTTGATTGTGCACGTTGGGAACAAGAATAAGGTTTGTAATTTTGAGATTGAACAAGGTTCGGAAGATTTGGTCGCAGAAGCTCAAATCAAATTTAAAACAAGAAAGGTGTAAACTATACATACAATTTTTAATATCGACATTTAATTTTCAGGTTATTATCATTTGTAAGAGTTAAATGTATGTCATGCAGTATAAATATGAGCCAAGTGATCTCTTATCAGAAGATTGCAGTGAAACTGGTAGGATAAGTGATGTGTACAATCAATATTTGAAGTACTTAACGCCTGAAGAAAGCAGAGTTTGTACGAATGTTGCTACTTGGAATGATAAATCCAACACTCTTTACATGGCCAAAAATAATGATTTGGACGTTGGCAATGCTAGTACTGTTTTTTCAAAAAAGTGGTTATCTGATAGGGTACGATAAAATTCAATGCAATCATCTAAAGTCTTCCACTTCGGCATACTCATATCATTCGCATCGTAAACTTTCAATTGTTTCCCAATCTTGTCCTATATACTTTCGGAAATGAAGTAGTCAAGGGTCTTCTCATTATCTATATGTTTGTCATCGTCAACAAAATAATTAGTTTTTTCTTCTTCAGTATCAATTTCACAACCTGGTTCAATATTGTAACGATCTTTATCCTGATTATGCTCATCTGCATCCTCGTTATAAAGCGCCAACTCTGTAGTTTGAATTTTGGCATTTTCGTTATCAACCATCTCGACAAGATCTATAATTTAGTAAAATTAAAGAAAATCAACATTATTATAATGGTACATGGCAAGGGAATTTGAGTTAACTCAAAATTTCAAAAATACAATTAAAGATAGTAAATCGAACTTAAACCAACAATATTGAAGGATCGAACATACCATACCGGCACGATCTTTAACGCGTACCGATATATTATTTTGGAAATATATTTCAGTAGCAGCTAAATGTACATGTACGCAGCCAGTACCGATACGAATAAACCCGCGTACTGGTACGATGAAACCAACGTACTAGTACGGACGACGGACTGCGATTTGGGGATTTTGAAGCGGACATGGGATTTAGGGTTCTAACATACAAATTAGGATACTGTTAAAGTAATTGGGGTTCTAATATGGGAATTAGGATACTCAATTTGAGAATTAGGGTTTGAATAGTATCGAATTAAATATAGTTAGGGCTCGAATGAGGAATTGGGGATAAATTACCTACTTGCAACAAATGAGGGGAAGGGTGGTATAGCTCAACGACGGCCACAGAAGGGCGACGACAATGTAGAAGAAAAAATCCAGGGTTTTGATGATGTGAGGATAGAAATTTTGATTTAATAATTTTTAAAAGAATATAAAAAATAAAAAATAATTAAATTACCTTTTGATTTTTCAAAAAATTAAAATTATACAGTAAGTCCTTTGGATTTTAAATCTTTATAAATTAGATTAATAGTGCTCATCGGTGCTCGTCGTTAGTGGTGCTCATCGGTGCCCGTCGAGCGCTATAAACTTATCCTATATATAATCAAACTAAAATATTAAAAACAGTAACCGTTAAATGTTAAGTAAAAAGAAAATTTTACAACATTCGACGAGCACAGACACCACTAACGATAAGCACCATTAAATTAACTAAACATATAATTATAAATTATTTAAAATAAAATATTAATTAAATTATTTTCCATATATATATATTTTAAAATAATTGGATCAAATACCAACCACTAAATCCTAAACTCAAAATACTAAACCCGAAACCCTAAACTCAAAACTAGAACCCTAAACTTGAAACTTTAAACATGAAACTCTAAAGCCTAAACCCAATATTCAAATTTAGGGTTTTTAGTTTAGAGTTTAGGGTTTTAGATTTAAGGTTTAGGGTTTCAGGTTTATGGTTTAAAGTTTTTTATTTTTAAATTGACTAAGGTTGGTATTTGATTCAATTATGTTTTTAAAAATATTATATATATATGAAAAATAAGTTAATTAATATTTTATTTTAAATAATTTATAATTATATGTTTAAATGATTTATAATTATACGTTGAATCCTTTAGATTTTTAATCTTTATAAATTAATTAAATGGTGCTCAGCGGTGCTCATCATTAGTGGTGCTCAGCAGTGCTCGTCAAGCGTGATAGACTTATCTTAAGTAAAAATTGAAAAATTTATAGTAAAATGATAAAAACAAGTTTAACTTTAAAACTAATTTTACACAAGCCTACATATTTACACTATAAAACCTAAATCCTAAATTTCTAACTCTAACCCTATAAAACTAAGCCCTAAATCTTAAACCATATACCCTAAATTTTAAAGGGTAAACTACACAGATGACCACCTAACTATGGGGTTGGTGTCGATATGACCATTATACTTTCAATTTTGGAAAATATACCACTAAACTATTTAATTGGTTCCAATCAGGCCACCAACCGTTAAAAAATAACGAAAATACTGATATGGCTATTAAATAAATTGGTATAATTACACATTTAATCCCTATTATTTATACAATCTATCAATTTGGTCCTAATTTTAATTTAATAAAATAAATTAATTATTTAATTAGGTGGTGACACATGGAGACTATAATTATTTTTATTTAATTTAATTAATTAATTTCCCTCTCTAATCAGGTGATGACACATGTCACTTGATTGGAGAAGGAAAAATGGAAACAAAGAAATAGCTGCAAGCAAATTTCAACCAAGGCCCTTGGAGTGCAAGTGGCATGTGCTTGCCACTGGGCCAAACATATTTTTATGATATAGAGTACAAATTTTAATATATGTCTTAGATGGATGTTAATGCCCAGAAAAATGGAAGCAACGAAAATAGCCCTGGGCGAATTCAAACCAGGATACTTGAAGTGCAAGTGGTGTGTGTTTGCCACTGAGCCAAATATATTTTTATAATATGAAGCACACCATTTAATATATGTCTTATATGGTTATAATGCCTGGAAAAAGGAAGAAAATGTAGTTTTAGGAAACTCGAATATAATATACTTATGATGCATAAAAATATCTAACCTAATTAAATAAATCTAATAACTAAATTAAAGTTAACAATATTTTATATATATATTAAATTATAGTTAGTGCACGACTTAAAATAAAAAATAATATTAATTTCATTTAGCGAATTCAAATTCACGAACATAATTCAAAATTATATTATGTCCGTGACTTTGGATTTGCTAAATGAATATAATATACTTTTAAAATTTTAATTTTTTAATATAAAAATTATTTTAAGATTTTATATTTTTAAACTAAATTTAATATATTTTTCAGTTCCAAGATTTATTTTTATAATTTCACGTATATAATCATCTATTTTAACTTAATTAATAATTTCAATATTTATTTAAAAAATTAATTAAGTTATTATTATATATAATTATATTAAAAAATCAAAATTTTAGAATTATATTAAATTCATTTAGCGAATCCAAACTCACTATAATAAAAAAATTGAATTATGTTCATGAGTTTGGTTTCGTTAAATGAATTTAATATAATTTAAAATTTTTATTTTAAATCGTGCACTAATTAGAATTTAAAATATATACAAAGTATTGTTAACTTTAATTTAATTATTAGATTTATTTAATTGTGTTAGATGTTTTTATGCATCATAAGTATATCATGTTTGAGTTTCTTAAAACCACATTTTCTTCATTTTTTCACGAATTAACAACCATATAAGACATATATAAAATGTTGTACTTCATATTATAAAAATATATTTGGCTCAATGACAAGCACACACCACTTGCACTCTAAGTATCTTGGTTTGAATTTGCCCAAGGCCATTTTCTTTGTTTCTAATTTTTTGGGCATTACCGACCCTCTAAGATGTAAAATTTGTACTTCATATCATAAGAGTATGCTTTGCCCAGTGGCAAGCACATGCCACTTGCACTCTAAGGGCCCTAGTTTGAATTTGCTTAGGGCCATTCTTCTGCTTCCATTTTTTCTTCTCCAATCAGATGACATATATCATCACCTGATTGGAGGAGGAAAATTAATTAATTAAATAAAATAAAATAATAAAGTCCTCCAATAAGGTGGTGACATATGTTACCACCTAATTGAATAATTAATTTATTTTATTAAATTAAAATTAGGACCAAATTGATAAATTATGTAAATAACGGGGGCCAAATATGTAATTATGCTAGTTTATTTAACATCCGCGTTAGTCTCTTCGTTATTTTTTAACGGTTGGTGGGCTGATTGGAACCAATTAAATAGTTTAGTGGTATATTTGCCAAAATTAAAAGTATAGTGGTCATACCAACACCACCCCATAGTTAGGTGAGCATCTGTGTAGTTTACTCAATTCTAAACCTTGCATCCTAAATCCCTAGACTTTAAACCCTAAACTAAAAATATAACCCCTAAAATTAAAAGGCACGTGTAAACTAAAGTTTACACGACCCGTGTATCAAAGTTGTTTCTCTTTTATATATATTAATTAAAGAATAATAATTATTGACAAAAGACTATCGTATTTTAAAGATGTCTATAAAATTTTAAAATCTATAGTATAAAATTCAAAATACATAAACACCTTTAAATTTAAAGGTGTGCATAAACCTAACAAGTGGTTCTAGTGAAAATATTAATAATATGTCTAAACATATATTATCTTATAATCACTTTTAGACCATTTAAAAAAAATTAAAAGCGTCTGTAAATTTTTAAAATATACATAAAAATTAGTTGGTCGATTTTGACCGTTAGTTACAAACATAACAGTGAGATGTCAACATGTGACGTCCTCTGAGATTGGAGATATTATATTATAGGTTATTTCTGCTACATTATTTATGAGACTAATCAATCAAATATATTTATTTTATTAATTTTTTATATCTCATCTTTTTACCTAGTAAATTTTTACTCATATTTACTGTAAATTAAATTTAAAAATAGTTTTTACGAAGTGAAGTTTTACTTGGTAAAAATTACTTGGTAAAAAGACGAGATAGAAATATTAAGGTTAAAGGGTCAAATTTGCCCTTATAGTAATTCGAAATGAGCAATATTGTCCCTACTTTTTTTTTCTGTAATTTTGCCCTCAAAGTTAGACAATTACAGCAATGTTGCCTTTTGACCGTTAAATGCCGACGTGACAGATAACGGTGTTGACAGAGAAATTTTACCCTCAAAGTTATTTATGCAATTTTGCAATCGAAGTCATTAATTGCAGTAATTTTACCCTTAGTTTATTTAATTTTTGAATAAGATTAGATAAATAAAATGATTTTTCAAGTTGAACTTTAACAAACATAATATAGGAAAAATCAATTAACAAATTGATGTAAATATCCTTTAGGTCCTTGGTAATTTTAAAATAAGCAAAGTGAGAACTCTCACAAAAAATCAAAATATTCTTTAATTTTTTAAAACAAACAATAAACTTAGTAAAAATAAATATGATATTCAAAAAATTATTGAAAATAAAAATTAATATAAAAATATTTATAAATATAAAGTTATAAATATAAAAAAAATCAAAATTTCAAAATATTTATAAAACCGTTTGAAAAAGTCTTCGAATGTTTCTGGTTATGCTAAGCCAACTAATATTCCTTAAACATATTTTCAATGAAATCGTCCATCCATTAGAGTAGTGATAAAACTTATCAAATATTAATGACCACCAGTTTAATGTAGAAAAGCGAAAGAAAATTTGATAAAATTGTTCAAATTTTTTATACTTTATAAATACTTTTAGTTTTATATTTATATTTTACCATTTTATAATTTCTAATACGTTTTAATTTTATATTAATTTTTATTTTCAATAATTTTTTGAATATCTTATTTGTTTTTATTAAATTTATAGATTTTTAAAAAAATAGAAGAATATTTTGATTTTTTTGTGAGAGTTCTCACTTTGCTTATTTTTAAAATTACCAAGGACCCAAGAGATATTTACATCAATTTGTTAATCGATTTTTTATATATTTTGCTTGTTAAATTTTAACTCGAAAAATCAAATTATTTATCTAATTTTATTCAAAAACTAAATAAACCAAGGGTTAAATTGATGCAATTAATGACTCCGAGGACAAAATTGCATGAATGACTTTGAGGGCAAAATTGCTCCGTCAGCACCGTTAACTGCCACGTCAGCATTAATAAAATTAATGCATTTGATTGGTTGGTCTCATAGATGATGTGTCAGGAATGACCTATAATATAATTTCTCGATTGATACTTTAAATCGTCAAATCATTAAAAAAACAATAAAATGTTAGTTTTTTTACCTAATTAAAAAAACAATCATAAAAAATCATACAAATTGTAGAGGAATTATTAGAAATTATAAAAGATTATAAATGTTCATAAAAATAAAAATAAAATCTTATAGATAGTAATATTATAAAATTTGTGAATTAAGACCTCCAACACAATCGTTACCTCGTCTGATTTCATGAATTTCTATGATCTTCGTCAGCTTATTTAAATTCTTTCTATAAGCTCTAATTAATTTAAGCTTTATACCTTGATTTACTTCATTGTGAAAACTACAAATATATTCAATTTCTTTTTAAATGTTGTTAACAATTTGATGATATGATAATTTTAGAGTACGTTAGATGTTGACTTTTCATTGGACCGTTATACAGAAATCGTTAATGAAAGATCTTAATTTATTTTTTCGACTTAACAATCACACTCAATTGAGTATAATTTTTTTTATAAAGACTCGAATAATTTTTTTTTCATTTTTATATAAGATTATTTTAATCTTTATGCTTATATAATAGTTACAAAATATTTGAAAATAACAATAAAATTAAAATGAATCAAACAAGTGTCCCAGTGAAAAAGCGGATAATGTTTATTCGAGGAGACACGAGTTCAAATCGTCTTATCTACAAGGTGCATGTATATTGTCAAAGGATTAAGAATATACATAAACAAATATTATCTTGTAATCACCTTTAGACTATTTAAAAAACAATAAACTTAAAATGACATACCAGAACATACTAATAGTAACATATACCAATATCAAAGAGAAACAATACGTGTATCTCTACGATATTGATTACCGACAATAATCAAGTATATCATACCAATATATTAATTTTGATGTTGTTTATTAAGGCATGTGCTTAATGCGGAGTGACAATGTATTTTAATTTTTTTTGTTTGGTAAGGTTTTATTTCAAAAGTCAAATTTTTATTTATTAGTAAAAAATTTAATTTTACTAAATTTTTTATTTAATCTTACGTAAATTCTTATAAAAAATGTTAAAAATTTATGTAGGCTATACTTTAAGTGCACCTTAAGAGGGCTGCTACTTAGCCTTGCCCCGTCTTTTAAGACATAAGCAGGTAACATTTTTGTGGACTCGATTCGCGAGCTGCTGTGTCGCGGCTAAAAAAAATGAAGGTACGACATGTTCGAAGGGAGATAAATATAGTGGCAAATACGATCCTTGGCTTGGAATAATCTGGTTGGGGAAGACCTATTCAATACGCCACCAACAGCGTTGACCTCAGGGATTGATTCAAGTAAGTGTGGTCAACTATTAAAAAAATTATTCGATTCGACTCTAATTGAAGAAATGAATTATTTGACTTGACGCGAAAAAATTTGACTCATTTTGACTTGACTCGTAATTTCATAAACTCAACTCGAAAAATTTTAAATAAAGTTTAAGTTATAAAATAGAAATTCGAATATCTCGAGTAAGTCGAATTTTTAGTAATAAGTTGGTCAATTTTTAAGTTTGAGTCGAGTTTGTCAATTGTGTCTGATATACTATGTGTATCACATATGAAAATATGAAGAAATATATATGTATGTCGTGTTTAAATTAGAATCAATGTGTATTATAACATTAAAAATAATTGCAATTAAATTCGTATAGAACCTCGAAAGTCGACTTGAATTTCATAAAGTCGATTCAATTCGAAAAATCAAATAAAGTTTAAATTGTAAAATAGTACTTGTAAACTCAAATAACTCAAAATTTTTTAATTCGACTCGACTCGACTCAACACGACTCGATCCGATCGGACGTTTAGTCCTAGACCGAAGGGATTGGGGGAGCAATACTTTTGAAAATTTAAAATTCGCATATGATTTAAAAAATTTCTATATTTTTTATTAAAAATCTATTTTCGCCCTTACAATTTTATAAGTCCGCCTCCTAAAATTTTATAAGTTTATTTTTAACATAAAATACTACGTTAGTCCTTGATCGACTCGAATACTCAATCGGGAGAAGGATTTTAATTGTTAGCTCTCTATGTTCCTGCTTTTAGCGAAAAATAATAATGGTTTTTATTGGGAGAAATTAGCCGGATGTAAAACACATTTTACAACTAGACAAATTTAGAAAAGTATTTAATTTTTATTAACTTTTCAGTGCGGTTGATAATTCAAACAAAAATTATTTTATAGAATTTTTTATGAGAAAGTGCGATAGATGATAAATTGATAAGAACTTACTTATTAATGTAGAATAAATTTAATAAGTTTTATCTTGTTTTACTTCTTTCAATATTATATGATCCTTTAAATTTTCTATTTATCAAATATTATAACGATATGCAATAATTAAAAATAATTTATCAAACATTTTTATAACTTGAATTCAGTTTCAACACTTAATTTTTTTAATTCATAAAACATCGTGTGAATTTAGATAGAAATTAAAAAAAAATGTAAACTCCAACAAATCTAGATTAAACTACTGAAAAATAATAAGAAAACATTACTTGGTTAATCATTCAATTTAATATTAGTTTCCATTTCAATCACAAATATTTAATGACATCACGTTCACATCACTATGCTTGTCTTATTACACCAACTTTATTAAACAATTATAATTAAAAAAAAACTAATGTGCCATGCTTTCAACAACTCTCCGAGATATATCCAAACTACTTTGTTTAGTCACCGGAATTTAAATAGCAGTTCGTTGCCGTTATTAATGTAGCGGTACCGTTTGAAATTATTATTATAAAAATAATAATTTGTAATAATCACTATTTTGTCTGTTATTGTTCGTAATTGTGATAAAACATCGCGACTGTAACTACAATTTAAATTTCTGTTACCCACTGAAAATGGAGTTTGTTGTGCAACGGTGGATTACAGGCTTTATAAAATCAGGCGGTTCTTTAATCTTTAGTCTCTCATTTCACCTTTGTGCCTGAAAAAAAGATGAGCAAATCCCAGAGCTCAAAGCTTCACATTGCCATGTTTCCATGGGTTGCCTATGGCCACTTCATCCCCTTCCTTCATCTCTCCACTAAGCTGGCTCAAAAGGGCCATAAAATCTCATTCCTTGTGCCTAAAGGAGTTCAACCAAAGCTTGAGAACATGAACCAATACCCCAGCTTGATTCAGTTCTTTCCTCTTGTTCTTCCCCATGTTGATGGCCTCCCTCCTGGTGCTGAAACCACTTCTGTTGTCCCTCTGAACCAACAGAAATACCTTGCTTTTCTGTTGATCAGACCAGGGACCAAGTTGAACATGTCTTGAAAGTTTTGAGACCTGATGTGGTTTTGTATGATTTCTGGTTTTGGATCCCGGACTTGGCTCGCCAGCTTGGGATCTGTCCCGTGTTATATGTAGTGGTTTCCTCCATGTCGATGGGGTTGAACACTAAGAAACTAACCAGGGAAATGACTGTGGAAGAGGTGATGGAATTGCCTCCCGGTTACCCTTCTTCCACTGTGAAACTCAAAGCTGAAGAGGCTGCTGCCATGTTGTTTGAGGCTGAGGATTTCGGGAGTGGACTGTCGTTTCGAGACCGGATAAGGAGGGTACGTTTGGAAGTGATGCCATTGCCTTCAGGACTTGCCGGGAAATCGAGGGACCGTTTCTCCACTTTGTTGGTCAGGGATTCGGGAAGCCTGTTTTGTTAACAGGGCCTTGCTTGCCTGAAACAAAGAAAGAACAACTTGATGAGAAGTGGGTTAATTGGTTAAGCAAGTTCGAGCCAGGGTCTGTGGTGTTCTGCTCATTCGGAAGCCAGAGTATGTTGCAGAAAGATGAGTTCCGGGAATTGATTCTCGGGTTCGAGTTATGCGGACTACCATTTTTGGTAGCTTTAAAGCCACCCCAAGGATGCTCGACGGTTGAAGAAGCACTGCCAGAGGGGTTTGAAGAGAGGGTTAAAGGAAGAGGGTTGGTTTATGGTGGTTGGGTTCCACAGGAGCTGTTATTGCACCACCCGAACATCGGGTGTTTCTGAACCACTGTGGCTATGGAACCATGTGGGAGTTTCTGCTTACTGACTGCCAAATCGTGTTGATTCCGGAAATCGGAGATCAAATCCTGAACACTAGGTTGATGGTGAATGAACTCAAGATCGGAGTTGAAGTCGAGAGAGGTAAAAACAGACAGGTCTCGAAGGAGTCGGTGAGTGAAGCCATCAAGTTTGTGATGGACAAGGACAATGAAACAGCGAATATGTTGAGGGCGAACCGTGCTAAGCTGAAGCAAACACTTTCCAACAGAGATCTTCAAGAAGAATATATCAACAGTTTCATCCAAGATCTTTACAAGGTCTCATCTATGGCTAATGGAAATCATTTAAATGTACAAACTACATATTGTCCGATCAAACTATGTATTCCAAAGTGATCAAATACAACATCAATGCTGTTTTTCTTCGACTTCAACCTCAAGACTGGGGGAAGCTAAAGGATAATAGTACAATGAGAAAAGTTTTTTTTTGCTTAATGAGATTGAAATTCGAGGAACACTCGTAATCATATAACAATTAATCAGAGCAGCAGCCAAGTTTCTTGATGGCTGAAGCATCATCTTTGGTTCCGACATTGACGGTTTGTCCCTTGGGCAATGCTGCAGGATCATCCCCTACTTCAAGCGTTTTTCGACTTACGACATGGTAGATTTGAGTCAGCACTTCGGTGAATGCATTCTCTACGTTCAGGGACTCGAGGGCAGATGTCTCCATAAAGTATGTATTCTCTTTCTCAGCAAAGGTTTTTGCGTCCTCCGTGGAAACAGCACGGAGGTGTCGTAGGTCTGCCTTGTTACCGACAAGCATAATCACGATATTGGAGTCCGTGTGATTTCGGAGTTCCTTCAACCATCTTTCAACATTCTCAAAAGTGACATGCCGAGTGATGTCATAGATGAGCAGCGCGCCAACGGCTCCTCGGTAGTATGCACTTGTAATCGCCCGGTATCTGAAAAAATATATATATATAACGAGAAAACAACTCTTACAAGGTTTATGTAACACATCAAGCTTTGACAACTCAAGCAACGGTAGAAAGTAATTTATCTCTCTTTTTTACAGCAATAACGCCCCGGCCCTCCGGCACCTTAACATTTGACTTCAAGGAGAGACAACACAGAATGTTCTTTCATATGCTCTACAAGTTCTCGAAGCTGATTTCATTTAATTTGAAAAGGCCTTAGGTCTCTCAATCTGGAAATCAGGGACATCTAAAGCATATACAAATAAAATTTTCATGGAACCTCACTCTGGTATATATACTCTCCCGGGGAAATATCACTGAGAAAATAACCTGAGTATGCAAGACAAGCCTTCTTCTAGGCTCGTGCATGATGCACGGAGTTAAACCATAAAAGAAAACATGCCCTCTGAAGACGTGTAAAGATGTTTCCTTAATAATCCAGTCATCGAGGTTTACAGATAAAAGAATGTCTTAAATTTCAGAACATCTAAAGGAACTTCAAGACAGAATAAGGTTAACATATAGAATTCGAGACCGACATCCTTTTAAAAGGAATGACGAAAAGTAGAACAGTCCATAGATTAGATGTACAAATGAAATCCTCTTCAAGACATGACTTTTATCAATTAGAACCGAATGTATTAATCAACATAGCTCGACTATTAGTAAGCTAATTGTTTGATTTTATATAACTTAACACATGCTAACTAATCAAGTTCAAATGTGCTTAAAATTTAGATCAATACAGGAATCCCAGAAAAGAATACCTACATTTCCCCAAATTACAAAAATAGGAGTCCACATAATTTAACATAATGGGAAATTTCTGAAAGCAGTTTGCTTCCACATTTTCTTAGCAACCAAACAGCCCAAATAAAGGAAAAGGAAATCCGAAGACTTAAACTTCACCAAACCAAACCTGTAGTCTAAAAGCCTTTTCTTTTCCTCAAATCACTAAAAACTTTCCCCCGAAAAAACTTACAAAACAGGCAAGAAGCAAAATTGATTAGAACTACTTGAATCTAATTTTCCTACATTTTCTCAGCTACTAAACAGCTCCAAACTATCAAATACTACCTATAAAATCAAAAATACTTCATCTTTATGAATAATAATAGTAAAATAGAAAGTACTAAAAGATCTACCTTTCTTGTCCAGCAGTGTCCCAAATCTGTGCCTTGATGATCTTATCATCGACCCGAATGCTTCGGGTTGCGAATTCTACACCGATAGTGGATTTTGATTCGAGGTTAAACTCGTTTCTCGCAAATCTCGACAACAAATTCGATTTCCCAACACCCGAATCTCCGATCAATACTAGCTTGAACAAATAATCGTAGTCGTCATCTGCTCTATACGCCGCCATTTCGGGTCACAGGGTCGGTTCTTTCGGGTTTTGGAAAAGGATCGGAATTTATGAAGAAACTGTTATCTAGTGACAGAGATCGGTGGCGTCGGAGAGATAGATTTTGAAATTGCACTAAGACAGGGACAAAAAGGTAGGCTTAGATTGAGGGGACAAATGTTGGGTTGGGTCGGGTCAGAAAACTGGATATGTTAGTGGCACTGTTTCAATGCTATATTTAAGGAAAAGTTTAATTTATTTTTTATTTTTATGTTCATAATTTTGTAATAAAATTTTGTCCAGAATTCAAAAGGTTTTCAAAAATTAGCAGAGTATTGAACCCAAGCGGTAAAAGAATGATGGAAAGTACACACCCGAACTATGAATCCAAATTAATTAATATAAGATATAAATAAAGGGTAAAAGTTTGATATACATGCTGTGTTACACAAGCCTGTATATTTACATTATAAAAACTTAAATCTTAAATTTCTAACCCTAACCCTAAAAAACTAAACACTAAACCTTAAACCCTATACACTAAATTCTAAACACAACCTTAAATTCTAAACCCTACAACCTAAATCCCAAAACCTTAAACCTTAAACTAAAACCCTAAAATTAAAAGGCACATGTAAACTAAAGTTTACACGGTCTGTGTATCAAATTTTTTTTCATAAACAAAATTATAAGTTTTTTTAACAGGGATTGAATTTCATTAAAATAAATAAAATAACAATAAAATATACCACAAATCATGAAAATTTTGACAATTATGTTCATTAAAAAATTCATTAAAAAATAAAGCATAAAAATCTAAAGAGTAATAAAAGTAAAAAATCTGAACTTTCTCTTGAATATGTTATTTATCGTCTATAAAAATTTGGTAAACAAATTTGTTTTATTTTTATCTAATTAAATACTTAAGTAATAATGTAAGAGATGATCAATAAATTTTTTTGTACAAATTGTTTTATTAATAGTTCTTAAAACAATGACAAATTGTCACAAGAAGAGATCTAACCATCGAGACCGCTGACTTTTCTTGTTCAAAAAAGTACATTATGATGATCGGTACACGAACAAAAAACATATAATAAAAATCGTAATACAAAAACAGGCAAAACAAAATACAAGGTGTACCAAAAAAATCCAAAAAAAAAATATTTGAAATAAAATAAATAAAAAATAAGAAAAATCACCAGCATATAAATAAAATGTTAAAAGAAAAATGTAAAAGAAGAAGAAAAATGTTAAAGAATGATGAACAAGAAAAGAAGAAAAAAAGGAATATATAATTATAATCAAAATAAATTATTATAGGGTAAATTATACTGGTAATTACCAAATTTTTAATGTGCTTTTATTACGATTATTGAACTTTTATTACGGTCATTCAATTTTTATACCGCTTTCATTACAGTCCATGCCGTTAGCTACCATTAAAAACACTAAAGTGACACTTTATTTCTTCATCTTCTCTACTCTTTTTTTTCAGGAACACAAAAACTGGTAAAAACATGACATTTCTTCTCTGTAAAAAAGAGGATCATGTGTGCTTGTTGCCAAATTCAACACTTCAAATGCCATGGACTTCTTTCATGCTTATTCTTTGATGTTAAAAATACAGTGAAATTTTATTACATGGTCATAAATTATCATGTTAATCTAGAACTATCGATTCTTTCAACATTCAGTTACTCTCTCACTCAATGCACACAAAACCTTACATTATGATTTCCCCCCCTAAAGAATTGGTTTAGGTTATAAAACCATATACGGATTTCTTGTTTCCTTTATCCTCTATTTCCTTCATCTTTTATATTGTTGTAGCGATGTCCCTCTCCCGCTAAAAAAATGGTATTTTTATTTTGTTTTACTTTATTTTGAAAATAATATCTTCCGCGTGGAGTTTTATAAAACCCGTGTTTTATTTAAAAATGGAGTCGCCACCGACCACTCAAGGTGGATTGGACACCGTAAAAACCAGAGATTTAAAATTGATGGGTTTCGGGAGTCGGTTACCGATGGGGAAGGATTAGCATCCCCACCGCCCAAAATTGGTACTTTAATAATTACCGCTTTATTAATTAGACTTTCCGGATTAAAGTGACGATTAAATTAAAATTTGGTCATAAGTACGAGTAGATTTTAAAGGCCCCCGTTGTTCGAGAATATACGCTCAACCACTATCACTACGCCTGATACTGACCCCATTTACGCTCGAATAAAAAGGCACCGCATTGACAAAATATATATCCGTTATGCAAACTTAAAAAACATGGCAAATATAAATAAATAAATTGCGATAAAAATATAAATAAATACTAACATAATAAATTACTAATATAACATAAATAAAATACTAATCTAAAACATACATACATAACTATTAACTTAACACATAAATAAAATACTAATCTAAAACATACATACATAAATATTAATCTAACTCATAAATAAAAACAAATTTAATATAAATAAAATATTAATATAAAACATAAATTTAAAACATAATAAATACTAATCTAAAACATAAATAAACATACAAACTAAAAAACACAATTTTAAATTAACTACTACTTCATTAAATCATAAAAATTACAACACAAATAAAAAGGAAATAAAATATACCTAACTAAGAGCTCGAATGACGAACCCCGACTGAACCCCACCGAGATCTACCACGACCTCTCCAAAAATAACTAGATCAGATCCAAAATAGGACCCCGATTGAACCGGTTAGGACCGAGGACACTGCCCCGGTCCTTGGCTACCCGAGAGCCAAGCTCTCTTACTTGGGCATACCATTACTGCCGATTCATTGCTTCAATTGGTCTCCCCATGGCTTCTATTTATAGGCAAATGGGGGGATTCTTAGGGTGACGTGGGGTTTTAGCTCCACACTATTTTTTTCCTTTTTTTACATTATTATTTATTTTTTAAAATTAATAATATTATTATTACAATAATACTAAAAATACTAAAAACTCGGACAAAAATGAGTGGTTACAGTTGCCCCTCTTTGCTCATTGCTGTGTAACATGAATAGAGCAAAGACAAGAATAACCATTTTTGTCCCATCTAGCTGAACTTCTCTCCTTTTGACGTATGTCTTTTTTTCGGTAGATATTCTTTCTTTTCGGCGCATGCCTTCTTTCTAAACTTGACGGATCTACTTTGTCACTTTTGGAGGAAACAAAATCTTCAAAATGAGGGGTTGTTTGTTGGGGAAGCAAAGTGAGTCCCACTTGCTACATTGTTGATAATAAGCTAATACCTAAAGAGAGTTTGACCCAGCTGCAACACCGACGAAGAGGCAGGGTCTACAAAATTCGATCTAGCTGCAACACTGACGAAGAGACCGGGTCGAAAGATAGATGTTGGACCCCACTACTCCATCAACGGAGAAGTAAGATCAAAGAACGTTGGTAACATGGATTCAACCACCCCATCATCGAAGGGACTGGATCGGATAATGGCGACCTGGAACCGGCTACACCATCAGCGGAGAGCGGGATCAGAGGACGACTGCAGATTGGACCTAGCCACTCCATCAACGGAGGACTAGATCGGATAATGACGACCTAGAACCGGCTACACCATCAGCGGAGAGCAGGATCAGAGGATGACGATAGCTTGTACCTAGCCACTTCATTAGCGGAGAGACTAGATTGGGCGATAAAAGTTGATAATTTTCATTCATTTTTTCTCTTTTTTTTCTTTTTTTCCTTTCTTTTTTTCATTCTTATTTTTTCTTATTTTCCTTTTTCTTTGATTTTTTTCATTTTTTCATTGATTTTTTTTCATTGTTTAGCTACAACATTAATAAAGAGAACTTGAAAATCAATAAAGTTGGATCTAACCTCGCCATCAACGGAGGGGTAAGATCGAATGATAATATTTTAGACCCTACTCGCCATCAATGGAGTATCAGAACATTAACTGGAACCCTACTACACCATCAACGAAGAGGTATGATAACAACAACTGGGACCTAGCCACTCCATCAGCGGAGGGACTGGATCGGATAATGACGACCAGAAATCGGCTACACCATCAGCGGAGAGCAAGATTAGAGGACAACAACAGCTTGGACCTAGCCACTCCATCAGCGGAGGACTGGATCGGATAATGATGACCTAGAACCGGCTACACCATCAGCGAAGAGCAGGATCTGAGGACGACGAGAGCTTGGACCCGACCACTCCATCAGCGGAGGACTGGATTGGACAATGACGACCTTGAACCGGCTACACCATCAACGAAGAGCATGATCTGAGGACGACGGGAGGTTGGACCCTGCCACTCCATCAGCAGAGGACTGGATTGAACAATGACGAGCGGGAACCAGCTACACCATCAGCGGAGAGCAGGATCTGAGGACGACGGGAGCTTGGACCCGGCCACTCCATCAGCGGAGGACTGGATTGGACAATGACGACCTGGAACCGGCTACACCATCAGCGGAGAGCAAGATCTGAGGACGATGGGAGCGTGGACCTGGCCACTCCATCAGCAGATGACTGGATTGGATAATGACGACCTGGAATCGGCTACACCATCAGCGGAGAGCAAGATCAGAGGACGACGAGAGCTTGAACATGGCCACTCCATCAGCGGAGGACTAGATTTGATAATGACAACCTGGAATCGACTACACCATCAGCGGAGAGCAAGATCTGAGGACGACGGGAGCTTGGACTCGGCCACTCCATCAGCGGAGGACTGGATTGGATAATGACAACCTGGAATCGGCTACACCATCAGCGGAGAGCAGGATCTGAGGATGACATGAGCTTGTACCCGGCCACTCCATCAGCAGAGGACTGGATTGGATAATGACGACCTGGAACCGGCTACACCACCAGCGGAGAGCAGGATCAGAGGATGACGGGAGCTTGGACCTAGCCACTCCATCAGCGGAGGACTAGATCGGATGATGAAAGTTGATTAATTTCCTTTTGATTTTTTTCATTTTTTCATTTTTTGATTTTTGATTTTTTTATTTTTTTCTTCAATTTTTCTTTGAATTCTTCTCTTTTTTTCAAAATTTTTTCAATTCTTTTTTTTGATGATTTTTCTTTTTTCTTGAACTGTACAAAGAAGTAAAACTCGAGAAAAAATTAGGCTTGGCTACACCGTCAGTGGAGAAACAAGACCTGAATAGAAATTCGATTTGCTTGGTGAAAGGTTCGGACCTGTTGCACCATCAACGGAGAAACGAGATCTTCAGAATGTCTATACTGCTGCACCATCAGCGGTAAAGTAAAATCTGGAAATGTTGGCCTATCAACAATGACGAAGGCAAGATCTAAAAAAGGCTACTTATGCTGCTCTACTGGCGGAGAGGTATGACCTGAAAATGGAAAAAAACATTAATTAGTAAATGTTCTCAAAATTTGTCACTGTTACCTTTTATTGATGTTTCATCTCTTCTGCATGTTTGGCCTTCTTCGTGGCTAGAGGTTGGTCGTCGTGTTGTTGCCCCCATGGCTGAGGCTCTTTGATCCCTTTCGTAGACCTGTTATGTACAAGCGAAAAAGCATAAATACATCTAATTTTATGCCTAAATGCATGTGTCTATCCTAAATGTATGATGACTTAAATGTATGTACCTAATCTAAATGTATGATGTATGCAAGAATGATTCAATGCAAGATGAATGCAACTAAATGCATGAATGCGACATGATTTGATTTTTTTTGTCTTCAAAGGGATGCCCCTGACTCTCGACTGGTCATGTTGGGATCTTGGTCCTTTGTGTGGCGGTGCCCCAACCTCCTTAGGCTTTGAACATCTTCTTTGGACTCATTTTCCTATTTGGATGCCCCCCAAACTTTTACATATTGTTCTGGGAATGCCTTTGTAGCATGTTTCAACTTTGAGTTGCATTGTCGCCTTTTTGGATGACTTTTAGTGCTCTCGTGAACGCGTTGCATTGCCTCTTAAGTTGGGTTTATGATTTTTCATGTTGGTTCCTGACCGCTTATCACTTTCAGATTAGGTGGAATACTGTAGATGGCGATTGGTGTTTAGCATTTGGGATGTGGAGGTATAATTCCAAAAGAAGAGTAGCAAAGGTTTGCTCGGCTTTCGGTTGTTTTGAATGGCTTTGGGTAGAATGGTAGAGTTGAAGGGCTTGGTTGTCGGGTGATGGTAAGTCGAGAGTTCAAAAGGACTCAAACATAAGGGTTCAGACAGTGAAATGAGGGGTTCTCTATTCGAGTATTTTGGTCGATGGGTAGCGATGGTAGTGGGGATGGAAAAAACTTTATTGTGTTTTCGGTTGGAAATGGTAATGTGAATGATTTCTGAAGGATGAGAGGTGGTGGGTTAATTTCGGTGATGGAGAGTAAAGGGTGAGTGTTGAAACTTGGCACTAGTCGAGAGATGCCCCCAAGCTGAGTTCTTGTAGAGGTTTGGTAATGGTGCCGAATTGGCCGACTTTGCTTTCTCTGGTATTAATGACGCGAGACATCCCGAGGACCGATTTTAAAATTGATGCATTTATATGCAAAATGTGTCTTAAATGCAAAATGATTTATGTGAATACAATGCAAAATTAAGATTGTGATGATGTTGTGTAATGATGCAAATGAAATTGATGCGATCAAAATGAAACGAGGTAGTATCGAATAAAATTATTAAATAAAACAAATGGTAAACAAAATAAAGCAATTAAAATTGTTCATGAACAAGAAATAAGGCACTAGAGCCTAAATAGGGTGACCACTAACGGGCAGAGTACCAACATGGCTCTAAAAGGTTAGCTCCTACAACTTACTATATGCAGTTTTGGTGCTAAGAGGTACCCGAATTGTCCTTGCTGTCCTCTACTAAGAGTAGCAAGGCCCCGGTCATCACCCATTATAGGCTCCTTTCAACCGGGTTCAATTCAGGGGGACCCATTCGCTTATGCCTACACGAAGGAACGATATCCTTACAAAAACATAAGGTACTCGAGCCCCGAAGGTACTTGCTAGGCCTACACGGAGGAACGATATCCTCACGAAAGCATTAGCATTTTCCCCCCACTTAAAAAGACGGGTTTATATGCCAAATTTTAAATGCGTTAAAATAAACGCGCAATTATAACCGAATGCTACTTTAATAGTCACTTTAATACGGAATTTTCGATATTAGTAAAGCGGTAATTATTTGAAAAAAGCTCGACTCTCTTATTTTTTGAAAAAAAAATGTCCCAGCGGAGTCGCCATCTGTAGCGATGTCCCCCTCCCGCTAAAAAAGCGGTGTTTTTTTATTTTGTTTTACTTTATTTTGAAAATAATGTCTTCCGTGTTGAGTTTTATAAAACCCGTGTTTTATTTAAGAATGGAGTCGCCACCGGCCACTCAAGGTGGACCGGACACCGTAAAAACTAGAGATTTAAAATTGATGGGTTCGGGAGTCGGTTACGGATGAGGAGTGATTAGCACCCCCACACTGCCCAAAATTGGTACTTTAATAATTACCGCTTTATTAATATTAGACTTTCCGGATTAAAGTGACGATTAAATTAAAATTCGGTCATAAGTGCGAGTAGATTTTAAAGGCCCCGTTGTCCGAAAATAAACGCCCAATCACTATCACTACGCCTGATACTGGCCCCATTTACACTCGGATAAAAGAGCACCGCATTGACATAATATATATCCGTTATGCAAACTTAAAAAAATGACAAATATAAATAAATACATTGCGATAAAAATATAAATAAATACTAACATAATAAAATACTAATATAACATAAATAAAATACTAATCTAAAACATACATACATAACTACTAATTTAACACATAAATAAAAACAAATCTAACATAAATAAAATACTAATCTAAAACATACATACATAAATATTAATCTAACTCATAAATAAAAACAAATATAACATAGATAAAATATTAATATAAAATATAAATTTAAAACATAAATAAACATACAAACTAAAAAACACAATTTTAAATTAACTACTACTTCATTAAATCATAAAAATTACAACACAAGTAAAAAGGAAAGAAATATACCTGACTAGGAGCTCGAATGACGAACCCCGACTGAACCCCACCGAGATCTACCACGACCTTTCCAAAAATAACTAGATCAGATCCAAAATAGGACCTCGATCGAACCGGTTAGGACCGAGGACACTGCCCCGGTCCTTGGCTACCCGAGAGCCAAGCTCTCTTATTTGGGCATGCCACCACTGCCGATTCATTGCTTCAATTGGTCTCCCCATGCCTCCTATTTATAGGCTCTTAGGGTGACGTGGGGCTTTAGCTCCACACAATTTTCCCTTTTTTCTACATTATTATTTTTTTAAATTAATAATAATATTATTATAATAATACTAAAAATACTAGAACCGAGATAAAAAATGAGTGATTACAATTGTAAACACATAGGTGTTAAGTTTTTAACACAACTAGAAACGTCAAAGTTCTTCATTTGTCACGAGTCTCTTCGACCTCGGTAGCAGGTTCACACCATTTCAATAACCCGAATCTCATTTTTCGAAAGTTTTTATTGATTCTGTGTTGTTTTGTCTGAGTTATGGTGGTGATCTCTGTTTTCTTTCTTTTTTAATTCATATATGTTATCTTTTTTCCATTATGCAGAAATCATAAGGCATTTAGGTCCAAGAAGAATGCTCTATCAGGAAACAAGGTTTGAGTGCTCAGTTCGAAAGGCACATACATTTCCCCCTTTCTATTACATTTTCCCTGAATGTGTTAAATAAATACATACACTTCCTAACAGTAATTGGAATCATATTTGTGTATTACTAATTTAACATCCCGGTGGAATACAATTCAATTAGAATTCATTTCACTCCCAAGTTCTTTTACAGCCGTAATCAAGAGA
This sequence comes from Hibiscus mutabilis, assembly GCA_019671005.1. Lineage (NCBI taxonomy): Eukaryota > Viridiplantae > Streptophyta > Magnoliopsida > Malvales > Malvaceae > Hibiscus > Hibiscus mutabilis. The sequence continues at coordinate 2,961,323 of CM033727.1, read as the reverse complement.
TGAGATGTTATGTTTTCACCAGTTTTTGTGTTCATGGAAAATATATGAAGAAAAAGAGAGAAATGAAGAAATAACGCGTACATCAACGTTTTTTAATGATAGCTAACGGATAAATTGTTTGTTTTATTTATCCTGAAGTATCAAAATGCTACAAAAATATACATTGTTTGTACACAAAGAATGCAAAACTATTGGAACCCCCAAGCCAAACATAACTAGGCGTTCACTCTATCAGTTTTGTCAATACAATGACAAAAAAATCTATATCGAATAATGCCTTGTATGTTCTCCATGAGATTATCAATAGATGAACTCTTCCCCCAAAAGTGTCTATGATTACATTCTTGTCAAACACTGTAAATAAAAATAGTCCAAGTAAAGTTTAGGAGTTGCACTATAAAAGTCTTCCCTCTCAATTTGGTGATAGCCCATCGCAGCTCTTCCTCCCAAGATAGTGTTTCTCACCAAGTTACAAATTAAGTAGCAACAATTTCTTCCATACAACACTAGAGTAGTTGCATTCGAAAAATTAGGTGACTGTAACAAAATTTTTAAAAATTCGGTGACCATAATGAAAGTGTCTTAAAAGTTTGGTGACTACCAGTGCAGTTTACCCATTATTATAATATTAAAAAATGGATTAATAATTGAAATATATTAAGATATCAAGTTGCCACGTGACAATGTATTAATGACTACTCATTCAACTATCGAAGGTCTATGGACAATGCTACATCTACCCACTAAGTCATTTACCGAGTTAAGGTGGCACACGACATAGCAGCTAAGATGAATATAATTGAAGAAAAAAATTAAAATATCTTTTACCAATAAACAATTTTCAAGACTATAAATGCAATACAATTAATACATCTTTTATTAATAAACAATTTTAAGACAATAAATGCAATACAATTAATACATCTGATAGACTTGATATCCCTCAATCGATTTGCTTGCCAAGTGGCGGAGAAGTGCAATTTTGGGTGATGGTGGTGGAAGCAAAAGAAAGAAAAATGTACACGATGATTTAGAGTGGTTCAACTTTCTAACTCCACTACCTTAGCTTCCCCACTATGGATTTCAACAATTTACTAAGAATTCTTCCATTTTTCAAGGCTAAGGAGACAACCCTTTACAACCTATACTCACTCATCAAGCCTCTCATCCAAAGCTTACAAACCAAGCTTTGAAAAACCTCTCTAACAAGAGAATTAATAGCAAACTGAAATCTCTCTTTTAGGTAGAAGTTTGCACTCTAAAGCACTCACCCAAGCGCTAATATACTTGAGCATACATTGACAATTGAGCTCAACAAGTGTAGTCTATATAAGAATATGAATTTTAGCACTAAGATACATTTTCAATCATTTTGATGTTGACAATTTGATCATTAGTTTCTTCAGATGCTTCTTGAGGTCCTTTATACTCCCAATTGAGTTTCTAGCCATTGGAGACTGTTGGAATTGAATTGGAACCATTGAGGGCTCTATTTCCTGCAATAAAATACTATTTTGGAGCAGTATGTATCGATACACGGGTGTCTGTATCGATACGGTCCTCTTTAGGAAAAAGCCATTGAGCCTGAAATTATACAGGCGTATCGGTATGACACTGTTTGGAAAATAGCCGTTGGGGAGTTTATGTTAAAAATGTGAGGAAAATGGTTACTTTGAGCCATATTTCGAATGAGTAAAGGTGGAATTTTGAATAAGGATTTGGTTGGGTCTTGTTCTACTCCATGAGACCTTTACAACGGTATCTCATATGCTCAAAATGGTTGAGTGATGAAAGAGAAATTGATGCTCAAAGTAAGGTAGTTGTGAATTGAGTAAAGAAAATGAAGCCCCCATATCCCACATAGATGGGATAAATAGAATGGGAAGTGTTTATGTACACTTACCCAATTTGTGGTCATTGAATGACTTGAATAGAAATTGTGCCTCGCGTGCAGGGGGTGCGAATCCAATCCCATTCGGGTTGGGACACACCCGCATAACGTGGGCTACACGAATGTCCGAATCGGTTGAGCCCTTTGTGGGTATGCATATATTTTTCCATTTTGAATTAATTTTTCCTTTAAGATGGCATATCTTTTGTGAATATCCCGAATTTAAAGAGATAATTTTTCGTTTCCCTTAAATTCGAATATTAAACGACAATATTTTTGAATATTAAGAGATAATGCTTGCTATTCACTCAAAATATTCGAAACAAATCAGATGAAGAATATTTTTGGAATATTTTGATTCCCACGTTTAAGCTAATTTTCTCTTATAAATACATGACCTCCCTTCAGTTTTAAAAAACAATTTGGAAAAGCTTTCTTCTCTCAAATTGCATTGTTTTCCTGGTGATAGTCAAAGGCTCGAGTACTGTTCGTGATCTCTTCAGTAGTGCTGTTGTCGAAGATCATCCACTATTGTATCCTGGGAGATTGACGACTTAAGAACTCAAGCACCGAGGAGTGGTCGAATATGTCTTAAGGAAACTGCATTTCAAGTAGGCCTCAACAATCCTATTTTCGGTTATTTCGAATCTGTTTAAATTCTGGTTAATTATTGTATTATGTTTATTTATTTATTTCGAGTTTAACCTTTATCGTCCAACAGTTTAAACCATAGGCGTATTGAAACGCATTGAGGCGTACCAAAACGATCCTGCGCGTATTGGTACGAACAAGCTTGTACGGGTACAATTTTTGGAGACCGATAGAGACCGTTGGGATTGAATTGGAGCCGTTGAAGACTCTATTTCCCGTAATAAATGCTGTTCTGGAGCAGTACGTATCGATACACGGGTGCCTGTATCGATACGATCCTCTTTGGGAAAGAGCCGTTGAGCCTGAAATCATACAAGCATATCGGTACGCTTATAGGCGTATCAGTACGACACTATTTGGAAAATAACCGTTGGGAAGTTTAAACCATAGGCGTATCGAAACGCATTGAGGCGTACCGAAACGATCCTTCACGTATCGGTACGGACAAGCTTGTGCCAGTAAGGTTTTTGGCTATTGGAAAATTACTGTAGCTGAAACCCTAAAGGGTATCGATACAGGTATATACCGTATCGGTGCAGTTCTTAATAAAACTTGGGTTTGGCTATTTAAAATCATTTTGAATCTTTCTAAAGCCTTATAAAAACACATCAAACATAGTTTCAAGTTGTTAGGACTTAAAATTATTTTTGAAATCTTTTCAATTTAGTCTAAAACTAATTTTCAATTATTATATCAAAACAAAAATCCTAACATCTTTTACCCATAAACACTTTTTTAAAAATATTGAATTATAGAATTAGTTACAATAAATAAAATATTGATGATAAAATATTAGTATAATTTAAAATATGCTTGATATAAAAATAAGTGCATAAACTATACATATTTTTAATTTTAGGCGCCTAAACTATTTTTTTGGTAAAAATAGTTGTCTAACCTTCCTTTTGTTAATTTTAGGCGATCAGAGTTTCAATAAATTATTGTTTTTATGGTTGTGTTGTTAAAGAAATTTATCACACAATCAGATTTAGACACGTGGTATTTACTTTTATTTTTTAAAAATAAAATAATTTTAAAAGAAATCTCAAAATCCTACTAAATAGTCTTAAATCTCTAACCCAAAATCCTTAAAATTATCATCGTTGCCACCATCGATAACTTCGTCGGACCTCGTCAATGCCGTTGCCGCCTATTTCTCCTACCAACGATAGGTGGTTGGGGTAAATAGACGGCGATGTCCGATGAAGACAATGATGGTATTTGATGAGGTTATCGACCGTGGTAATGATGACAATTTTGGGATTAAGGGTTAATGATTTGGGATAGTTTTAAAATATATTTATTTTTATTTTTTAAAAATAAAAATAAAAACATGTGTCATGTTTTGATTGGATAACGGATGTTTTTAATGGTCGTTAACATTCAATCACCTAAAATTAATGAAATGAAACTTTAGGCGCATGTTTTTAACAAAAAAATAGTTTTTTTTAACATATCCAAAAAATAGAAAAATTAAAAATAATTTAGACACCTAAATTTAAAAAGTGTATAGTTTGAGCACTTATTTTTTATTAAACATTTAAAATATTCATTTTAATTTTTATTCTCGAAACAAGTTTTTTTTTGAAGATAGAAAAACCATAGCATTAGCAATGTACAACTAAATCACTCCATTCTCCTTTTAGCAATGTACAACCATAAGTAGTCTAAGAAGTTTATTTTTTATAAAAACTGAGGTGAGACAAAATTTAAAAATTCATGGTTCATATATGATATTTATTTTTAATTTGATTGAAAACAATAATAACCTTGTTTGTTTGTTGAGTTATTGAAGAGCTGAAAAATCAGAAATTTTAAATTCAAGAGAAAAAAGAGAAACCTAATGTCGTTTATTAAATTGAACAATATTTAAAAGAAAATAAAAACTTAAAATACTAAAATTATAATGTTGATTAAAATCTCAGTGTTTAACAAATATCTTAACTTAAATTTTTTTAAAGAAAAATAAAAATTTAAAATACTAAAACAATGATGTCGATTAAATTCTCAGTATTAAAAAAATATCACGACTTAAATAAATTTTTAAAAAAATACAAATTAAAAAACTAAAATAATGATCCAAATATGCAAATTAATTTATTACATACGTAATTTATATGTAAAAATATTAAGATAAATAGTAAAATTAATTCATCTTAATATGTTGAAATTCATCATTTATATCTATATTATAACATTAAAATCATATAAAAATCAAAAGAAATAAATAATAAGTGAAAATTAAATGTGTTTAAATAATTTATTTAGTGCATTTATAGCTATTTATATGAATACATTAACTAGATAAGCTAGCCAGAGAATATATAAAATTTTCTCCAAAGTCTACTATGTGTACGAAAAAAGTGGCTGAGCACCGTACGTCTCTCCAACTTGGATGAACTTAGTAAGATTGCCACGTCAACGCCTCTTTGATCTCAATCTCTTGCATCATTTACAACTCATTAATCTTTCAAAGATTTCCTCGTACAAACTCAATTTAGACACTTAAAAAAAAGACCTGAGAAACATGGAGAATCCGGCGGCGGATGTCCTAAAAGGCGACGACTTGGGAAATTTTCCTGATAATTTGGAGTACCAATTAGGATTCGGCAATGATTTCTCATCGAAGGCGATCGCCGGAGCTATGCCACGTGGCCAAAACAGTCTCCTTGTTTGCCCTTTTGGACTCTATGCCGAGCAGATGTCCGGCACCTCCTTTACCTCTCATCGCAAGCTAAATCAACGTAGGTACTCTTATTTTTTAAAAAAAAACTTGGAATTTTAAACAATTTGTTTATGCGTGGGTTAAATTTAATAATCGAATTGATTTTTGTGTGGATAGTTGGTTATATAGAATCAAACCATCGGTGACTCACGAGCCATTTTGGCCTCGTGAACCGAGTCACAAGAAGCTTGTGAGTGAATTTGACCGGTCCAACACGGTTGCAAACCCGACTCAGCTCCAGTGGAAGCCTGTGGATGTTCCCGATTCGCCGACCCATTTTATCGATGCTTATACACGACATGGATATGCTATTCACATGTAATTGGTATTTTAGTTGTCATTTTTTCAATAATCAAACTTATGTATGTTTCTATGTTTTTACATGTTTATCTAGGAACTATGAAAAAATTTCTTTGGGGTTTGTTTGATATTGTTGTTCTAGTTTTCATAGGGCGACCTTTCATTAATTTTGCGGACCGACACCGTCCCGCCCTGTATATCTAAGTACTAAACCTTGTCTGATATTGCTGATGATTTCGATATAAAATGGGGAAATGGTGCTGAAAATTTAGTGTCTATAATTGTTAAGACTAGCACGGATAGCTGACCAATATTGTGGAGAAAATTAGACACTGGAATGTTTACAAACATGCCGGATGTATGACTTGATGATATTGGAGGAACTTCAATTCTTGAGGCTTCGAAACTTGCAAATTAGCAAACTTCTCAAACTCCGAGCTTAGTGGACTAATATGATTCTATGAATTGCAACTTTTTTATTAGGGAAACAAAAGTAATGTGACTCGGGTTTGTTTGCAATTTATATTTTTAGCTTGATATGTTTACCGAATTGCTAATGTGCTTGGTTGAGATGAGTTCCGTCGTCATGACTCTTTGTGTCTCTGCGATATATTCGAAAGAACTTTTGTTCCATTGATCCTTTGCTAGGAGACTTTGGTCATGTTCAATTGTTTAGCTTAAAGGTGAACCTTAAGGAGACTATAATATTTTCCATACATGTAGGTACACCGCCAGCAAATCGATGTACAATTGTGCCTTATGTAACGCAGATGGTGATTTTTTGGTAGTTTCCTAGCAAGGAAGTAAGTTATGTTAGGATATTTGTTTTGATATAATAATTGAAAAATAGTTTTGAACAAAATTGAAAAGATTTCAAAAATGTTTTTAAGTCCAAACAACTTGAAAATATGTTTGAGGAGTTTTCAAAAGGTTTTGGTAAGATTTGAAATGGTTTAAAGTAGCCAAACCATAGATTTCAGCTTGATCGTACCGATACAGTATACCCTGTATCGATACACCTTAAGGGTTTCAACTACAGGTTTTGAAACTGCTAAAAACTTGTACCGATACAAGGCTTGCCCGTATCGATACGGAGCAGGAGCATTTCGATACGCTATGTAGCGTTTCGATACGCACAACTTTAAATGCCCAACGGTTTTTTGAAAAACCCCCAACGGCTAGTTCCTTGCAGCATAACGAACACTTGTACCGATACGGTACATAGGCGTACCGATACCGATACGCACCCAGGCGTATCGATATGCAGAGTTGCATCAAACTCCAACGGCTAGTTCTAAATAAGGGGGTACTGATACGACTACCCAAGTACCGATACGAACAACTTTAGAACTACAATTATTGTGGGAAATAAAGACCCCAACGGCTCCAATTCAAACCCAACGGTCTCCAACGGCTAGAAGCTCAATTGGGAGTATAAAAGGGACCTCCAAGCATCCATGGAAGCTACTGATCCACAAGTCAACAACCATATGATCAAACCATGTCTTAGTGCTTAACTTTCCATCCATTGTATAAATAACACTTGTGAGCTTACATTTTTATATTTGCTCAAGTGTTTTAGGATCGAGTGAGTGCTTAACTAGTGCAAACACATACCTTTTAGAGGGATTTCTTGTTTGCTTTGAATTTCTCTTTGTACAAGAGGGTTTACTCAAGCTTTGGGTTAGAAAGCTTTGAGTGTGTAAAGGTTGCCTCCTTAGCCTAGAAAAGGGGAAGAAATTCATAGTGAATTTGTTGAAATCCTTAGTAGGGAGATAAGGTAGTGAATGTAAGCTTTGGTTAGAAAGTTGAACCACTAAATCCTTGTATAATTCTTTCATTTTTTGCTTCCTCCACATCCACCCAAAAATCAATCTTCTCCACCACTTGGCAAGCAATTCGGTTGAGGGGAAACGAGTCTAACAATTGGTATCAAAGCTAGGCTCAATCGATAAGGTCTAACCACCTATTGAGGTGATCCCGGCAAGCTCGATCAACCAAACAATCAATCGAAACCATATCGCAATCCATTGACCGACCACTATTCATTGACGGGACCAACTACTCCTATTGGAAGAATAGGATGATATATTTCATGAGAGCCAATGACTACCATCTTTGGGACATTGTTGAAGATGGTCCGTTCGTGCCACAATGAAGTAAGGCGGAATGGAGTACGGATGACCGCAAGAAGATGGAGCTAAATTGCAAGGTTGTGCACATTATTTTTTGTGCTTTTAGCCTAGACATCTATGTGAAAATGTCTTATTGTAAGAGTGCCAAGAAAGTATAGGACAAGCTTGAAGTCACATACGAGGGAACCAACGATGTAAAGGAGACCAAGATCGGCCTTCTTAACCTTGAGTATGAGAACTTTAAGATAGACCCGGATGAAGACATTAAAAGGATGTTCGACCGTTTCTCCACAATCGTCAATCAACTCAAAGGTCTTAGAGAGGAGATTTCGGAAGACAAACTCGTTCGAAAGTTGATCTACTCACTTCTCGAATGATAGGAGTCCAAAAAGATGGTCACTGTAGAATCAAAGAACATGAAGGAACTCAAGCTTGACGAGCTCGTGGGATCTTTGCTCACTCGTGAGATTATGTCTCAACCCTTAAAGAGGGAGAAGGAGAAGAAAATCAAAGAGCAAGACATTGACGTGAATACTATTGCTCTTAATTCCTCCACGATCCATCAAGAAGATTCAAGTGGGGAAGAAAGTGAGGATGAAGAGATGACCTATCTCTTCATGAAGTTTGCCCGATTCATGAAGCGCAAAAAGGAAGAATCTAAGCATGAATCGAAGAGGAAGATGAAGAATCCCCAAAAGAACCATAAATGCTTTAACAAAAAGGGATCATCATCAAAGAAAGCATACATGGAAACATGGAGTGATGAAGAGTGCACCGATGAAAATGAAGTTGTCCATCTATGCTTCATCGCCCTCAAAAGGGTGAGGTAGCTTCTAGTTCATCCACTTCATTTTTAATTCTTTTGATGAATTACAAGATGCCTATGATGATTTGGTTTTAGAGTTTAAAAAATACATTTTGAAAAACAAGAAAATGATTTCAAATTTGAAAATTCAAAATGATTTGATTTCTAAAACCAAATTTGAACTTGAAGCGAAACTCAATGAGTTTGAGCAAAAGTGTATATATTTACAAAATTTGCTTTATAAAGTTCAAGAAGAAAAAGATTTGATTTCCAAAGATCTTGAAAAGAAAATCAATTTTGGAAAATCAAACTTTTACCAAAGACAATCTAGTGCCCTAGATTTTTGAATGGAAAATGTTTTAGAAGTATTTGGGTCCTAAAAGAACTAATTACTTCAACTAAAAAGGATGAAATTGCAAAATGGATTCCTAAGGGGACTAAAGTTTGTGCTATTAACGTTGTAATCACTCATTTTGTCCGGGTTTTAGTATTTTTAGTATTTTTGTAATAATATTATTAATCTTAAAAAAAGTAAAAAAAATAATAATAAAAAAGGGGGAGGGGAGTGGAGCACAAGGCTCCACGTCACCCACCTTACCCCCTTTACATGCCTATAAATAGGCAATTGAGATTGGAAATTGAGGAAGCAAATGAATCGGCCATGGTAAGCCAAAGAGAGCAGTGCTCTCGGCTAGCCAATGACCGGGGTAATATCCTCGGTCCTAACTGGTTCGATCGGGTCCTATTTTGGATCCGATCTAGTTAATTTTTTTGGAGAGGTCGTGGTAGATCTCGGTGGGGTCCAGTCGGGGTTCGTCATTCGAACTCCTAGTTAGGTATATTTTCTTTCCTTTTTATTATGTTGTAATTTTTATACTTTAATGAAGTAGTAGTTAATTTAAAATTGTGTTTTTAATTTGTATGTTTATCTATGTTTTATATTAGTATGTTTTAAATTTATGTTTTATATTATTATTTTATTTATGTTAGATTTTTTTTATTTATGAGTTAGATTAATATTTATGTATGTATGTTTTAGATTATTATTTTATTTATGTTAGATATGTTTTTATTTATGTGTTAAATTAATAGTTATGTATGTATGTTTTAGATTAGTATTTTATTTATGTTATGTTAGTATTTCATTATGTTAGTATTTATTTATATTTTTTATCGCAAGGTATTTATTTATATTTGTCATGTTTTTTTAGTTTGTATAACAAACATATATTTTGTCAATGCGGTGCCCTTTTATTCGAGCGTAAACGGGCGATGATGTCGGCGTAGTGATAGTGGTTGGACGTTTACTCTCGAATAACGGGGCCTTTAAAATTTACTCGCACTTATAATCAAATTTTAATTTAATCGTCACTTTAATCCGGAAAATTTAATATTAATAAAGCGGTAATTATTAAAGTACCAATTTTGGGCGGTGTGGGGGTGCTAATCCTTCCCCATCCGTAACCGACTCCCGAACCCGATATTTTAAAAACTCTTTCTTTTTTAGCGAGGGAGGACATCGCTCTGAGATGGCGACTCATGCTGGGGATTATTTTTTGTTTTTTAAAAACAAATGAGAGTCGAGCTTTTTCAAATAATTACCGCTTTATTAATATCAGAAATTCCGGATTTAAGTGACTATTAAACTAATATTCGGTTATAATTGTGTGTTTGTTTTAACACATTTAAAATTTAGCATATAAACTCGTATTTTAAGTGGGGAAAATGTTAATGCTTTCGTGGAGATATCGTTCTCTCCGTGTAGGCCTAGCAAGTACCTTTGGGCTCGAGTACCTTATGCTTTTCGTAAGGATATCGTTCTTTTGTGCGGGCATAGCGAACGGGTCCCCGAATTGAACTCGGTTGAAAGGAGCCTATAATGGGTGATGACCGGGGCCTTGCTACTCTTAGTAGAGGACAGCAAGGACAATTCGGGTACCTCTTAGCACCAAAACTGCATATAGTGAGCCGTATGAGCCAACCCCTTTAGAGCCATATGAAGCTCTGCCCGATTAGTGGTAACCCTATTTAGGCTCTGGTGCCTTATTTCTTGTTTATGTACAGTTTTATTACTCTATTTTTGTTATATTTATCATTTGTTTTGGTACTAACTCGTTTTATTTTATTCTCATCGCACTGAGTTCACCTGCATCATTGCACAACATGATCACAATCTTAATTTTGCATTGCATCGATTTAGGACACATTTTGCATGCATTCATTTTCAGAATAATAAAACTAATCCTCGGGTTGCCCCATTAAATACAACAAAGATGGTTGATCTAGCACCTTACAAAGCCTCTTACAAAAGTTTGATCTTGGGGCATGTCCAAAAGCACCCCCACATCTTTTACAAATAGTGTGCCTCTAACAAGGTCCCAGTCCGGGGGCATTCTTTGCCAAGGTCCAGCCTTCATTGCCGAGTCAAACTCTTGCATCTTTGACCACAGTCTGCAAAATTGCACCCAATCCAAAATAATAATAGTAACGAGTTGACATGAACCAACACAATTCATAAACCCAACCTAGGGGGCAACAGAATCCACACTCAAAATGTCAAATTCAAGAGCAATTTTTCAGACGATGGCATAGGAATTAATAAAATGTTGGAGCATGCACCCGGATGATTGATCGAACCCAAGTTGAGGTTGGGGCACCGTCACATACAAAAAAAAAAGATCCCGATAGGACCGATCGAGAGTTAGGGCATCCCTTTGAAGACAAAAAAATTAAATCATGTTGCATTCATCTTGCATTAAACCATTTTTGCAAACGTCATACATCTATGTTCAGTGCATACACCGAAGTCACCATGCATTTAGGCATAAAATTCAGGCATTTTTGCTTACAAACATGTTCAAAAAGAGACCGAACATCCTCAGCCATGGGGGCAACAATGCGACAGCCAACCTTAGTCTTAGAGAAGGCCAAATACAAAGAGGATGCTGAAACATCAGTAAAAGGTAACAGTGACGAATTTTGTGAACATTTACTGATTAATGTTTTTATTTTTAGGTCATACCTCTCCGCCAGTAGAGCAACAGAAGTATACTCTTCCATATCTTACCTTCGTCATTATTGATAGGCCAACAATTTTCATATTCTATTTTACCGCTGATGGTGCAACAATATAGACATCCTGAAGATCTCGTTTCTCAGTTGATGGTGCAATAGATCCGAACCTTTCCCCAAACAGATCAAATTTGTATTCAAGTCTTGTTTCTCTCGACGACGTGTGCAACTGGACCTAATTTTCCTCAAGTCTTACTTCTTTGTATATAGTTCAAGAAAAAGAAAAATTACCAAAAAATAGAGTTGAAAAAAATCATAAAAAATTAGAAAAAATCAAAAGTCGAAAAAAATCAAAAAATGAAAAATGAAAAAAATGAAGAAAAAATGAATGAAATGAAAATCAAAATGAATTTATCAACTTTCATCGCCCGAACCAGTCCTCCGCTGATGGAGTGGCTGTACAAGCTATCGCCGTCCTCCGATCCTCGCGCTCTCCGCTGATGGTGTAGCCGGTTTTAGGTCGTCATTATCAAATCTTGCTCTCCCCTGATGGAGTTCCTAGGTCCAAGCTCTCGTCGCCCTCAGATCATGCTCTCCGCTGATGGTGTAGCCGGTTCCAGGTCGTCATTGTCCAATCCAGTCCTCCGCTGATGGAGTGATCGGGTCCAAGCTCCCGTCGTCCCTCGATCGCTCTCCGCTGATGGTGTAGCGGTTCCAGTCGTAATTGTCCAATCCAGTCCTCCGCTGATGGAGTGACCGGGTCCAAGCTCCCGTCGTCCTCAAATCTTGCTCTCCGCTGATGGTGTAGCCGGTTCCAGGTCGTCATTGTCCAATACAGTCCTCCGCTGATGGAGTGACCGGGTCCAAGCTCCCGTCGCCCTCTCGATCCCGCTCTTCGCTGATGGTGTAGCCGGTTCTAGGTCGTAATTGTCTAATCCATCCTCCGTGATGGAGTGACCGGGTCCAAGCTCCCGTCGCCCTCCTCGATCCTACTCTCGCTGATGGTGTAGCGGTTCCAGTCATCATTATCCGATCCAGTTCTCCGTGATGGAGTGGCTAAGTCGATTCTTTCTTTGCCCTACTTATCCGTGATGGTGTAGTAGGGTTCCAGTTAATATTTCTGTTTCTCCGTTGATAGATCCAACTTTACTGATTTTCAAGTTTTCTTTATTAATGTTGTAGCTAGAAAACAAATCAAAAAAAAAAAAAAAAGAAGAAAAAAAAATCAAAGAAAAATAGAAGAAAAGAAAAAGAAAAATAAAAAGAAAAAGAAAAAGAAAAAGAAAAAAAATGAAAAATGAAAAAAAATCAAAAAATGAAAAATGAGCTTTCAACCAAATTTTGATCATGCCTCTTCGTCAGAGTCGTAGCTTGATCACAAAAAAAAAACAACTATCCGATCCTGCCTCTTCGTCGGTGTCGTAGCTGGATCAAATCTTCAGACCTTGCCTCTTCGTCGGTGTTGTAGCTTGGTCAAATCTAACTTTCGGTTCTGCCTCTTCGTCGGTGTTGTAGCTGAACTAAATTCACTAGCTTCTGGTCTTGCCTCTTCGTCGGTGTTGTAGCTAGACCAAATTCACTAACTCTTGATCCTGCCTCTTCGTCGGTGTTGTAGCTTGGTCAAAATTCACCAACTTTCAAGTTTTATCATTGTTCTAAAAAAAAGAGAAAAAATGAAAAATAAAAAAAGAAACAAAAAAGAGAAAAAGAAAAAAGAAACAAAAGCAGAGAAAAAAACAAAAAAGAGAGAAAAAAGAGAAAAATTGTCAGTTTTCTGATCTCGCCTCTTCGTCAGAGTTGTAGCTGGATCAGACATCAGAACTTTCACCTATCGGTCTTGCCTCCTCGTCAGTGTTGCAGCTGGATCGAATTTTGTAGACCTTGTCTCTTCGTCGGTGTTGCAGCTGGGTCGAACTCTCTTTAGGTATTAGCTTATTACCAATAATGTAGCAAGTAGAACTCGGTTTGGCTTCCTCAACAAACAACCCCATTTTGAAGGCTTTGCTTCCCGAGAGTGACAAGGTGGATCAACCAAAACAAGAAAGAAGACACATTACCAAGAGAATGAAGATCTACCAAAGAAAGAAGACGCGTCAAAAGGAGAGAAGTTTAGCCAGATAAGACAAAAATGAGTGCTTTTGATCTTTGCTTTGTTCTCTTTTCACAAGAACAAGCAAAGAGGGGCAACTGTAATCACTCATTTTTGTCCGGGTTTTAATATTTTTAGTATTGTTGTAATAATATTATTAATCTTAAAAAAAAGTAAAAAAATAATAATAAAAAAGGGGGAGGGGAGTGGAGCACAAGGCTCCACGTCACCCACCTCACCCCCTTTACATGCCTATAAATAGGCAATTGAGATTGGAAATTGAGGAAGCAAATGAATCGCCATGGTAAGCCAAAGAGAGAAAGTGCTCTCGGCTAGCCAAGGACCGGGGTAATATCCTCGGTCCTAACCGGTTCGATCGGGGTCTTATTTTGGATCCGATCTAGTTAATTTTTTTGGAGAGGTCATGGTAGATCTCGGTGGGGTCCAATCGGGGTTCGTCATTCGAACTCCTAGTTAGGTATATTTTCTTTCATTTTTATTTATGTTGTAATTTTTATACTTTAATGAAGTAGTAGTTAATTTAAAATTGTGTTTTTAATTTGTATGTTTATCTATGTTTTATATTAGTATGTTTTAAATTTATGTTTTATATTATTATTTTATTTATGTTAGATTTTTTTTATTTATGAGTTAGATTAATATTTATGTATGTATGTTTTAGATTATTATTTTATTTATGTTAGATATGTTTTTATTTATGTGTTAAATTAATAGTTATGTATGTATGTTTTAGATTAGTATTTTATTTATGTTATGTTAGTATTTCATTATGTTAGTATTTATTTATATTTTTTATCGCAAGGTATTTATTTATATTTGTCATGTTTTTTTAGTTTGTATAACAAACATATATTTTGTCAATGCGGTGCCCTTTTATTCGAGCGTAAACGGGGCCAGTATCAGGCGTAGTGATAGTGGTTGGACGTTTACTCTCGAATAACGGGGCCTTTAAAATTTACTCGCACTTATAATCAAATTTTAATTTAATCGTCACTTTAATCCGGAAAATTTAATATTAATAAAGCGGTAATTATTAAAGTACCAATTTTGGGCGGTGTGGGGGTGCTAATCCTTCCCCATCCGTAACCGACTCCCGAACCCGATATTTTAAAAACTCTTTCTTTTTTAGCGAGGGAGGACATCGCTACAGATGGCGACTCTGCTGGGGATTATTTTTTGTTTTTTAAAAACAAATGAGAGTCGAGCTTTTTCAAATAATTACCGCTTTATTAATATCAGAAATTCCGGATTTAAGTGACTATTAAACTAATATTCGGTTATAATTGTGTGTTTGTTTTAACACATTTAAAATTTAGCATATAAACTCGTATTTTAAGTGGGGGAAAATGTTAATGCTTTCGTGGAGATATCGTTCTCCCGTGTAGGCCTAGCAAGTACCTTCGGGCTCGAGTACCTTATGCTTTCGTAAGGATATCGTTCTTTTGTGCAGGCATAAGCGAATGGGTCCCCCTGAATTGAACTCGGTTGAAAGGAGCCTATAATGGGTGATGACCGGGGGCCTTGCTACTCTTAGTAGAGGACAGCAAGGACAATTCGGGTACCTCTTAGCACCAAAACTGCATATAGTGAGCCGTATGAGCCAACCCCTTTAGAGCCATATGAAGCTCTGCCCGATTAGTGGTAACCCTATTTAGGCTCTGGTGCCTTATTTCTTGTTTATGTACAGTTTTATTACTCTATTTTTGTTATATTTATCATTTGTTTTGGTACTAACTCGTTTTATTTTATTCTCATCGCACTGAGTTCACCTGCATCATTGCACAACATGATCACAATCTTAATTTTGCATTGCATCGATTTAGGACACATTTTGCATGCATTCATTTTCAGAATAATAAAACTAATCCTCGGGTTGCCCCATTAAATACAACAAAGATGGTTGATCTAGCACCTTACAAAGCCTCTTACAAAAGTTTGATCTTGGGGCATGTCCAAAAGCACCCCCACATCTTTTACAAATAGTGTGCCTCTAACAAGGTCCCAGTCCGGGGGCATTCTTTGCCAAGGTCCAGCCTTCATTGCCGAGTCAAACTCTTGCATCTTTGACCACAGTCTGCAAAATTGCACCCAATCCAAAATAATAATAGTAACGAGTTGACATGAACCAACACAATTCATAAACCCAACCTAGGGGGCAACAGAATCCACACTCAAAATGTCAAATTCAAGAGCAATTTCAGACGATGGCATAGGAATTAATAAAATGTTGGAGCATGCACCCAGATGATTGATCGAACCCAAGTTGAGGTTGGGGCACCGTCACATACAAAAAAAAAGATCCTGATAGGACCAGTCGAGAGTTAGGGGCATCCCTTTGAAGACAAAAAAATTAAATCATGTTGCATTCATCTTGCATTAAACCATTTTTGCAAACGTCATACATCTATGTTCAGTGCATACACCGAAGTCACCATGCATTTAGGCATAAAATTCAGGCATTTTTGCTTACAAACATGTTCAAAAAGAGACCGAACATCCTCAGCCATGGGGGCAACAATGCGACAGCCAACCTTAGTCTTAGAGAAGGCCAAATACAAAGAGGATGCTGAAACATCAGTAAAAGGTAACAGTGACGAATTTTGTGAACATTTACTGATTAATGTTTTTATTTTTAGGTCATACCTCTCCTTGAGAGAGCAAATGTAGTATACTCTTCCATATCTTACCTTCGTCATTATTGATAGGCCAACAATTTTCATATTCTATTTTACCGCTGATGGTGCAACAATATAGACATCCTGAAGATCTCGTTTCTCAGTTGATGGTGCAATAGATCCGAACCTTTCCCCAAACAGATCAAATTTGTATTCAAGTCTTGTTTCTCTGCTGACGGTGCAACCAGACCTAATTTTCCTCAAGTCTTACTTCTTTGTATAGTTCAAGAAAAAAGAAAAATTACCAAAAAATAGAGTTGAAAAAAATCATAAAAAATTAGAAAAAATCAAAAGTCGAAAAAAATCAAAAAATGAAAAATGAAAAAAATGAAGAAAAAATGAATGAAATGAAAATCAAAATGAATTTATCAACTTTCATCGCCCGAACCATCCTCCCTGATGGAGTGGCGTGTACAAGCTTATCGCCGTCCCTCGATCCTGCTCTCCGCTGATGGTGTAGCCGGTTTTAGGTCGTCATTATCAAATCTTGCTCTCCCCTGATGGAGTTCCTAGGTCCAAGCTCTCGTCGCCCTCAGATCATGCTCTCCGCTGATGGTGTAGCCGGTTCCAGGTCGTCATTGTCCAATCCAGTCCTCCGCTGATGGAGTGATCGGGTCCAAGCTCCCGTCGTCCTCTGATCCTGCTCTCCGCTGATGGTGTAGCCGGTTCCAGGTCGTAATTGTCCAATCCAGTCCTCCGCTGATGGAGTGACCGGGTCCAAGCTCCCGTCGTCCTCAAATCTTGCTCTCCGCTGATGGTGTAGCCGGTTCCAGGTCGTCATTGTCCAATACAGTCCTCCGCTGATGGAGTGACCGGGTCCAAGCTCCCGTCGTCCTCTGATCCTGCTCTTCGCTGATGGTGTAGCCGGTTCTAGGTCGTAATTGTCTAATCCAGTCCTCCGCTGATGGAGTGACCGGGTCCAAGCTCCCGTCGTCCTCTGATCCTACTCTCCGCTGATGGTGTAGCCGGTTCCAGGTCATCATTATCTGATCCAGTTCTCCGCTGATGGAGTGGCTAAGTCCCAGTTGCTGCTGTCCTACTTATCCGCTGATGGTGTAGTAGGGTTCAAGTTAATATTTCTGTTTCTCCGTTGATAGATCCAACTTTACTGATTTTCAAGTTTTCTTTATTAATGTTGTAGCTAGAAAACAAATCAAAAAAAGAAAAAAGAAGAAAAAATCAAAGAAAAATAGAAGAAAAGAAAAAGAAAAATAAAAAGAAAAAGAAAAAGAAAAAGAAAAAAAATGAAAAATGAAAAAAAATCAAAAAATGAAAAATGAGCTTTCAACCAAATTTTGATCATGCCTCTTCGTCAGAGTCGTAGCTTGATCACAAAAAAAAAACAACTATCCGATCCTGCCTCTTCGTCGGTGTCGTAGCTGGATCAAATCTTCAGACCTTGCCTCTTCGTCGGTGTTGTAGCTTGGTCAAATCTAACTTTCGGTTCTGCCTCTTCGTCGGTGTTGTAGCTGAACTAAATTCACTAGCACGGTCTTGCCTCTTCGTCGGTGTTGTAGCTAGACCAAATTCACTAACTCTTGATCCTGCCTCTTCGTCGGTGTTGTAGCTTGGTCAAAATTCACCAACTTTCAAGTTTTATCATTGTTCTAAAAAAAAGAGAAAAAATGAAAAATAAAAAAAGAAACAAAAAAGAGAAAAAGAAAAAAGAAACAAAAGCAGAGAAAAAAACAAAAAAGAGAGAAAAAAGAGAAAAATTGTCAGTTTTCTGATCTCGCCTCTTCGTCAGAGTTGTAGCTGGATCAGACATCAGAACTTTCACCTATCGGTCTTGCCTCCTCGTCAGTGTTGCAGCTGGATCGAATTTTGTAGACCTTGTCTCTTCGTCGGTGTTGCAGCTGGGTCGAACTCTCTTTAGGTATTAGCTTATTACCAATAATGTAGCAAGTAGAACTCGGTTTGGCTTCCTCAACAAACAACCCCCATTTTGAAGGCTTTGCTTCCCGAGAGTGACAAGGTGGATCAACCAAAACAAGAAAGAAGACATCTTGTTGAAGAGAATGAAGATCTACCAAAGAAAGAAGACGCGTCAAAAGGAGAGAAGTTTAGCCAGATAAGACAAAAATGAGTGCTTTTGATCTTTGCTTTGTTCTCTTTTCACAAGAACAAGCAAAGAGGGGCAACTGTAATCACTCATTTTTGTCCGGGTTTTAATATTTTTAGTATTGTTGTAATAATATTATTAATCTTAAAAAAAGTAAAAAAAAATAATAATAAAAAAGGGGGAGGGGAGTGGAGCACAAGGCTCCACGTCACCCACCTCACCCCCTTTACATGCCTATAAATAGGCAATTGAGATTGGAAATTGAGGAAGCAAATGAATCGGCCATGGTAAGCCAAAGAGAGCAGTGCTCTCGGCTAGCCAAGGACCGGGGTAATATCCTCGGTCCTAACCGGTTCGATCGGGGTCTTATTTTGGATCCGATCTAGTTAATTTTTTTGGAGAGGTCATGGTAGATCTCGGTGGGGTCCAATCGGGGTTCGTCATTCGAACTCCTAGTTAGGTATATTTTCTTTCATTTTTATTTATGTTGTAATTTTTATACTTTAATGAAGTAGTAGTTAATTTAAAATTGTGTTTTTAATTTGTATGTTTATCTATGTTTTAGATTAGTATGTTTTAAATTTATGTTTTATATTATTATTTTATTTATGTTAGATTTTTTTTATTTATGAGTTAGATTAATATTTATGTATGTATGTTTTAGATTATTATTTTATTTATGTTAGATATGTTTTTATTTATGTGTTAAATTAATAGTTATGTATGTATGTTTTAGATTAGTATTTTATTTATGTTATGTTAGTATTTCATTATGTTATTATTTATTTATATTTTTTATCGCAATTTATTTATTTATATTTGTCATATTTTTTTAGTTTGCATAACGAACATATATTTTGTCAATGCGGTGCCCTTTTATTCGAGCGTAAACGGGGCCAGTATCAGGCGTAGTGATAGTGGTTGGACGTTTACTCTCGAATAATGGTGCCTTTAAAATTTACTCGCACTTATAATCAAATTTTAATTTAATTGTCACTTTAATCCGGAAAATTTAATATTAATAAAGCAGTAATTATTAAAGTACCAATTTTGGGCGGTGTGGGGGTGCTAATCCTTCCCATCCGTAACCGACTCCCGAACCCGATATTTCAAAAACTCTTTCTTTTTTAGCGAGGGAGGACATCGCTACAAACGTCTATAGATCTAAAGTAATTTGGATACCAAAAAATAATTGATTGTCTTGTTTTAGGTGTGATGGAGAATGAACAACAAAGTACAACATTGAGGGGGAGCTCCATACACACAAAGAAGAACACTTGAAGAAGGAAGGCTTCACATCCTCCCTTTTGTTCAAGTGGTAAATTCTAGTTGAATTTATTTCCTCATTTTGTTTTATTTATTTTAATTCAATTAGGTTATCATATATTTGTTGGACTAACATTTGATGATGCTTTGAGTAAGGGGAGTCAATTTTTAAACAAAAACAAATTTTGTCAAATATTTTGTTTTAAAAACTCTTCATTGTTTATGGAATTAAAAGTTTTAAAACTTCGATTTGAACCATTTTTTATATAACAAAAAGGGGAGAATGTTTTTGAAAAATTGAATTTTCAATTGAATAAGAGGGAGCTTTAAATACTTTTGAATCTTTAGTCTCTTATTCAAAATCTATTTTATTAAAAGGGAGAATCCCAAACACATTTTTTTCAAGTTGGTTTTATTATATCAAAAATGGGGAGATTGTTAAGATATTTGTTTTGATATAATAATTGAAAAATAATTTTGGACAAAATTGAAAAGATTTCAAAAATGTTTTTAAGTCCAAACAACTTGAAAATATGTTTGAGGAGTTTTTAAAAGGTTTTGGTAAGATTTGAAATGGTTTAAAGTAGCCAAACCACAAATTTCAGCTTGATCATTCCAATACGGTATACCCCGTAACGATACACCTTAAAGGTTTCAGCTACAGGTTTTAAAACTGCCAAAACCCGTACCGATACAAGGCTTGCCCGTATCGATACAAAGCATGAGCGTTTCGATAGGTTGTATAGCGTTTCGATACGCACAGCTTTAAATGCCCAACGGTTTTTTGAAAAACCCCAATGGCTAGTTCCCTGCAGCATAACGAACACTTGTACTGATACGGTACATAGATGTACCGATACGCGCCCAGGCGCATCGATATGCAGAGCTGCATCAAACTCCAACGGCTAGTTTTGAAGAAGAGGTACCGATACGGCTACTCGCGTACCAATACGGACAGCTTCAGAACTACAATTATTGCGGGAAATAAAGGCTCCAACGGTCTCCAACGACTAGAAGCTCAATTGGGAGTATAAAAAGGACCTCCAAGCATCCATAGAAGACTAATGATCCACAAGTCAACAACCATCTTATCAAACCATGTCTTAGTGCTTAACTTTTCATCCTTTGCATAGACAACACTTGTGAGCCTACATTGTTACATTTGCTTAAGTGTTTTAGAATTGGGTGAGTGCTTAATTAGTGCAAACACGTACCTTTTAGAGGGATTTCTTGTTTGCTTTGAATTTCTCTTTGTACAAGAGGGTTTACTCAAGCTTTGAGTTAGAAAACTTTGAGTTAGAAAACTTTGAGTGTGTAAAGGTTGTCTCCTTAGCCTAGAAAAGGGAAAGAAATTCATTGTGAATTTATTGATCCTTAGTGGGGAGCTAAGGTAGTGGATGTAGGCTTTGGTTAGAAAGCCGAACCACTCTAAATTCTCGTCCAATTCTTTTATTTTTTGCTTCCTCCACATCCACCCAAAATTAATCTTCTCCACCACTTGGTAAGCAATTCAGTTGAGGGGAAATGAGTCTAACAAGTTAAAATCCTTTTACCGTTGAATTCGCGACAACTTAATAACTACATTTCCGACGCAAAGCAATATTGTTACTTAAGAACTGTATTTCTGATTACAAGACTATGGATCACTACTGGATGTGGAAGATTGAAGGTAAATCCTGGTGAAATCATTGTCACCTCAAGGCTTCTGCTTTGTTGTAGATTTGCCTGATGGCCCGTCACGTGGTTATGTTGCTGAGGTCTTTGGTACCCATTTTCAGCTTCTTGATCTTGGTCCGATAGGTACCTAATCTATTGTTCAAATGTGGCCTATGAGCGCATGAAGCACCGCGTTTCGTTGTTTGTGTAGTTTTAAAAAAATATTCCACTTTTTTATCATGTTGGATAGATATGTCCTTAGGAACACGATTTTCGTCTCGTGTAGGTGCTAATGGTCTTGCTGCTTCAAGAGACTTCCTTACTCCCACAGACTGGTTTGAGGACTTCCCTCACCCCGGGTTTACTATTGTACAAAAGTTCGGAGGAGAACTTTTCAATGCAAGGCAAGATTTTTCTCCTTTCAATGTAGTTGCCTGGCATGGTAATTATGTCCTATATAAGGTGCGTGTACTTGATCTTCAAACTAAAATAGTTAAACTATAAGATTATGAAAACATACCTTCCATCGATCTGATTCTATCGTAAATGTTGCATCCAGTATGATCTTAGCAAGTTCTGCCCGTACAATACTATTTTAGTCGATCATGGTGATCCATCAATAAATACATGTATGATGATAGAAGTGGACTCTGTTTTCACTTGGTACTTTTCCTACTAATTTTTTTGGGGGTACATTTTATTTGAGCAATATCTTGCAGTTTTGATAGCATCAACTGATAAACCAGGCGTGGTATTACTTGATTTTGTTATTTTCCCTCACCGATAGTTGGTCGCTGAACATACATTTCGACCTTCGTATTATCATCGCAATTGCATGAGTGAATTCATGGGCCTAATACATGGTGGATATGAGGTGAATCCTACAATATTCTGGTACTGTTATCTTTTTAGCTGGTATAGTTCGAGTATACTTCTAGTAGAACAGTCGATTATAGGGTCGTTCTATAGTGATATCTTCATGCTGAGGGAAAGCAAGTTCGACTTTTCATTTAAATGTTTCCGTTTTTTGTTTAATGTATATATTGTAAGTCTTAAGTCAGCCTTAATTATTCTTTTGATTAGGAATTTTGGATTGGTTTCAGGCAAAAGCTGATGGCTTTCTACCATGTGGTGCTAGTCTTCACAGCTGCATGACTCCTCATGGTCCGGACACCAAGACATACGAGGTAACCTTTTTGAGCATAGCATCACAGTTGCAATTCGGTTTTCCTTTATGCCTTCCAGTTTGTTGGTTGACAGTACCCTCTAGTGGTTCACCATTCGAGGATTACTCGTCTGTTTTGACAGATCTTTCGACTTGCAGGACACTATTGCACGTGGAAATGAGGCAGGACCTCACAAGATCATTGATACCATGGCCTTTATGTTCGAATCGTGTTTGATGCCAAGAACTTGTCCATGGGCTCTCGAATCCCCCTTCAGGGATTACGATTATTACCGGTGTTGGATAGGGCTGAAATCTGATTTTTTACACGAAAAAACGGAAGTTAAAACCAAGGATTTGCAAAATGGACTTGATGAAACCGGGTCTGAGCACCAAAGCCACCGTGGTTGAGTTGGTTTTCGGACATGAATCTCGGCATCAAGCTCTAGACAATGTTCATATACAGGATAAGCAATAAAGTCATCCCACAGGGTTGGGTTGGGAAAAGTGGTGGGGTGATTTTATTGTTCCTTAGCTCTTATGAATGTGCCATGGGTTCCCTCCGTCGAATCTCTTTAACAAACACGATATGAATATACGAATGTACAAATTATGTTTGGTATAATATGAATAACACACATGTAGATACAAACTATGTGAAGAGATTATCAAAAGTGGTGTTTTATGACGATAAATATAAGAAACCAAAACTAAGTATCTACAAACTATAATAAATATTGATAGTATAAAATAAAATTGAATAATAATTATTAATACATCGAAATAAATCTGAAAATGACGGCAAATATTACACATATTGAGTGCTGACTTGGTCAAATCTTTGAATTGATTTTCTGTCGTAACAAAAGTCGATTTTTAAACAAAGCCTACAGCTACAGGTTCAAGCCCTGGTCCAGGTTGCTTCAACAGCCTGCACCCAGACTAAAGGGACTGGTTCCATGTTAGGGTGGTTCAAGTTATAGCCGAAGCCAGAATCTTAACACTCGAGGGGACCAAATTGGTCAATGGTCAAGCTCTTAAGATTCATTATGACTCACACAAGCAAAATTCTAAAATTAGGTGCCTTAAAATTAAGTTAAATTAGGCACATTTTTTTTAGCTACAAAATTTCTTATTAATAATAAGGATTTGTATAAGATGGATAATAAATTGTGTAACTACATAATTATTGTGTAACTACACAATTCTTATAAAATAACCTAAATCTTACTATTTTTATAAGAAATTGTGTAACTCACGCCATTGTAAGGGATTGTGCAGCTACCTAAATCCTTACTATTTTTATAAGAAATTGTGTAACTCACACCTAATTTTAGCCTAATAGTAAGGGTACCTAACCCTATAAGCTCCCCATACACCAACCATTCACGGGGAGTTCTGATGTGTTGCAGCTTAGTTTAAAGTTAAAAAATAATCGGACCGATTGCAATCGAAAATGTTACTAAAATTTATAATATTTTAGGTTAGGCGCGGGATAATATTTTAGGTTGCAACCTAAAAGATTACCTGCACAACTTAAAATGATATTTGTTTTGATAATATTTTCAGTTGTAACCTAAAATGTTATCACACGTCCAACTTAAAATGTTACATGTTTTATAACATTTTCGATTACTTTTTTTAACTTTAAATTAAATTGTCTTCTTTAGAATTTCCCACCAATCACCATGGAACTGTTGGCTCAATTCCATAAAATCATTTTAACTGTTCTTCCATTCCAACTTTACTCCTACATTGTTTGATTCAATTCATAAAATCGTTTAGTTTTAATCAAAATTGTTCTTGGTTTCGGACTTTGTCTGGTGGGACTACTAGTCTCTATCTACATATAGATAACATTTTTTATACGAAGAAAAGTATATACTTTCTCTGTCTCACTTAATATGTCAATTATTTATTTTTTAAATTAATTTTTTAAATTTTGACCACAATTATTTTAAATATATTTTAACATAAACACCCCTGCACAATGAAATTTGGTTAAACTCTAGCAAAGATAATATAAAATATTATGGATGAAAATAGAACGAGTCATTAGACATAGACGATAAATACATTAAGCTCTATCCCATATTTGGTGGGGATGGCAACATGACTGGGCGGGGTAGGTTTTAGGCCGCCCCGACCCTGATTCGGTCTAAGGCTAATATATTTTATCCCCAACTCGCCCCAATATAATAAAAGCATAACCCGACTTCAATTTAACCTCAATTTTTTAACAAAAAACTCGATTAAATCCGACTCGTCCGGAAAAAAGTAATAAATATTATATATGAAAATATAATATATATATCGTGGCGGGAAATTTTCACCCTAAATCTGCCCCGCTCCAAACTCGAATTTTAAATAAAAAACTCGTCCCTATCAAGTTGGTGTTCGATTCAAGGCAATAATATTGACAGCTGAGTTGTTATTAACAGCTGGCCTGTTATTAGTTGTTATTGGGTTGTTACCGAGTCTGTTAGGCAGTTGGGCTCTTTATTATAAATAGATAGTTGGGTCAAAGCCCAAGGTCAAGGAATTTTGTATTTTTGACAAATTAATAAAACAAGTAGCCCAATTCTCTCCTCCCTTTTCTACCTCTCTCTCTCTCTATCTCTGTTTCTCTTCACCGCCGTTCAGATCGCCGGTTTCTCAATCACCGTAGACTAATATTTGGATTAATGTCGAAAGCATCGACATGTATAGGTCATACTTCTTTAACTAATGATTTCTCGATTTAATATTATAAAAATATATTAAATTTATTATGAACATAAATCATTATATGAAATTATATAGAACATTTTAATATCGATGATTATTTTAAGACATTACACTTACAATCACAAGTAATATGTCTAAATAACTATAACCAGATAAATCATTACAAAGCATAAACATATCGATAATCGAAATATATTTGAACGTAGATTAAAATAAATCTAGACTGAACTCATACATTATTAATATTTCAACCTTACTATTAAGTCATAATCTCATTGGTAACAAGATGAAACAAATCTCCATGAAACGACTCGAATTTTATCATCTATGCTCGTTACCATTAAACTACAACATTAAAAAAAGCTTTACTACAAAATAAGTATCTAAATTATGTCTCTTTTTTATAATCGGTGTTAAAGTATTTTTTGGCTGAAATACGTACCTAAAATTTTATTTTTGACTTGTTTTAAAGTCAAATGAGGCACCTATTTCAACCAATAATAAAACTTTAAGCACATATTTCAGTCAAAAAATACTTTAGAAACATATTTTATCCAAAAATAAAACTTTAAAACCTATTTCAACAAAAAAATTATTTTAAATATTTATTATAAAAAAATAATTAAAAAAATTATTTTATAATTAAGCCTTAAAAAAACAGATATAAACTTAGCTTGTATATATAATATTTTTATTTACAAATTGTCAGGACTTTTAATAAATGTGGAATAAAATCACAAGGCTAAGCTGCAAATGGATGTAACTGTACAAAAGTGGTCAACACCTCTGAAATCTCAGCTTTATTTTTCTTTTGTATTTTCAATTTATTACTTTATTGTAACGTGCTTACGCGTCCCCTTTCTAGGGTTGTTACTTTAATTTATTGTATTAATATCATCTCTTTATAATATTTTATGTATTATAATTTATAATCATATTGTTTTTTGTTTCATTATTTTTAAATTTTATGTATATTATTGTTAAACTCCTAACTAATAAGTTGAGGTCAGTGATTAACCGGTCAATTCAATTTAAAAATATTAAAATAACATTTCATTTAAGCAGTAAAAATGATGATGTTATCTTTATATAAAATTTAAATAAAATATTTTAAAATTAATGTTTAAAGATTAAATCCGTGTTACAAAACCTACAATCACAAACTGATAGTAATTTTATTTTGAAAATATTATTTACATTAAAAATATTTTCTTTCACCCGACATGAGTATTAGAAACCCTAGTACAATTATATATTTTTATTGGATAAATGTTGAACATGCAAATAAATATTTAAGATTAGAAATTGTCAAATAATTTATTTACTTGTTATTTTTACATATAAGGACATTTAATTTTTTTTTTCAAATCTACTTGCGAAAATTTTAAATTTATATGAATATCAGTCCATCCACCTGCAACAATGCTTTCTTCTTCTTCCCTATCTCTCTCCCTCTTCTGTACGGCACTTGAAGAACTTTTGGGATCCCAAAATTATAACCAAAAACAACAATAATAGTTTTTAAAATGCATCATTTGCTGTTATTTTGTGTATTAAGTCATGGTTTGCACATGCAAATCCTTGCTATTATTCCTTTCCAGGAATATTGGTTTTTGTTTATACTTCATGAATTATTATTTCAAAAATTAAAATTTTAAGTAAGATCAGATATTCGAATTTTATTAATGTGAATAGGGCAAACTGAATTACGAAGATTGTCTCATAATAAATTTTTGTAGTCGGGACGAAGTCAAAATTTAAGTTAGGGGAAACTTAAATATTTAAAAAGTGAATGAGTAAATGTACAATTAATATATTTCTTTTTAAAAATATATATATATATCATAAAAGTAAAAAAAAAAATAAATGAGTTAAGGGTATGGGCCCCTTCAGGATCCATGATCCTCTTCCTTGTTTGTAGTACTTGATTTAAACTAGTCGATCAATAAATTAAATACCGGTGATTATAAAAAATATGATATTATTTTTTCTTAGTCGTAAGAATGTTAAAAGGTATGCATTTAATTTACCATCTAACAACTACTACTAATCATTTGATTCAAGCCAGCTGGTCCTATGCTTTTACTTATCTTAATTATTGATTAATAAATAACTTTAAGATTCAAATCTTAATATGTATACACTTTTATTTTAAAACTCAAACCGCAGCCCTTGACATATAAAAAATAGAAGTTAAAGTATGATAATGTGATTATTAAAGTGGGTTAACCTGAAGAACTTTCTATTCAATTTTTTTTTGAAGGACTTTAAAATTACAAATTATTAAAAAAACATGGGTAAGAATAAATTAATTACAGGCAAACTTTTACTTGCCAGAGAGGTTACTCAACATGCCTTATTAATCTTTCAACTAATCATGATTAGGTCTTGTTTTTAATTTTTTTACTAAAAAATCCCAACATAAATGCCAACATGAGATGATGGAAGGTACCAAGAAGCTAGGGGGAAATAAAATAAAAATAAAGAATTAAGGGTAACAATAGAGTCCATGTGAGCCTGATCGGGGACAAAGCAAAGCAAAGGGAAAAGAGTGGGGGCTCTTACAAACAGTTCACATGGGGAAGAAGAAAGGGCATGATTCTTACAGGTTCACTTTCTTTCACAGCTCATCCCCATGCCACAAATCCCCTACATCTCCCCACTACATACATCACCATACATTATTATTTTTCTATATATGTATATATAATATGCATATTTTGCATAGTTAAGATTCACTTACACTATATAAATCTCATTTAATTTTATAATTTTTAAAATCGTTGAATGAGGGTATATAAATGATTCAGATTACCTCCTTTTCCCCATAAAAACCCTCACTTGTTTCTCATTGTTAATCTCAGACATTTATCTACTCACAATCAACCGTCCAAAAATATACAAAGCTTAAAAGTTTTACATGGTGTAATCTCTACTTCATAATACACCTATATTGTCGATGAGGCCAACGATAAAGTCAGGATTGTATTATGGGTTAAGATAAAATTATAATATTTGGAGTGATCAAATTAAAAATTTTGTGTTAAAGGGTTTGAATTGAATTATTAATTTTTATGTAACACCCCCTTCTCGGCCTGATCGAGAACCGAGTCAGAGAATGTTACCGGTGATCAATACGATGATCAAAACAGTAATTTAATCATTGATTAGTGTATTAATGAACTAAAACCCATGCAATGTTTCATTCGGTGTCTTAAAACAATACTAGGTCTATACAATGAAGCAGTAATTCAATATAACTCATTAGTCTTGAATTTAAGACCAATTTTAACCCTTTACAACTTTTAGGGACTAATCTAAAATTTCAATAAATTAGGGTTCCTATACTGAAGGTAACTTTACAGCAATGACATTTAACCTATAATCAGCGATCATACAAATTTTGATGTCAATCAGAGTCCATTTACCCATTCAATTAAGCTGAATAAAAATAGGTGACCTCTTTGTAATATTACAGAATTATTCCAACAATTATAACTAAATTACTTGTATCGGTACCGATACTCGAATGGCCGTATCGGTATGCCATGCACAATTTCTAAATTATCATATTCCAGTGTGTCGCGACCATTTTAAATCGGGGTGTGAAAAAAATAGCCCGACGATTGATTCTTTTAAAAATCAAGTTTTCATTCATTTAAATTTATTAAATATTGAAAATTAGGATTTTTCCATATTAAATCCTTTATTTAATTTTGAAAACCAATTTGGAGTTGCCACCGGTCACTTTGGTAGACCAGACACTATAAAAACAACCAAAGATTCATTTTAATACGATTTGGGTTCGAGAGTCGGTTACGTGTGGGGAAGGATTAGCACCCCTACAAACACTCGTTATTAGTACCTTAATTAATTTCACGTGGCATTTTTGAATAATAATTTGAATTTAATTTAATCAATCATCATTAGCTAGATTTAAATTCCAAATAGAGATATCCTTTTATAAGGAAATACATTTTACCCGAATACGAGGTTAAAAACGCCCAAATGCTTTAGGACACTCTTATTCGTATTCAAAATATATTTCCAATAAAAGGTTTTTCAATGCATGATTGCTTATGGTCTTTGTTAATTTTAAGTTCTAACGCAAAAAGGCTCTAATTGATTTAATTATATATATGACTAAATGTTATTGACTCAAAAGATTTCTATAAGACAACATCCAACAAATTGGAAATTATTCATGTTGAAAACGATTAATCAAATAACATTTCTATTTAATTTGTCAATTCTAATTATTTAGACTAGTAGTCCTAATTAGGGCTCTAATTGACTAAGTCATTTTCCAAATGCTAAGTGATAGTAAATAGTAAATGTTCCATTTAAGAGTGTTGTTGGAATAACATCTCAATACCACCATCATTGGCTTCAATGATCCCTACATCATTATCATCACAAGAATCCTTCCTCAGAAGGAGGTTATCATCGAAAACCACAAGTATAGACTCTTCTACAACTAAGGTTCTTTTATTAAAAACTCGATAAGCTTTAGAATTTAAAAAATAAACTAAGAAAATAGCTTCATCACTTTTAGCATCAAATTTACCTAAATTATCTTTTTCGTTGTTTAAAACAAAACACTTGCATCAAAAAAGATGAAAATAGCTAATGTTAGGCTTCTTTGATTTTAAAATCTCGTAAGGAGTTTTATTTAAAATTGACCTAATCATTACTCGATTTATGATATAACAAGCGGTATTTGTGGCTTTCACAAAGCATGGTTCTAGCCATTTCTTCTAAAGTACGATTTTTCTTCTCAACTGCCCCATTTTGTTGATGAGTGTGAGGTGCAGAAAAATTATGGCTAATACCATTAGAGTTACAAAAATAATCAAAACCTAGATTTTGAAATTTCGTTCCATGGTCACTCCTAATATGGAAAATATTTTGACTAAGGTCATTTTGAGTGATTTTTGAAAATGTGGTGAACTTTTCTAAAGCCTCATCTTTAGTACTTAAGAAGAGAACCCAAGTGTATCTAGAGAAGTCATCTACTAAAACATATGCATATGATTTTCCACCCAAGCTAGTTGTCCTAATTGGCCCAAAAAGATCCATATGGATCAATTGTAATACTCTGCTAGATGAAACATCATTAATGGATTTAAAAGAGACTCGTTTTTGTTTTACCCTTAGCACATGCATGACAAATTTTATCTAAAGAGAATTTTAGCTTAGGTACACCTCTTACTAGATTTTGGGAAACAAATTTCTCTAAAACACTTATGCTAGAATGCCCTAGTTTCCTATGCCATAACCATGCATCATTTTTATTTTGAGCAACCAAACATGCATGGGATGCATGAATGTCATCTAAATGCAACATGTATATGTTACATGTGCGATGACCAATGAGCATTATTTTATTTATTTTAATGTCCACAATTTTGCAACCATTAACATCAAAAAGAACATTAAAACCCTTATCACACAATTGACTAATGCTCAATAAATTATGCTTTAAACCATTGATGTATAAAACATATTCAATAAGAATAGAAGATAGATTGCCAATGGAACCAATACCCTCAATGTGGCCTTTGGAGTTGTCACCAAATGTCACCACTCCACCACTCTTTGGCTTTAGCTCCATGAATCTACTATTGTCTCCGGTCATGTGTCTTGAGCATCCACTATCAAGGTACCAAGTATTTTGACTTGAAGCTTTGGCCTTGTAGCAATGATCCCCCTACAAACAAAGAATTAAATCTTGATTTATGGTACCCAAATCATTTTGGGTCCATGAGTATTAGCCCAAAATCTTGGTTCCCTTAGGAATCCAAGAAGCAATAGCATTCATATTATTAGAAACAACAAGTTCCTTAGGAACCCATACACTCCGAACTCTTTTAGTTCTAGATTACTTTTGAAAGCTTCTTTGTTTGGGGTTAAAAGGCTTTCTCTTGACATGTTGGGTTTTTGAAGAACTTTTTTCAAAAACATTTTTCCTAATAGTAAGAGAAGTTTTAAGATTATCCACCTCCTTTGTGTGATAATCTTAGAAATTGGAAAGAAGTTTTTCTAAATCGAGATTTTTTAAGCTTATTTGAAAGATTTATCAAATATAAAACTTTCTTTTCCAATTCCAAGTTAGTTTTTAAAAGAGAATCATTTTGAGTTTTTAAATCGGAAGTAGTTTTCTTGTTTTTCAAAATTGATTCTTTAAAATTTTCAACTAACTCATCGTAAACATCTTGCAACTCATCATATGCATCATATAATTCATCATAAGTAAGATTAAGAGATGATGAGTTAGAGTTTACCATTTGGTCCTCCTCAAAGGACATAAGGCAAAGATTGGCCACCTCTTACTCCTCCTCGGATGATTCTTCATCACTCCCAGTGGCAAGTTGGGCCTTGAGCTTCTTCTTCTTTATGAATCTCTTCTTTTTGAGTTGGGGACACTCAGTTCGGATGTGCCCCCGGCTTCTTGCACTCATAACATATGAGTTGGTCATTATCTTCTTCTTTGTCTTTGTTCTTGAAGTCTCTCATTCGGTTGAATTTCCTACCCCGATTGGACTTCATAAATCGAGTGAAGTACTTGGCAAGCATGGCCATCTCTTCATCTTCATCCTCGCTTGAATCGCTCTCATCAAAGGAAGCTTTGAGAGAAATTTCAAGCTTCTTCTTTTCACTCTCTTTTTTCGTTCTTTCTTCTTCTCTTCTTCCTTTCCTTGCTTCATAATCTCATGAGTAAGGAGGGATCCAACAATAGCATCAAGCTTAAGAGTCTTCAAATCTCTAGCTTCGATGATTGTCATTCTTTTGCTATCCCATGATTATGAAAAATGGTAAATGAGTTTCCGAACTAACTTATCTTTGGGAATAATCTCACCGAAGTCCTTGAGACCATTTACGATGATGGAGAAGCAGTCGAACATCTTTATTAAGCTCTCATCGGCCTTCATCTTAAAATTCTCTTAACTAAGATTGATAAGCCCGATCTTCGTCTTCTTGACATCGCATGTCCCTTCATAGGTTGTCTCAAGTGTGTCTCATACTTCTTTTCCGCTTGAGATTGAGGGTACTTTCGAGTAAATGTCCAGTCAAAGAGAGCAAAATAGCATGTGCAAGGCCTTGTAATTAACTTGCAATTTCTTTCGATCATCTTCACCCATTTCCACCTTTGTTTTTGGAATGAGTCTTCCTTCTCCATCTCTCTTCATAGGGATTGTTGGTCCATTTTCTACCACATCTCGAAGTAAGTAATCGTTGGACTTGATGAAGAGCCTCATCCTATTCTTCCAGTAGGGATAGTTATCCCCATTGAAGAATGGTGGTTTGGTGATCGATTGTGACTCGTACATGCTTGGCCCGGAGGTGGATGCCATTGCTTGATGTCAGTTGATCGAACTCTTCCAAAGATCTCCTCAAGAGGGTGTTAATCATTCTAGTTAGTGTAGCTCTGATACCAATTGTTGAGTGGATCAATCAAATCAAAATTTGCCAAAAGGAGGTGGATTGGCTTTTTAAAGTGAGAGGGAGCAAATTGAAAATGTAAAAATGAAGACAAGGTAATTTATAGTGGTTCAAGCTTCGAACAAGCTCTAAATCCACTAGCTTAGCTCCCACTAAGGATTTTGAACAATATCCACTAGATATTCTTCCCCTTTTCTAGGCTTAGGAGGTAACCTTTACAAATCGGTTAAACTTTTTACCCAAAGATTAACCAAGACACTCTCTTTACAAAGAAGAAATTGCAAGCTTAAGATCATCTCTCACAAGATTGATATGTTGTCCAAATTACAAACAAACTCTCCCCAAACTTGAATGAAATGTATACAATAAAAATTACAACAAGTGGGGTACAAGAATTTGACTCTTTAAGCTCAAAGGTTTGAATATATGCTTGGATATTGAAAATTGATTTCTAGCCATTTGGGTAGTTGAAATCATCATTGTAGCCATTGGGCTGCATTTTTCCCACCATAAATGCACTTCACCAACCAACCGCACTGTACACGAAGGCCCGTATCGATACCTGTCTATAAGAAGAAAGAGTCGTTGTGTACAAAATAATAAGGGCGTATCAATACACGGAAAGGCGTATCAGTACGGTTCAAGTGTAAATCAATGGGCATATCGATACTCTATGACTGTATCGATACGAATTTTGCTTACTAGAATCCTGATTGAAAGTTGAGTAAAAAATGTATCGATACGCTATTAGGGGCGTATCGATACGGTCCAACGACCGTTTGAATTTTGCTGATTCCCCATAAATGACATGCAACAGATAGTTTATTAAATGCAAAGATACACTGAATCAAACCAAATCGTATGGGTACACTTTAGGCAATTACAATCCAGTAGCCTAAAACCGTATCGATACGACTATAGTGTATCGATACTCCTTAGCGTAACTGTACAATTTGGCTTGAAAAACTTAGGAAAATTTTGTTTGGTTTGATTGTTTTGACTTAGAAAAAGTTTTGGTTCAAATTGCTTGTCAATTTGTGAGACTTTAGAATACTTAAAAATTTATTTACTTTTACAAATAAGTCCTTAGACAATTTGTTATATCAAAATTAAATTAGGTTTTACAAATAGTATTTCCTTGGAACGAAACAAGATAATAGATATGCGAATTCCTACGGCTCACCAAATCAATAAACAGTCTAATCCCTCTACTAAGCCAATCGACCAATATCACGACATCCCTCTGCCTCACCACAATAAAGGTCATAGCCAAGGACCAGAGTTCACTTGTACCGATGAGCTCATGAATTCTATAACATGACAATTGTGTCCAATGCCCTTTCGAATCCAAGATAATAGATACACGAATTCCTATGCCTCGCCAAATCAATGAACGGTCTAATCCCTCTGCTAAGCCAATTGACCAATATCACGATATCCTTCCGCCTCGCCACAATAAAGACCGTAGCCAATGACCATATTCCACATGTACCAATGAGCTCATGAATTCTATGGCATGCCAATTGTATCCAATGTCCTTTCGAATCCAAGGTTCGGTAACAATAACAATAGTAATAATGGTGACCATGACAATGTTGATATCAATGGCGATGACAATATCAATGGCAATGTTTCAATGGCGATGACAATAACAATATCGATGTTCAATGGCAACGACAATATCAATATAAATGACTATACAATACCTATATCAATGTTCAATATCCATATCAATAACTCTATTAATAACCAATTATCAATATTCCTATATTCCAAGGTTTCAATGATGATAATGATAACAACGATTATGCTATGTTCAATGGTTCGATGTAATAACTTACCAATGTTTATCAATAGAGCCTTCAATAAGATTTGATGTAATAACCCTTAGGGAAAAGGTTAGCTAAGTAATATTCAATAACAATGTAATCGGGAATAGCACCTAACTTAATCCCATGACTCCGACTACACTCACCTTGACTTTCGAAGCTCCTACGGCTCTCGGATGACAACTCTTTTGCTTCTATCTTTCGATGGAGATAGTAACTCCTCCTTCTCCAACCCTTGGGCAAGATAAAAATAATAGGAATGATATAATCAATATAATGATATCGAAATTGATATCTAAGCTTAAAATAGTTATTAGCTAATAGATTTTCCATGGATTAAAGCCTTGAAGATCATAGATTTAACTTGAATGTTCAATAACTTCGTCTCAAAATTAAATATCATTTATCCATGGAATCAAACAATAGATTGGGGGTTTTAGCTTACCTAACTGGTGGCTATCCAATGGGATTGATGAATCAAAGAGAGCTTAAGCTTTGCAAAACTCGACAATGGAGGTGTTAGCTTAAAGGTGGGGAGGTGATAGCTTAGAGGTTAAAGACAATGGAGATAAATGATGATAGGATTAGTTTCAAGTGTTGGAAAACACTTCTAATTTCCTCTTAAAACAACTAGTGAAGTTTCCTCCCTAGGAATGTAAGCTTTCTTTATTAATATCTATCTTTTCTTTCCTTTTCTCAAACCAAGACAATCCATCAAAGAGGTGATTCACCTCAAAATGGGGAATTTATAAGAGTGGTCTATCATCTTTCTAGACTTCGTACTTTTATCCTTAAACTTTTAATTTTCACAATTTAGTCACTAGGTAACTTTCAATTAATTCAATAAGGTCCTTAATCAATGAATTAACTCAACAAGATCCCAAAATCAATATAACTGACCATTCGGTCAAAGTCAATGCAATATGTGGACCTTTTCGATGTAGTGTTTTCGATCGCCGGAACCCGATTCTGGCTAGACCAGTTTTCGGGGTGTTACATTTTAAGAGAGGCCCAAAGTGAAAATCTTCTATTTAATTCAGGGACTAAAAGGGCTTAACTGAATTATTTTGACTTTTCAAGAGGGACTAATGTTATATATATAGGGATAGGTTCCACTTATACTGAATGTAAAACTCTTAGTTTTGCACGTTTTTTGGATCGTTGGATGGGGAAAATGGATTACTCAGATTAACTCCGTACTTTTTTTCAAGTGATAATCTTCGCATAACCCAATGTTAATCTCAGCCATCCGTTTCACTATCCAACGATCCAAAAAACGTGTAAAAGTTTAAATCTTTTACAGTGTAACTGGATCCGATCTCATATATATATATATATATATATATATATATATATATATATATATATATGGGGGGATGGGATCCAGTTACATGTTGTAAAACTCATTTAGTTTTACACTAATCCATGGCCATTGGATTAGTGAAATGGATGGATGAGATTAACAGTAGAAAATGTGAAGATTATCACTTGGGAAAAAGATTAGGAAATAATCTGAGCCATTCATTACCCTCATCCAACGGCCCAAAAACTGTGTAAAAGTAATTGATTTTTACACAGTGTAAGTGGATCCTAACCATATATATATATATATATATTGTTTTTTAGATGTTCATTTTAAGGATTAAAGTGAACATTTGAAGAATTTAAGGGACAAACACCATTTATCCATTTTTGGAACTTTGTTATAAATATCAAAATGAGATTTTATAGAATATAGGGGGCTCTGCTCCTACTAGACCTCTAGTTTCGCCTATGAATAAGGTCTTGGTTTAATAACAAGGTTGGTACAATAAAATTTTTAAGATTTTAGATTCCAGTACTACCATATATACACTATGTAGATTTTCTTCAAATTTAATACCACAAAAAATTAAATCTGTAAAACAAGGATGAATTGTTCACAGATATTCAACTCTGCAATCAAAATTGAGACCCATTAATTGTTCAAGTGATCAAGAATATTCATCTTGCCTCATCTTATATGGGTTCGAACCCCGATATAAAAATATAATATCTCTATTTAATCAAAATCTACTATCAAAATTGTCATCTTAATGACCAATGTATATCAAAATCAATTGTTACAAACACTAAACTTTATATCTAACTAAACAACTAATTCAAATGAACTAAAATAAACTAGAGAACTCGCACATAATTTTACATAGATTGCAACTCAAACTTAGGACTTTAAGCATGAATTAAGATATATAATTATTTGTTAGGTGTAAAAAATTAATCATTAATTTAAATGCATATAGTGTCTTCTGCTAGATTTTCTTCCAATGCCAAGAAAATGATCTGTACCCAATTTGCAATACACCTATTCATAGGCACATGCATTACAAATGCTGAGAATATAAATGGAACAAATAACAATTAATTAATTTTTTATTAAAACCCTTTTAATTAATAATACTAGCATGAACTTAATAGGAGTAACTTTTAAATGACTATTTAGATCTAACCTAGAGTATTTTTAAAATGTGTGTATGAAATTGTTAAACACGCGTGTACTTACTACATGGACAATATAAATTTGATGTGCTAACAAATAGTGTCAATAAAAATTTAGGAGGAATATTTCGTTTCATTTAAACACGATTGATTTAAATTGTCCATACAAAAGGTACACATGTGTTTAAAATTTAATTTACGTGTTTTAAATTTACTCCATATCATATCCAAAAAATTTATTTGACGCCCAAGCTAATGGGTAGACTATAGGAAAGTCTTATTGAGACGATATTGATATAGTGAGGACTCAATTAAAATATTTTGAAGTTTGAGGACCAATTTCAAACCTAGATCATAAGTTGAGGGCTTTAGGTAGAATTAACCCAATACATAATGTAAGGAAGTTAAAATATGGGTCAAATTATATCATTAGTAAATTTAAAACACGTGAATTAAATTTTAAACACGTCTCAATAAGACTTAACTCAAACAATTTTAGCCTATTACGTTAAAATATGAATTAATTAAAACACGTGTAAAATTATAGACTAAAATTGTCCAAACTAGAGTATATGAACTAATTAAATTTAAAATGTAATATGCCTAAGTTGTAAAATTAGTTCCTATAGTCTAGTTTGAACAATTTTAGCCTATGTACTTTTCAGTTTTTGAAATTTCAGTCTTAACTCAAACAATACAAGGACAATACGACTAAATCTACAATCTGCACGTAGTATAGAATTAATACCAAATCCCACTTAACATTTAAGTAGTTTTTTTTTTTTGGATCAAGATTGAAAACTTTAAAATCCAAAAAGTAAAAAAAAGACTACAATTGAAAAAATAGTGTAGGGGTTGAATTTGTAACTTACTCGAAGTATGAGGACTAAAATTAAGATTTGACCTAAAATAGGTTGGCAAGTGATATAGCATCATATATTTGTAGAATCAATGGAAATGAATATCAATGAGTTTGTGGATGTGTAGGGCTCATAAAAAAATCTATATATTTTTATAGAGAAAGGGGGCATATAATACACAGATGCATATTCCAACTAGTGTTGGAAAAGGGTTAATAGATAATGTTTTGTATATGTAAAATATAATAATAATATAACAATGTAGTTGATGCCAGTGAAAGGGGTCACATCGGCACGTGGTGGTGCTGATTCCACCACTTAATTAAACTCACACTGCCACTTTCCCATCGGAAAAAAGCCCCCAGCTGTTGCTAGCTGTCCCTAATCTCCTCCCCCATGTGACCCACCTCCCCCTCCAAACATAAACTAATAAAACTCCCACCATTGTTAGTGATCGAGCCAAAGTGTAAGAATTCCAAGTTGTTTCATTGGCTTAGAGAAGAACAGTCTCCTATGATGTTTGTCTCTCTTACATAAGTGCCATGTTTTTGATACTTTTGCTTGGATTTTGTGTTGGTTAGTTGGTTGGTTTGGCTGGTTTTGATTGATTAAGATTAGCTTTGTTTTTTGTGCTCTTAACAAAAAAAAGTTCATATTTTGTGTTTGGAGTTTGAGGTTATTGGGTTTGTGACATTGGCTTTAGAATGGCACACTTGCCTCCGAAAATACCCAACATGACCCAAAATTGGTCTTCCTTTCCACACCAAAGGTTGCCCGCTATGGCAAACTTCAATATCAATGGCTCGAACCAGCCTTCATGGGTGGACGATTTCCTCGACTTCTCCTCGGTGCGCCGCGGGGCACACCGACGTTCTATCAGCGACTCCATTGCTTTCCTTGAGCAACCATTCGAGGAAGAAGAATGTAGGGAGTCCTCCAACAATAATAACAATGCCATGATGATGACGGAGAGCAATGTGTTCAACCGCCTCGACGACGAGCAGCTCATGTCTATGTTCTCCGACGACGTCGCTGTCACCCTGGCTGCTGCCCCGACCGTATCCTCATCGAACCCTTCGACGCCGACGTCGGATCAGAACAGCAACAATGATGAGAAACCGGTGCCGTCCCTGGATCTGCAACAGCCCAAGAATGAACCGGGAGAGGTGGAGAGCTCGTGCAAACCTGAAGCACAAGCCACTCAGCCTCCGCCGAACTCCAATGGCGACCCCATCGTTGATCCGAAGAGGGTGAAGAGGTAAAAGAAAACAAAGAATAATCAAACCCCATTATTTGTCGTCACCCTTTTCAAAACCTTTGGTTGATTTGGACAATGAATGTTTCACTTTTGGGTGACGAACAGAATTCTGGCTAACCGGCAATCAGCACAAAGATCAAGAGTGAGAAAGCTGCAATATATTTCAGAGCTTGAAAGGAGCGTCACAACATTACAGGTGCAAATTAAACTAAGATATTATCCATATTTCATATTTGTATGCTTTTTTAAAAATAATAAATAAATTTTGATTTTTTTTCTTGAACTATTTGTTTTTTATATAAAAAAATGAAGACTGAAGTATCAACGTTATCACCAAGGGTTGCATTCTTGGATCATCAAAGACTGATTCTCAATGTTGACAATAGTGCTTTGAAGCAAAGAATTGCAGCTTTGGCTCAAGACAAGATTTTTAAAGATGGTAAGACGTTTTTTTTTATCCTCGAGGTCGCTCATGGCTTTGCTTTGATTAACACGAACTGACTCGTGTCGCGTACTTAGTTTTAGTGAGTGAGTCTCCCAATAATTTTTTTTACATACACAAAGCCTCGAATACAAAATTAATTAGTGGTTAGCTTAATTTCTTCTTTATGTGAAAAATTTTTATATGAGGAGGGGAATGGAGAATTTGCTCTTAATTGGTTTACAACCCAACTTAGGGAAGAGGGGAAAATGTCAACTGAGAGCTTTTAACCGCTTGTTCTAGCTTTAGATACAATTTCTTAGATACAATTTGTTTTAGAATTGGAAATTAATTCAATTAGTTTATATGTGTATTTATTTCCAGTGCTATTATTTGAACTAATTCCATATAAGTGTATGGCATATTTTATTTTCATATACATGGAAATTTCCTGTTTTAAAATGTTTATTTTCAGTAAATGATTATATGCATTGTGAATTAGTACAGTTAACCTTTTTGTATTAAAATTTCAGCTCATCAAGAAGCATTGAAGAATGAAATTGAGAGACTAAGACAAGTCTATCAGCAACAACAAAGCCTCAGGAAAATGAGCAACAATAACAACCACCATGCACCACTGCAACAACAACCGTCGCCGCCGGGGAACGAAGAACAACTTATGAGTTGATCAAAGAAATGGCAGTAAAAATAAAAATAATGCAATAAAGCTATCTAACAATGGGGGTTGGAGGGATATTATTTTTTTTCATGTTATGTGTTTCCCAATTGCTGTTTTTCTATTAGTGTAGGGGTGTCCCTTTAAGACAAATTTGAAGGGCTAAAAAAGAGACACGTGGAATGTTAAGATAGGAAGGTGACAATTTAATTCTTTTTCATTTTTTTAAATTGATTAATTAATAGTACTGTGTGGGTTTTGTTTGGGAATTGGTCTTTTTTTCTGATTGATGAAAATAATTTATTTTGTTCTTTAATTTTGTTGTAATTAGTTTGGGGGCAAAACATGGTGGGGATTTTAAGGTGTGAGGTTGTATTGGGAGGGATGAAATTGAAAAGAGTTTGTGTTGTCAGAGACAATGGTGATTATGTCTGATTGTTTGTCATAGAAAAAAATAATTGTTTTTTAATCTTTTTCTTGGTTTTTGTTAGCCTTTTAATATTGTTTTATGTATATTAATTTGTTTAGAAATATCAAAAGGATAAACTACAAACCAAACGGGTGTCTTTTGTTTTGTTTTTAACCAAACCACCGTATGATTAGCTTAATAAGTCATTTTTTAAGCTCTTACCGTTGTTCTTAATGTTATTGTCAAGTCATTTGAAATTGATTATTGTTAGTTGATTGATAGTTTTTATTTATAAAAAATTTATTTTAATTCAAAATAAAATATTGAAATTAAAATACTTAAAAAAATATAAAACAAAATAATTATTCAGTTAAATGTTAAGAAATTTTTTATTATCCGTAAAAATTTTCAACCTTACTAATTTAACTAATCATATTCTAAAAAAATGGCTAGACTTTATTTTATACTATATACTGCCATAATAGAACCAACTTAATCTGCGCTGCTCCAAATCCTGCCAAATAAGTGTGTTTGAGGATAAAAGTCTGATTTTTTTTATAATTATCTATACCTGATTAATTGACTATTAATCTAGATCATATTTTACAGTGGGCTATTATACATACGACCATTTCAATTTAATTTTTTATTTAATCTTACTTATAAAATCTAATGCCTCGTCTCGCTAAACTAATTAATTGTTGGTAAAAACCTATTGTTTTTAGTACTTGGACCTTTTAGATAGAATGGTTCTTTGGACATTAGATCTATTTTGTAAGAAAATCAATAAATTGGTCATAGTGTTCAAATACTAAATCAATATATATTATGTAGAACCCAACAAGTGTCTTAGTGGAAAAACGGATGATATTCTCTTTAAGAGATACAAATTCAAATCGTTCTGTCTACAATGTGTATGAGCATTGTCAAAAGATTAAGAATATCTATGAACATATACTACATTGTAATCACCTCTAGCTTATTTAATATATATATATATTATGTAAAAATTAATTATAACTAATAGCCATTTATAATTGGTGAAGGGTGAAAATTAAATAATTAAAGCGTTGTTATTTTTTTAGCTTATATGTACAAAATTACAAATATAGTCTAATTTCAACCCATTATTGAAATGTCTCGTGTAAGTGAGGAAGTGGCCCAAAACTGTGAGGGCTAAGACCATTATTAAAATCTAACTTGCCTTGGTCGCCACAACAAAGGGAAAAGGTTCAATATGGTAAACTATAATGGTAATCACTTAATTTTTAAGGTACATTTTCTCTTTATGGGGTAATTATATTATGTACCGGTGATGGAAATATTTTATTTTCACATGTGTTCTAATTTTAAGGGTTACGGATTTAATTTAAGGTTTACAATTTAGGGGTTTAGGTTTATGTGCTTAGAATTTAAGGATTGTGGTTTGAATTTAGAGTTTAGGGTTATAGGTAAAAACCTAAATCAGTACTATATTACCCTAAAACTTAAACCCTAACCTCTAAACCATATACCCTAACATTAAACCTTAAACTCTAACCATGGACTCTAAATTCTAAATTCCTAAACCTAAACTCCTAAACTATGAACCTTAAATTAAATCTATAATCCCTAAAATTAGGGCGCTTGTGAATACAAAATATTTTTATCGTCTGTGCATCGTATATTTTCCCTTTATTATGGTAATCGAAATTGAATTTTTTTTATTAAAATTATTGTCATTAAAAATAATTTTCATTTTGTCATTAGTTCGTTAATTTAAAATTGGGTAAATCATATATTAAACCACTTAGCTTTTTAAGATTTTCAGAAGTAGCACTGTAGTTTTTAAAGTTTGCACTTTTAATCTTAAATTATCAAACATTTGCAATTTGGTTCTGATTTGATACAATTTACAATTTAACCCTCACACTTTCAGATTTTTTAGAAAAGAGCCCTTGAACTTCAAAAACTTACAATTTAGTCCTCAAGTTCAGAATTTTCTCAACTAAACCCCTAAATTACATTTAAAGCCTAATAACATTTGGGCTAATCATGAAATTTTGTTAAGCTTTAATAAAATATTATATTTATGTTATATTGTGACAAGAAAATTATGGAAATAAATCTATTTTGTTACAATGATAGAATTAGGACCTTAGGGGATATGAACACTTAACCACTAGGCTAAGTAAGGATTTTCATATATTTTGATTAAAAAATAGTAGTTAAGTTAAATTTAGCATATCATTTAATTTTTTATCTTATAAAATTATATTAATCCTAACACACCCCCCCATATGTATACTGTTATATATATTCTAAAATATTATAAATGTATTTATACTGACAACAATAACTTTAATAAAAAAATTCAATTTCAATTATCATATTGAAATCGTACTAAAAGTTCAGTAATCACCAACTTCGTTCACTCTAAAATTATTATTATTATCATTATTATTATTATTATTATTATTATTAGGGTTTTGTTATATACAACCCTTAGGGCGGGCTGTGTATAAGAACTACTAGATTTCCATCATTAATGCTTATTTTACTTTTTTAATGGAATCTATTAAAATTTAATTAATTATATTTCTAAAAAAATTAAACATCATTGTATTTAATATAATCAAATCCTAACATCCTAAACCCTAAAAATCATAAACTTCTAAACCTTGAACCATAAACTTTAAAGCCCTAAACTCTAACTCTTAAACCATAAGACCACAAACCCTAAACAATAAACACTAAATCCTAAATTATAAACCCTAAAATAATAAGCCCTAAACCCTATAAACCATAAAATACTACAACACTAGAACCCTAAACCCTAGACACCATAAAATATTATAACACTAAAACTCCAAAATAATAAACCATAAACCCTAAAACTCTAAAATTATAAACCATAAACCTAAACACAAACTTTTTTACATGATTATTAAACACTCTAAATCAATGATATTTAATATTTTAAAAATATAATTAATTATATTTTAATAGATTTCATTAAAAAATAAAAATAAATATTAAC
Source organism: Hibiscus mutabilis (assembly GCA_019671005.1). Lineage (NCBI taxonomy): Eukaryota > Viridiplantae > Streptophyta > Magnoliopsida > Malvales > Malvaceae > Hibiscus > Hibiscus mutabilis. The sequence goes on along the minus strand of CM033727.1, from coordinate 2,917,750 downwards.
AAAAAAATCTAATAATTCTTATACACAACCTCAAAAAAACCCTTATTATTATTATTATTATTATTATTATTATTATATAAATCGAGCATGCGGAATGTAAACCCTTATTTTTACTTGATTTGGGCTATCTACAATGGCAATAAATGAAAGAAAAATAAATATCATGTTTATCATTTATATGGTATACGAGTCTTATTTTTCTATATAATCCGGTGTGGACCCTCCTAGATGTCACCAGTCTGCAACTTATATAATGAAGGGTCAGATTTGACAAAGACAATACAAAGCCTAATCAGATCTGCAGAATCCCACATGCAAAAGTTTGTTACCAATTGTCTGACTCATTCACCAACCAAACCAACAAACCAAATGCCAAAAAACAACAACAATTATTTGATTATTATTTTCAGGCATTTTATTTCTAAAGATAAATATTATTTTAACTTTTTTAACATTTAAAAAAATATCATTTGGTTTAATCTCGTGATCTAATAAGATGATGCACTAGATTCTTTAAGTAAGGCCAGGAATTCAGATTATGACACTATAAAATGAAATAAAATAAGTTGGGTGTTATCCCATAACGGATTTCTACAATGTTTGATTAGAATTAATCAACTAATAAGTTGGATAATATAATTATCTCTTATTTAAGGGTTCGAAAATTATGTTTACCATTTAAACATGATATAAATATTAATTATTTTGAAATTTGAAGTATACTAAACTAAACTAAAGGAAAATGAGAATGTTTATATGTTCTTCATTGAAATAAAAATACCCCAAAATGATACAGAACAAATTGGCAAGAAAACAAGAGCTTATTTCATTTAATTGTATATGAATTTCACAGCTTTAAATTCAGATCAACATGTCCAGCAACTTCTTCCCTTTTACTATTAGGCATTGTCACTGCACTTGCTCGTTCAATCTCCGCCATTGCAGGTGGTGGAAAGAAGCTATAGTAAGGCCGCTGCAGATTTAATCCACCGCCACCTTGTTTCATCAACGAATCTTCAAAGCTTGCCTTCAAAACACACACAAAAAGTTTTATATATGCAAAAAAATGACCAAATAAGCACAAAATTAACGAAAATGGAGATGGTCTCACTTGCTGATAAGCTAATGAATTTGATTGAGGAAGCTTGGATTTTGAGACTGACCACATTGATGAAGTTTTTGGAGGGGATAATGTGAGAAAACCTCTAGCAAAAACCCCATTTGAGGTTGAACATGAAGGCCCTTCCCTGGGAAAAGTTCGAACAAATATGAAAAATGTCCGGGGTTTGAATCTTGGACGTTGATGTTTATGATGTTACATGGATGGAAAGTGAAAAAAATCAAACCTGAAATTCGAGGTGCCGGATTCGGATTCGAATGTGGTAGTAGCTTTGCTAGTACCTGAAGTAGCTTCAATTTGTTCATTGTTGGAAGGAACAATGGGAGGATAATATTTTGTGTGGAAAGAGGGGCCTGGTGCATTGTCTAGGGAGAAAGGGTATGGTCTGTTCATACCAATCACCTACAAAAATAAAACATGTTATTATTACATAATTATATCAAGGCTTAAAAACAAGAGAATGAATGCTGCATTTGTAAGGAAAAAAAAAACAAAGAAAATGAAAGAAAACCTAATTCTTTATTTATGTCTGTATGTATACCTTCTCCTCTTCAGGCAAGAAAGGTTTGAAATTTTTATAGAAATAGCTTTGGTTTGAAGGGGGCTCCATCTGAAAATTCATTACAGATGTTGATGGTGTTCTTGATGGTAGATTCACCTGCATGAAAAAGACCACCATTAAACAAAGCCTGATTCGGATTAGTCGATCAATATGAATACCAGGAAAAGTAACACCAACACCTCAATGTAATTCTTACCATTGAAGAAGGTTGTTCTTGTTGCTGTAGATGTTGTGGGAAAGGTTGTTGTTGTTGTCCCCTTGGCATCAAACCAGGCAAAGACCAAACTGGTTCAATTTCACAAGGCAAACCCAAATTTGTCCTGAAACCCCAACCCAGGATCCAACCCAAACCACTCTTTTCCAACTTTGAACTCACAAGAACCCCAAAATTTAAGACCATCAACACTTGTCAATGGAACAGTACTGGTGTTTGTGTTCCCATTACAGGCAACAGATAAAGGTGGTCTTTCATCAGCAATCAGACAGACAGAATCATTCTTTGTTGTTCTTCTAATCTTATCTTCTCAAGCTGTGCCACACCAAGCCCTCTTTGGGGTACTTTTTTAGGCCTTTGCTTCTTGGAAAAATTTACCAATATTGTTGTTGTTTCCGCTGCTGGTTTTACCACTGTTGCTACACCTTGGGGTTCCCAAAAAAAAACACCACTAAAAATATTGAATCTTAAACCTCCCAAGAACATAAAAAGTTTACAGAAAACACCCTAGAACTTTAAAAGCTTGTCAAAAACAAGATGTTAACAGTTTCATGCATGTTATTGTTTATATAAACAAAGAGATTTGGGGAGAGAAGGGGAAATCTTTGAAATCAAAATAGATTGAGGATAAGAGTTGAGGGAAAATCTAGAGGAAATTTACAGAGTTTAGAAAAAAAGATACCCAAAATCTCGCAGATATTGGGAGTCGAGAGATCAAACAAACCCCAAAGACTAACCATTAGCCAAGTTTTATGCAAACATAAATATATAGATATAGATATCAATTCACTTATTATATATATTTCAAAATTCAATGCAAATCTTTAGATTACTATATATGAATGTGTATATATATTTTTCTTTCATTTTCGCCTACATGGACGGACGCAGAGCACTGGAGTGAAAATAAATTTTTAATAAGAAATACATAAAAAAAATTAAAATTTTTCTAAATCATATAAGATTTCAAATTTTTAAGGGACAACCGCCTTCTAGCACTCCTTATTCCATCATGTTCACACGTATCGTCACTTATCCATTCCTAGAACCACTCTTTCAGCTTTTTTTCATACATTTTTTTGTCGAGTGTGTCAAATTGTGCTTTCAAAGTTCTAAAAAAAACTAAGTTGCAATGCTACTGGGCATTGTCACCTTAGTTTCGTTTCAGTTTGGGATATCTCTTGCTGGCTTGGCAACTTTCAGACCTAATTGTGGGACCCTCACTTTTATTCCTTAACACATGCATGCATTTAATATTAATGAATTTGTTTCATCAAAAAAACAATCATGCGTTTAGAATGTATACTGTTTCTATCAAGTCACTAGTCTAAATGAGAAGATCTATACAGGTTAAGTTAATTGATATTAAGTTCATGATTCGATTTGTTAACAACTTTTAGAGCATGGGATTAAAAGTTTTTCGTTGACACATTTCTCTCTCTGTTATATTATTTGTGGATTCAATTTTTATTAAAAGCAAATTTCACCTTATCTCCTCTCTCCTATGTAGGAATTGATAGTTCGGGATTTGATTTATTAGCAATTTCTAGAGTGGTTGGTTAAAAATTTCCAGTTGATATATTTTTTTCTCTTTTAAGTTGTAGGTTCGATACTATTAAGAGTAAAAATTTTCCCTCTTTTTAAGTATGAATTATTCAAAATTCAATTTTTGTATTTATAATCTATTTTCCTCATTTTCTTTGACCAGTGATGAGGGATATAGTCCCTTGGGAGTTGTGTTCTCCCCTCTTTTTTTACTAAAATTTTTTTTAGTTTCTTTCTATTTAGATCCCAAAATTTTAATTTGTTTGAACTTTTTTATGATTTATTATATCTTGCCCTCTTGATCTTAATTTTTGATCTTCTCCCACCTTTGACTAATTTAATATAATTGTTTGTATGAAAATATATATCACAATGTATTAATATATATTCAAGTTATATTGGTGTATTTTCATGTTACGAACGTGGTTAAAATATTTGAATTAATATAGATCTTAATATTAATTATTAATATCAAGTTGTTTATCTTTGAAACTAACAAAGTTTTGAAAGATAACCATATAAAAAAAGGTTGATATTTAATTTTATTATTTTCATATTTTAAAAAGTAATAAAACCAGAAAATTAAGGGCGAGACTTAATTCCACTAGCTTCAAACTCGATAGAATCTTAAAAATAATTAAACCAAAAAATTGAAAGGACCATGGCTAAATTTAAATAGTCTCAAAAATTTTAGAGACTTAAAATACAATTAAATCATAAAAGTTAGATAGACGATATCCTCTTATGCCCACAAGATGTTTTGTCATTGTGTGTTAGAGTTATTTTTTTTATGTTATATACTTATTTTTATAGTGTTCTAACTTTCTTTTTCTATTTGTGTAATTTTCAATGTATTTTTTTTGCCTATGAACTACATTGCCCCACCTGGCTTTTACTTCATTTGGAGAATTTGGTGGTCATGGTTTTAGAACTATTTTCATTCAATAATACATTTCGTAGTTGAATAATTGAATAATGGGGTCAAGTTTTATCGCTTCACATAACTTGCAAAGGTTAACTCCATTTGAAACACTTGGTTACAAACTTGAATCTATCCAAAATTTCCAATTAAAATAATCAACAATGTAAATATAAAAATATTAAAATCTGAATAGGAAAATATTTTATGTACTAGCTGTAGTGACACAAAATCACCATAAGCGCCTTAGTTTTAGAGTTTAGGAATTCGATTTAAAGTTTAGGATTTAGTGGTTTAGGTTTAGGGTTTTAGAATTTAGTTGTTGTGGTTATAATTTAGAGTTTAGAGGTTAGTGTTTAAGTTTTAGGGTAATATGTTAGAGATTTAGGTTTTAATCTATAAACCCTAAATTCTAACAACAACCCCTAAATTATAAACTCTTAAACCTAAACCCTATAATAAATCTCTAAACCCTAAAAAATTAAGGGTTTTTTGTCATTTGTCATGACATAGTTACCCTTTAATTTAATGACCTATAGGGAAGTTGGATTTGAGGGGAAATGGAATTGATTTGTAAATCCGAATGTTTTGTTTGAATATAAAATAAAATCTAATTTAAAAATATAAACTTTAAATATGAATTTAATAATTTAAATTAAGGAAGAAAATTTTAATTATTTCAATTTAAAGATATAGAATTTACAAAATTAAGAAAATAATATCTAGAAATGTACACCATACATTGTAGGTAAAAAAAATAATGTTTTAAGATTTAATTAAGAAAAAAAATTTTTTTCTTTTAAATATTTCCAAATTTAATAATTTAAATTAAGGAAGATGAAAACTTATTTATTTCAAAATTGAAGATATAGATTGACAAATTAAGAAAATTTAGGCATCTATAACTTTACATTTTTCACCATATATATTTCATTCTTTTTAAAAAAAACAAATAATGTTGTTTGAATGACTTTTTTTTTAAAAGAAAGCAAAATTTGTTTATTTTTCTTCCAATAAAAACCATTTTCAAATGCAAAAATTTTCATTATAAATATTATTTTTCATGGAAAACAACTTTGGTTCTTTGTCACTACTAATGCCAAGATTTTGTTATATTTTTACAAAATTTTAAAGTCCCCCTCCATTTAAGGCATTGACCACAAAGATTCTCTTTCATTGAATATATTTTATTTCTTTTTAAAAATTAATTTTTGTGTTGTTTAGGAAGTTTGTTGATACTATAAATAAAAAATAAAAAGTTAATTATTTTTTAATGGATTGTTCTTAAAATTATTATAAAAATACTTTTTTTTTTTTACATTTTGATTAAAAAAGTATTCATATAAAAAATTTTTGTATTTTATTAATATAAAATAAAAATGCTTGTGTGTAACATTACTCCTAAAGAAGTATAAATTCAATCTATCAAAAAAAAATATAAATTCATATAAATAATTGTGGATTTCCCAACAAGTTAGTTATACTTAGCTAAGCATTGTTTGGATTTAGGGACAGCAAGTTGATGTAGTTAGTAACAGTGACGAATAAATGGTGTATATACATATTATTCATACGCACGCGCACAAACACATAAGAATTTAGTGTTAAAATAATGACAGAGTTGAAAATTTGTTTAAGAAGAGTTTATTATTTTTAAAATATTTTAAAAATATTTTTATATACAAAACATAAAATTATTGAATGTCAATTACACTCTTCAATTTATAATTAATATTGTTTTAAAATTTAAATTTATTTAATTGTGTAATTACAATTTGTATTACCACGTTTGATACATGGAATTAAAATGTAATTACTTTGTCCATCAATCATGTCTAAAAAATTAGAATATCTTATAATTACACTCACACGTAAATAATTATATTTTCATATAATTATATTTTGGTGTCCAAACACACCCTAAAAAATATTAGAAAGAATTATGTTTCATTTATGAAAGAATTAGGGTTTTATATGTCATTGTGAATTTAAGAAAATTGGGTTTGTAATGAAAAATTTTTTTAGTTATTGAGTTTCTATAAAATTCAGAACGAATTAAACATCAAAAATTAAACCTCATACAAAAAAAAAGAGAAAAGAAATCCCGTCCCTAATTGTTTCCTGAAATTTAAGGAATAGTTATTTTTATTGTCGTAATTTCAAAATAAATATACAGTTGAAATTATCTTGTTCTCTGATGGTAAAGCTTCAATTTGTTTTAATAGAAATAATTTAGTTCAAATATATCTTTTTTTTATTAAATAGAGATATTATATTTTCATGTTGAGATTCGAACCTATATAAGTTAGAACAAAGTAAACATTTTTATATATCTTTTTTAATTTTAAGGTGATTAAATATTATTCAAATAAGATTTCAATCAGTTTTTGTCTCTTTTAACATCATTTAATCTCCACGGGACCAATTGTAAGGTTTAAAATAAATATATCTTGTTCTTTGATTGTGAACTTTTAAAATTTTTTACCGTCATTGTATCAAAATAAAGTTCTTATATAAAAATAGTAAAATAAATAAAAATACAAAAAATTGGTCACAATTAGTGAAAAGATCTCAAAGCTTTAAAAGTAAAATATGTGAAATTAAGAAAAGTTTGGAAAGATGTATTTCATTGAAGTTGAAGTTGATATAAAGGTTTTTTTTTTTTTTTGACAAACTGATATTAAGGTTAAGATGAGGAATGATGGGGATGGACTACTTTTGATGAGCCTTGAAAGTTAAGACAACTCAAACTAAGGTCCCTTTTTTGCTTGGTAAAGGGGGTTGGTGCAATTTGGATTCATTTTGCTATTTTAATTGACATGTCAACCCTCAACCCTTGATTTCGATAAATTATTAGATGAAGTCGACTCACCACGTCATCAGTGGTCCCAATCAATAAGATCCATCTACTTCAAAGTAACTTTCAAATAATTACCCACTCTTTATTTATATATAGGAAAGAGGTAAAGATTCACCTTAGAAAAAATGAAGTGGATGAACTTTACTGTCTGAGACCATGGATGAAGTGGTGAGGCGGGTCAATCTTATAATTTTCCCTTGTTTTCACACTTTCTTTACTCACAAATTAAAATTTAAGAAAACCTATAAAATGATTAATTATATCCTTAGCCCTTGTACTCTTTGGACTTTTGAAATTCAGTCGTTTTAAAAATTAAAGTACAATTCATAATATTGTTAATAGACTTCTCTTAGGTTTGAAGGTTTGGTTTTAAAAATTAATATCTAATTAGTAATACATATTCAAATTTGACAGAAGTCGGTCAACAATATAATCAATTTGACTTTAATTTTTAAATCGAGTGACTAAATTCTAGGAACTAAAGGTAGGGATTAAATTTCATAAATTCAAAAAGTCCAAGGACCGGAGGATAGCTTTTTTACTAAAATAAAATATGAGAAATTTTATTTATTTTTGGCTTAAATGAAAGATAAGTGCCCAAAGTATACTACTTTTAAACTTTAGGTGCCTAAAGTATTTTTGTAAAAATGGGTGCCTAAAGTTTTAAAATTTGACTTTAAAAAATAAAATCCATTTAAAACAAAAGTGGCATGAATATTGATTTTTTTTAATTTTTTTAAAAAAAATAATTAAAATTTAATTTTTTAAAAAAAATTCCAAAATTTACAAAAATGTTCAAATCAGTCCCTAAATCCTAAATCTCACATTTTAGTTTCCACGTCGCGCCTTAGTTTTAGTCGCGGAGGGACTCGAAAATTTAGGTGTAGAGTTATTTACGTTCGATATTCAATGTTCAAGTTTACCGTTATCCGATTTTACGGCGAGTGGGAAAATTTTAGAATTTAGGCGTCGGCGTGAATGTGAATTTGGGGATTTAAGATTTAAGGATTTGGAGATTATTTTAGAAAGTTTTAGAATTTTAAGATTTTTTGTAAAATTTTAAATTATTAAAAAATTAATTTAAAGAAATTAAAAATGACACATGTCGGTTTTGTATTTGTTAACGGTTTTTTTAACGGTGGTTAACTACCAGGCATCCAAAATTATAACTTTTGAAACTTTAGGCACCTATTTTTATAAAAAAAAAACACTTTAGGCACCTAAAATTCAAAAAATACATATTTTAGGCTCTTATTTTTCATTTAAACCTTTATTTTTTTATAACTAAAATCAAGAAAAGTATATATATATATACTTTTTTTTAATATGAGAAAAATATATATACTTAAATAGCTAGAATTTTATTAAATGAATTCTATAAAAGTAATACAAGTTACTAATTAGGATCACAGAGTACTCAAATTCTACATTCTTAGAGTTAAAAAGTCACTTCTCTATTAAACATCTTCCTTCCTTAGATCAATTGAGAAGGGCACCAACAACATGATCATTGTATTAGAAAGTTCATGTAAATAGTAATATATTTAAACCCGAAGCTTAATTTCCTTACTCTCTCTGTTCAATTAAAATGTTACAGGTATTATTTTATCGTTAAATTTTAAAATTCAATTCAAAAATATGAAATTTGGTGCATTTGAACTTGAACCAATTGAGTCTTAGTTCAGTTTTCATTATGCGAAAGACGTGAGTTTAAACATATTTAATCGCAATTTTTTACACCCTGCACACTGACTATTGATCCTCCAAGAGATAAACAGCAATGTCAGTTTGGTTGAGTTGTCACTGCAAGAGAGTGAACCTTGAACCATGCATAAACAGTTCTTTTTTTAGGGCTATTTATGTATTTATGCTTTCCTTGCATTGCACTAAAACTTAGTATTTCATCAAACACTTCCCCCACAACCTTTGCCAAGACCAATTAGTGTCTCCTTCTACCTGGTCTGTTTGCTTCCTTAATCTGCAATTTTTCTTGTTTTTTTTTTTTTTTCTGGGTTTGTTGATTTTATATCTTTGTATCTTCATGCTGTAAATGTTACATTTGATCCTTGATAAATTGTTTCAAATTAGATCTGCTTAATATGTTGGTTTGATTTTCATTCATTTCGAACTCTCTAATCGGTAAGCTGGAAATCTAATGTAATGATCATTTTCTTTTGATTAATTTGTCATAATACATGTTCTTGATTCTGCAGGTTTATTTCATCAGTTCATAAACTATAGAATTCTAGATCTTCATTGATGGGTTCAGGAAACTGGTTTAGATTATTCATTTGCTTAAAGAAATCCAAGTCAAGCAGATCCAAACAAGCAAAGGTAGTGTGTGTGTGTATATATATTCAACAATTACAAGAACACAAATATATCAGAATAAATGTCCTTTGAACATATCAATAATTGTCTATATCTGAACAAAAATGTTTCTTAAAAGTTTTTCAGACAATAATAAAGCCTCATGTCTAACACGTTCAAAAATAGGTGCAAAGATATGACCCTTCAAGTATACGAAAACATAGCCATATCAGACACATACCTATATTTAATATTTCATACCCGAGTTTAAGAAATATCTGTGATATTTAGTAATGTAATTATTGGGGTCATCTATAATTTGTTTTCAGGACCCATCAATACAGGTACAATTAAGTAATGAGAAATCAAATGGTGAAGAAAGGATAGATCAAGAGGGTCCTGAAGAGGGAAGGAGTCCGGCAACAACCGGCGGTTCACAAGGCAGTCCTGGAAATACAGTTGAACAGATCGCAGCTGCTAGAATTCAGAAGACTTTTCGGGCTTACAAGGTATTTTAACTTGGTAATTGTTACCAATGTTATATTAAATACACTCGAGCCCGAGTACTTTCAGTTTACGATATTTTTTCAGGCAAGAAAAACAGTTCGCCGGCTGAGAGATGCTGGGAGATGCAACGTATTGATACAGGGACATACAGTGAAAAAACAAACAACAAGCACACTAGGGTATTTACATTCATGGTGCAATGTCCAGTCTCAAATCCGAGCTAGAGAATCTGTATGGTTACAGAAGGCAGGCTTAAGCAAAGAGAATGGAAAACCAGATGAAACTGGAGGCTAAACTCCATGAACTGGAGGTAACAATAATCACTATTTACCCACCTTGTTTATTACCTTTTAATAGTTAGGCGATTTCGATGTCTACGAAGAAATGAACAATGGAGAGTTAAGCCTTGCAGATTAGTAATTAATGGAGGGTAGCAGCTTTATTAGCTTTCAAAGCCATTAATATCCGTTTGCCTATATTGCACCCCCTATCTTTTGTTTGGCAAGCAAGAAAAAGAGAAACTGGTAATCTATGAATCTACTAGTTTTCTAGGCTGTTTTTGTAAACAGTTGGTTGGTTTACAGGTAGAATGGTGTGGTGGTTCAGAAACTATGGAGGAAATTCTTTCTAGGATTCAACAGAAAGAAGAAGCCGCGGTTAAACGCGAACGAGCCATGGCGTATGCCTTCTCTCATCAGGTTACGAACTTCGGGTTCATACAATCATCTTTAAAAAATAACATCGGTCCCTAGTTTTTTGACTGATTTGTGGTGAATTTGCAGTGGAGGGCGAATGCGAGCCAATATCTAGGCCAAGCATCCTATGGTGTGGGGAAAGAAAACTGGGGTTGGAGCTGGATAGAGCGATGGATTGCGGCGAGGCCATGGGAAGTGAGGGCTCATTCTCAGCCTATTCACCCGAGGAAGACTCCCGGCAGGCAGGCAAACAAATCGGAGAAAGAGACGAAGAATCCGGCGTCGACAAAGCAAAGTTTGCCAAACGGGAAAGTTGCTTCAAAAATCAAAAACAGCACCACAACTGACGGCTGAAACCGGAAAGATTCGCTAAGCTCATCGGTTATGGATGAAAACCCTTGGTTATTCTGAGTGATTCAATACAATTTTCTCTAGTACTTTTTGTGGATTTGCAACTCATTGTATACACAATATCAACCTTTTCCAAATCTCTGTTTTCAAAGATTAAATATGTAAAAATCAACATAAAATTCCCTTGTACTCTTGCACAAGGGATATCTGGAACATGTTTCGAAATCTCGGACACGATTCGAAACCTCCTAGATATCATGTCTTAAGAACAGCTTCTTCAACTAGAAAAGTCCAAACTGACAGAAGAAAAAAAGAAACCCTATAGCAGCAACCATAAAAGGTAACCGAATTTATATTAAAAAAACCTTTATCTTATTATTTTTTTAGAAAGTCACATAATGCCCCAATTCGTTACATGCATTAATTATCATATACAATAATTTCATTCTTACATAGTTACATAGCACCATGCAATTATGCAATATCATGGCTGAGCCCCCAACAAGAACCTCTGCAACAATCCAACCACCCCTCCACCTCAATATTTATGTATGGTCTCAAAGATCCCAAACTTCACCAACGAGATTGGTCCAAATGATACCAACTTGGCATCGCTTAAATAAATTTCAAGTTTGAGACCTTGTGTATGCAAAAAAAATCTACGCTGGGAGATTCACCCACCACAACCGAGTGTGCGACACAAATCGGTCTGAATTAGTTAAGGCAAAACCCTGAAGAAAACCGGAGGGCAACCAAAAAAGGATCCAAAACTTTAACATCCCATCACATAAATGATCATATATTTTACTATAAGATCATGTTTAAAAAACAAGGGTAAAGTAAAAGTACTTTTTTGGGTTAAAATGTGTACTTCTCAACCAACAACCAACCACAAGCAAATAGAAACATAAGCCAAAGTATACACACATGCATTGTTGGCATCGTGTTTTTATGGTAATAAAGAAAAATGAGAATTTCCAGCTAGACTCAAGTGACCACTTACAGATAGGCAAAATACCAAAAATTTTGGTGGTATCTAATATCTATAGTGTACTCTACTATTCTATACCATAATTGAGCTTTCTTTGTATATTCATACCATTCCCCACTTGCTCTATATGCTAACATGCCCTCATTGATTGCTATTATGTGACCTTAGGGTGTCCTACAACCTGGTCTCAATGCTAATGCATGCTTCGGGACATTATTTCGGACCAACCTCATCTTTCATATTAAAGCATCTAGTAGCTGAATAATGCTAATTTCGGCAATTGTGATGTCTAGGAAGGTGATTGGTTAATTGTTTCTAAAATGAGCTTTTGGTTCTAAACTGAGGCATCTAAAACAGACCGGTATTTGATAAAATGACACTGAAAGTATGGAGTAATAAGGGGAAGTTATACATTGTTTTCGGCCAGGTGGACGCAGACAGTGGGAATCAGCTAATGCTCTATTGTATCCAAATTTCCTACTGTTTACAGAAAATGATTCCTCCTTCGATGCAACTAATTGGTTTCTGTTACCTAAACAATAAAACAACAAAACGCAAGTACCAGCAGAGTTCTCTTTAATCCACATAAGAAATTGACAACTTCTAAAGGGAGGAAAAGACTCGGGATTGCTTCTCTAATTCCGTATCTGATCAAAGGGATATAGGATTCGGAAAGACATTTTCCGATATTAGCTGATCAGGGGTTCCCTTATTTGATGATATTTTGAAAGAATGAGCGAATATGCTTAATTGAGTCTGTCCTATTTGAGGGAAGAATCAAATCAGAATTAAAACAAACTAGGTTCACATCTCAGTAGTAACACTAGGAAACAGTAGCAAACATTGCAAACAAATTGACTAACAACATGAAACACAAGTCCAACAAAAAGGAAACCATTGTTAAGCTCTAAGAGCCGACTCGAATGTAAATTTAAGCTACAACACAATCAACTGATAAAAACTAAATAAAACCGGGATCGAAAAACCTGAAATCCACCCAGATTTCTTCTTCCCACGGCAATAGGCCATTGATTCTAAGTGACCAAAATCTTCCCTCAAACCGATCTTTGACTCTTGAATCTATCGTACTATCTCCTCATTGAGTTCATATGAACCATCAACGATTGCCGATCAACTAGTGCTGAAAGATCAATCACCTAAATAAGCAGAAAAGCTTGTAAGTGGAATATATGGTATTGAAAACTAAATATGGAAATAGAAAGAATGGCTAACCAGATAGAGAGGAAAGACTTTGGCTTTCCTTTGATTTACTTGATCAATGGTGAGAATCAGATGAAGCAGAGGACAGCTTATTGGCGATGCTGTCGTGCTCATCTTCTTCGCCCTGAATTCGTGCTGGAGCTCGAAATCCAGATAATACACCAGGTGTGGTGAATTCAATGCCAGATAAAACAGCTTGATGATGGATGTTTTCTTGGATTTGATGATGGTGTTGGTCGGATGTGGAAACTGGCTGGTCTATCCAAGCACGAACCAAGGGCGTGTTACTGGACTGAAGGGGTCCCCTCTGAGAAAAAAATTGGCTATTTTGGCCAAAAGACGGCGTCAGCGGCTGCTGTGTAGGAGTGCCAAAGAGAAACCCTCCTACTCCACCACTACCTCCGCCACCAAAACCACCACCACTGCCTGTGTCAGCACCAGCACCGCTATTATTCCAGGCAAACAATCTCTGGAACTGGCCAATCTCCCCCGGATGATGGTGGTGATGCTCCCATCCAGCAGAAGATCCATCAAAACCGGCTAATGGGCTGGTTCCAGAGAATAAAACAGGCTCACTGTGCTGTGCCTGAGCTGCAGCAGCAGCAGCTTGTGTGGTGGTGGTGGTGTTGATGCAAAAGAATCGGCTCCGGAAACGACTGAAGTGAAAGCCGAAGATCCTGACTGTGGCTGCTGGTCCTCGACAACAAATCCGGTGGATAATTCTGAAACTGTATGGAAGAAGACGGAGTCTCAGTCGAAGCTCCCACCGGAAAAAAAGACTTAATGGTATCAGCAATCTCATCAGAAACTAAAGAAGGTGGAAGAAAACCCGAATTATTATTCGGGTTATGTCCCACTTCTTGTTGCTGAATACTTTGAACTTCATTCCCCATAATTGTTGCCGTTCTTCTCCGAGAACCCGACCCAGCAGCAAGGTTTTCCACCAGGTTTCCGCCATGGTTGATGTGAAACTGATACGGCTTATCACTGTCAGTTGCCGTCCCGGCGATTTGGTCTTCTTGGTTACTCGGCTTAGCAATCGAAGCCGTTGTGTTCAAACTTTCTGGGTTCCAAGGAGGTAGCTCAGCGAGCTCGTCAATAGCGGGCTTAGCTTTTTTTATAAGCCAGTCCACGGCTTTGCTAGGACGGTCGTAGCCAAGGCGGTCCTGGACGTCGTAGAACTGGATGGCGGTGTGAGCCGATAGACGAACACGGCGGTCCCGAGGACCTTTAGCGGTGCAAACTTTGCTGTGCCGGTCTTTCCTTCCGGTTGACCGTACAATGTGACCACCTTGGACCTCAACGATCTCCCCTCCGGAATGCCTTATCCCCAATCTTGACGATGTTGCAGCTTGGTGGTGTCTATCCCCCATTTTTCTTGCATGTTGTGTCGATTTCGAACCGAAAGATGTACCGGACGACGTCAAGTGCAAGCGCTTCTTCGGCGGTTCCGGGTACTCCTGAGTTTCCAGGCTTGCATACACCTGTTGCTGCCCTAGGAAGATCCCTTGTTGGTTTCCGGCAAGCTCTTCTTCCTCTTCAAGTTGCTGTTTTTGGTGCTGATGCCTTTGAGGATCCAGGCTAAGGTCCTTGTTCTTTCCCTGTTCCAGCTTTTAATGGAGGAAACACAGCCGCAGAAACCTGATACTGTCGCCTCTAACAAAACCCACCGCCATTCAATGGTTTTAATTCCATCTCACCACCAGCCCCACCGCCAAGCCTAGCCGAAAACACTCTTAAAAAGTCCACCTTTTTATTTCCAGCCTAACCCATCTTTCAAAACTCAGCTTTTTGCAAAATGGGTTATTTATTTTTCAACACTTAAACCACGAACTTCACCAGGACAACCCAACAACAACAACAAGAAAAAACCCTTTTTTTTTCTCTCAACAAGGATTTTCCCGGGAAAATATACTACTACAAACTAGAAAGTTTTTCATAGGGAGGGCTTATAGCTAATAGCTAAAAGCTAGTATAGGGAAGAGTAAAATTTCACTTTTCTTGGCAGTGTTTTTGGGGTCAGACAAAAGATTAAAGATCCCTCTGTTCATCTCATCACTACCATCTGCTGCTGTTTATTGTACTATTACCCTAAACAAACACCATTTCAACCAAGCTAAAAATCCCAACTTTTTTCACCTTTTTTTCTCTAATTACTATAAAATTATAACCTTTATCTTGTTTTTTACTAACTATATATAGATATGGTTTGATGGTACTTTTCTTTTGACAGATTAGGGTTTGTTTTGACTAAAACTTTCAGCCTGTCTTAAAAAAACTTGTTAACCTAGTAAGTGGTAAGAAAGTTACAATCATTTTAGTTTGGTTTTATGGTTCAAGAGATTTGTCTGGATGCTTTGGTTTGATTAGATCAGATTGAATAAATAGATACTTTCTTTAATGCCACCATCACAACTTTTAACAGTGACCAATGCACAGCTTTTTATTATTAATTTTATGTTATTTCTCTCTTTTTATTTTATTTTATTTTATTTTATTTTATTTTATTTTTACATTTTTTTCTTGTTTTCAATGAACAAATTGAAGGAAATATAGCAGCACTTTGCCTTTCACCGTTTTGGAATTGGAATAGTTGTCCTTGTCTTTTTTACATGCTTTACTAAATTACCTTGCTACCCTTTTACATTTTTGTATTTTCATGATTTTTTATATTTTAAAGATTTAAATGAAAAATCGATGCTAAATTATTATCTTTTAAGTCTTAAACTATTTTTCGTCAAAATAATTATTAAAATTATTTGTTTCAGTCTATTTAAAGAAAAATATTTTGATATAAAAGTTTGTATAAAATTTAGTTTACACAAAATTTTTAATTCTAAGGTTTAGGGTTTAAGGTCAAGGGGTTTAATGTGTATGTTGTATAATTTAAAATTTATGGTTATAATTTAGAGTTTAAGGTTTAGGGTTTGAGATTTAGCTTTTAGGGTGCTATGGTTTGGGATTTAAATTTTAATTTTTTTAGAAGGGTTGTGTAATTTTTTTACACAACTTGTTTATCAAAAATATAAACCCTATTTAAATATGTAAAATATTTTTTTGTCAAAAATAGCTAAATTATATATTTTTGCTTGAAATACCTAAATTGTTCTTTGATAAAAGTAAATACATAGATTTTTGTAACGTGTCAATCTCTTATTGACAAAAAAAATTATTGAAGAAACCCTCGGACTTAAGTGGACGAAAAATAGCTTAAGTGCTTGTTTTGATTTAAAATTGTTTAGGGATTAAAAATATATAGTTTAAGGATTAATTTTTCATTTAAGTGTCTTTTAAATGTGGAAAAGTATTATACGGAGTAAAAAAATGAACAAAGTTATCATTTTTGGATGATAAATAGGTATTTAAAATAGATAATTAGGTGGTCAACACAATTTAGAACAAGTGATTAAAAATCTATGTTGATATTCAATCCCTTCTCGTAGGTCTTGGGTTCTAGTCACAGTAAAGGCAATTATTTCTTTCCCTCTTTAGGTAGAAATTGTTTAAAAAATATTATAAAATAGATAATTAGGGGTAAAAAGACCACAATATTGTGGTTGAATTTTTTCCTCAAAATATGGTCCAAGGCAGATTATTTACAGAACTATGGTTGTTTACTGTTCAAGTCAGAAGTCGGAGGGAAATCAATCCGACTTTGAACAGTATTTGACACTGAAGTCCGAGGGAGAGTAATCCGATTTTGAACAGTGCTTACATTTTTTTAACATTCTATGGTAAAACACTGTTCAAAGACGGGGGAAAACTTTGGTCTTCTGATTCGAACAGTAAACTACAATAGATTTGGAAATAATTTGGTGAGAACTATATTTTAAGGAGAAAAATAGAACCACAATATTGTGGTAATTTTGCCGATAATTAGGTGAAGTCATCGGGTGGTCCCAAATGAAAAGATGATGTTTATCCTTAGAGACCGGAGTTCAAATCTCTTTGTGAATATGTATGTATAGATACTACCTTGTAATCACTTTAGGACTATTAAAAAATAGATAATTATGTAAGGATAATTATTTGATGCATCATTTGTATTTTTTTTCTACAAACGGATTTTTAAGTCTGTCGCGTATCTCTTTAAGGCCCTTAAACCATCACCTTTACATTTTAAATCTTAAACTTTAAACCATATATTCCAAAAACCTTGAAACCTAACAAAAAATACTAAAATCCTAACCCTAAACTTCAAATCATGGACTCTAATAAACCTTGAAAACTAAACGGTTGTGGAATTTTTTTTCCACTTTCAATGTATAAGATAGAATCCCATTAAGTAGTGTAACATTAATTTAAAAAATGACATGAGATCTTTAAGTGATGGAATATCAACATTATATATTGAACTTAAAATTTCGAATAAGTTGAGATCTGTTGATTCGCCTAGTGGCTAAGGATGCTCATGTAGCACATTTTGTATGGATTCGAATCTTAGAATGAGAATGTAAATCTCTATTTAATAAAAAGATTAGAACAAGTTTTAGTTTCGCTCGAATGTAAGTTTATTAAAATACAATGGATATGGTGACATATAACATCATATTTTAAATTAAGGATAGACTACATAAATGATCACCAAACTTTAAAAAAAAATTATTTTTGTCACTAAACTTTTAAAACTTAGAAAACAATCATTGAGATTTTAAATTATTTTCAAAATAATAATAATGTTCCCTAGGTAGACTTTAAATTTTGAAACTTATAAAACTTTTAAAACTTTTAAATTTTGAATTCTTGGTCGTGCGGAACAGAACATTCTCTTGTTTTTTTAATAATAATGTTCCCTATATAGACTTTAAGACAAAGATTAGTGACAAAACCTAATCAAGGCACTTATATTACATTTTACAGGTTATTTCTTGTTATTTATTGTATTATGTTTTGACTTGTTTGGTTAAGATTACATGCATTTTATTATTTATAATTTTTTTTATTTACTATCTGTGAATTTTTTTTATCATATACTATGAGTTTATGAAATTAAAAGTTTACATTATTAATATATTAAAAATAATTTTATCGTTGTTGTTATGAAAAATAAAATTTAAATATACTTTGTTTATTTAATCTTTTCTTTTTTGTCATGTGTATGGGAAACAAAAAATAGATTAAACAAATGTCTTCCATAAGCACAGTCTTCTTTTACTGTTATTTTATGTTTGGAATTAAATTAATCATTGAATCTTTCCAAATTTGGAGATCTTACCCACTTGTCAACATCGAGATGAGCAAAACTTCCACTGAGAAAATAATATATTAAATAATTATACATGTCGACAGATAAAAATAATACAAAAAAATTGTAATCGTAGTTAGCTTCATATAACTATAAGGGTAAACTACAAAAACATCACTCAAATTTATTCTCATTCCTATTATGATCATTAAATTTCAAAAAAATTAAATTGATCACTGAATGTCCAAATTGCTTATGTTTCAGTCGCTCGTTCATTAAATCAAACAAATGAGAGTGATGTGGCAGCCACATGTACTGATATGGATTAATTTTGTTGATGTGGTAACCAGACATTAATTAATTTTGATGATGTGATCATATATGTATTTTTTTTCAAAGATGAAAATTTTATAACTTCATACTATTGTCACCAGAATCGCTTTTTCAGATTTTTTTTTTCAAATTTCAAATCCATAATGAAGCTTCTTACCAGAAAAGTCAATTTCTCATATGAAACATTTTTTTAACAAGCTCATATGAAACATTTTGTGCTTTATTTAGGTGGAAAAAAAATACTACAAGGGCTTATTTAAACAAGTCCGCATGGTTTAAGTTCATTTTTAATATAAGAAAAAGTTTGATACAGAGTTTGTGTAAATAAACGTTTATACGTGTTTTTTAAATTCAGGGGTTAAAAGTTTAGTTTAGGGTTAAAAGTTTAGGGGTTTTAATTGTAATGTTTAGAATTTAAGGTTAGTGTTTATAATTTAGGGTTTAAGGTTTAGGGTATTAGAGTTAGGAATTTAAAATTTGTGTTTTATAAAGTAAAAATACATGCTGGTGTAAAATTAGTTTTACACATCTTGTATATCAAAATTTGACCCTTTTAATATATAAGCCTAAAATTTTATTGAAAACTTAAAAAAATAAATTTATTAAAAAACTTAATAAATTCTATTATTGCTCTAAATACAAAGAGGTTTTGTGTTTGTTTGATTTGATTCGAATAAAATTATACTATATTAATAAAAAATTTGAAATTCAGACATAAACTAATATCCATCAATAAAAAAATAAGATCTAATTGTATTTTTGTAGGATAAAAGAAAACAAATGGAGGAGACAGATCTCCATGATGTGGAAGGTAGTGAAATGCAAAGAGCATGATTTTAAATTGGGAAGTGTGCTCCATTTTGTTTTACTTTTTCCATATCTCGAAGATGGAAAAAAAAGAATACATGAGTTTCTAGTAATTTATGATTGTGTAATCCGGATTAGATTATAGGGGAAAATTTACACCAATATTGTGGTCCGATTTTTTCTCCCAAAATATTGCACTGAGTAAATTAATTACGGAAGTATTGTTATTTGAACAGTATACCTAAAGTCGGTACCAGCTGAATTCAATTTTAGAGAAAAAAACCCTAAAGTCAGCACCAGCTGAATCTGACTTTAGAGTTTTTTCTCTAAAGAAGAATTCAGCTGTTTCCGACTTTGAAGTATTTTCTCTAAAAGCGGATTCAACTGGTGCCGACTTTGGTGTTTTTTCTTTAAAATCGGATTCACCTGATACCGACTTTGGGTGCACTGTTCAAACTGCAATATTTTTGGAATTAATCCACTCAGTGCAATACTTTGGGAAAAAAATCACACCACAATATTAGTGTAATTTTTCCAATAATAGTAGAAATAAATTTTGTTTAAGTTTAAATTAATAAAATTTTAATAAGTATTTGATCTAAAATTTAAGAGAAACAATACTTAATTTGATTGATATTAAAATTAAGGGGATTGAATATATCATTAAAAAATAGGAAGCACAAGCGTCTCTCTCATCCTTAATATCTGACAATAAGATTTTTTTTAATATTTTTAAGGTAGTTATAAAATAATATATGTTGATATATATTTTTAATTATTTGATAATATATACACTGCAAATAGAATGATTTGAACTAAATTTTTTTAAGATAAATATTATACTCTTTTTCACCGATTACTGGATTGCTGACGGTAAGGCTTTTAAATGAATAAATTAGTATGTTAAATGAACTTTGGTACAATACTTATATTTTCATATGAATTAAATTCATTTACTTTTTCATATTTACAAGTTCAATCCAATTGATAATACCGTCAAATGTTTTTATTAAATTCGTTGATGTGACATTTTGAATAAAAACATTAACCTAATTTTGAATAAAAAATAAAAAAAAATTGTAATAAAATAATTTAACGAAAAAATAACGATGTTGACAAAAATTTACAATTTTTTTTGAAAAACTAAATTCTTAAAAAAGGTAGGTTTTACTAAGACCATGCTTATTATTTAGGATTATATTTTAAGATACGAACAATGTAAAAAAATAATATTATTATATATTTTTTAAAAAATTTAAATTCTAAACCGATAATTTAAATCTCTAAACTCTAAATATAAATTATAAACCCTAATTTTAACAAAATTGTATAAACTTTAATTTAAACAAAGTTTATTGAATTTTTTCCTATTATTAATAGTATGATCTCAAACACTTCCTTATTGTGAAGTCAATATAAATTTTATCGACTTTAAAATTTCCATAAATGTTAATAAATTATTTATTTAATTATAAAAATATAAGGCTTAAACGAAAAATAGGTGTTTAAAGAATGTCTTTTTTTAACTTTAGGTGCTTAAAGTATTTTTTTATAAAAATAAGTGCCCAAAGTTTCAAAAGTTATAATTTTAAGTGTGTGGCCGTTAATGGATGTTAAAAAAAATTCTTTAACCAATCAATACTGGACACGTGGCATATTTAATATTTTTTTCCAAAATTAAAAATTTAAAACAAAAAATTTTAGTTTTCCATAAAATCTCAAATTTTTGAAAATTTTAAAAAAATAGTCTCAAAATCCCTAAAAGTACCCAAAACCCAAACCGCCGCCGACCGTTGCCCATGAGCACACCTCTTTGGTTACAGGACCAAGACCGTCATTTCTGCCAACACAGGACCGCCGGAAACGGCGAACGACATACAGCCGAATGTCAAACCCAAAATCGACGTTCGGCATTTCCGACGACTCCGTATTGGAGAAATGACCGCCTTGGTCCGGCGACCAAAGGGGTGTGTTTAGGGATGACAATCGGCAGCGGAAGCAACAACGATTTGGGGGTTTGAGTTTAGGTAATTTTAGAGATTTAGGGACTGTTTTGTAAAATTTTTAAAATTTCGAGATTTTATGAAACACTAAAATTTTTGGGTGTTTTTCTTTAAAAAATTTTAAAAAAATCAAATTAGTGCCACGTGTCAAGCATTGATTGGTTAAAAAAAATTTTAACACCCATTAACGGTCAGACACCTAAAATTATAACTTTTGAAACTTTAAGCACATATTTAAAAAAAAATACTTTAAACACCTAAAATTAAAAAAAATATACTTTAAACAAATATTTTTCATTTAAGCCATAATATAATGATATTAATATATTTTTATAATAGTAATTCGACCTGTGTCCTAAATAAGCTCTTAGTTAAATATTATTTAATTTAATTTTAAAAGTTATTAATTTAATTTGTAAATTAATGAAAATGTTATGGTTTATTTATCCTTTTGGTAAATGACAAAAGAAAGTGACTAGTTTTGTGGGACGCTGTAAGGTGTAGTCTCTTTCACTTATTCGCCGCCCATTCATCTTTTACGAGTGAAAGCGACTACACCTGACCAATTTAGCTTTATTTTTTTACTATATTCCTTTTATTTATTTCCTCAATTTATTTTATAAAAATATATAATATTCTTTTAATTAATCAATAATTAACATGCGAAAACATATTTATTAATGAACCTAGCGGCTAATGATGTTTATTTTGTCTCACCTTATATGAATTTGAATCTTGATATGAGAATATAATATATGTATTTAATTAAAAAATAATTAACATATGAAAAATTTTAAAAAAATAGAATACGATACACATTATTTAATCTATCACAAATACTTTTTGATTTTAAAAGTTGGAGAATCTATTTATTTTGAATTTTTGAATTTTCATTCAATATATTTTTTTGTTTTATTAATTTCGATGTACAATTGTTATAATCAACAACCTCTTAGACTAATATAATAATATATTAGATCCTTTAAATATAATTAAGAGCTCGAGTTATTACATTGTGAATGAAGTAAGTAGGTAAAATATATCGATCTCATAATAGATCTTTGCCAAAAAAGTATAATTCGTTTACAAATTAGTTGGCAAAGAAAGGGATTTCGCGTGCGGCCGACTTAGTTAAGCTTGGATACGGTTGAGCCTTTGGCTGTCTTTTGTATGTTGTAATATAGTGTGATGTGGTATGCTAATGTTGTATTTTCCGCTAGACTTTAAAACATTGTATTTTTTTCATTTAAGATTAATTTTTTTATATAAAAATGTAATATATTTATTTATTCAAAAAAGTAATTAACATGTGAAAAAAATAGAACACGATACACATTATTTAATCCATCAGAAATACTTTTTGATTTTAAAAGTTGGAGAATCTATTTATTTTGAATTTCCATTCAATATATGTTTTTTGTTATATTAATTTCAATGTACAATTGTTATAACCAACAACCCGTTAGACTAGTATGATGAGATATTAGATCCTTTAAATATGATTAGGGGTTCGAGTTATGATGTTTTGAATGGAGTAATTAGGTAAAATAGATCGATCTCATAATGGATCTTTGCCAAGAAAGTGTAATTCTTTTGCAGATTCTTTGGCAAAGAAAGGTAGGGCTGTAAACGAACTGAACGTCCAGCGAACCGTTCGGCGGGAAGTTCGTTTATTTATTAAATGAACGAACATGAACAAGATTTTTTGTTTATTTACTTAAATGAACGAACACGAACAAAGGGTTTGTTCGTTCACTTATGTTTGTGAACGTTCGATAATCTGTTCGTTTATGTTCGTTCATTTACGTTCGTTTGCGTTCGTTTAAATTTATTCACATATGTGATATGTCCATTTATATTTATCGGACCATTTTGAATTTAAGAAAAATTTAACGAGCTTTATGTAAACCTATAATATCTGGGGTTGTGACTTTTAATTTTTCCAATATTAAAAAGCTTTTTATCCCTCGGTTTCGATTCTTTTTACTTGCTATATTTGTTCATGGTTCTTTTAATGTATGTCTGTTTGTGATTTTTTTTATTCGTTTAAATTTATGATTCTTTTTACTTGCTATATTCGTTTAAATTTATGATTCTTTTTTAAGAGTTTTGGGTCTATTTTATTTTGTAATTTGCTTGTGATAGTAAAGAGTTAAGTAACTAGAAATGTTGCGACTACTGAGTTTACCATTAAAAATCTTCCACGTTTCTCATGGCTCTGTTGATTTCTACTGTGCTACCATTTCATTCTAGTATTTTATCATGTAATTACTATGCTCTTTCATGTTTCTTATGACTTGATATTACTTCCTTATAAAGACACCAAGGCATCACTTGTAAAACAATTATTGTGAAAGCACACAAACTTGAAATTTTGTTATTTTCCATATATGAGTGGTTTTGTGAAAGATTAGTGTACTTTTTATTTTCTTATTAATGCTAACATTTACTCATTGTTGAATCACAACCGCAGATGTCTGATGTTTCCTGCAGTGGTCCATCCCTTTTCAACGACGATCAATATTTATACAGCTATTCGCCACTTGAATCAACTGAAATTAAATTAAGTGCAAACAATCCGACCATAGAAAATACACAAAATTCTGAAGCTATTCGAATTATAGCTAATGACAAAGAAGTTGATGCAACTTCTGCAGCTGTTAGTGCTGGTGCATAACAAGTTGATGCAGCCAACAATGAAGAATCAATTCCACTCACTAAAAGAAAGATGTAACCACCACACCGTTGCATAGGCATATTGGTGATTGCCCCAAAATTAAAGCGGTTAACAAAGGTCAGTTAAATTTAAAAGTGGTGCATGGCAAATCGGACTCTTCATCTATGATTCAAAATTGGAAGTTTGACAATGCAAGGGTTCATGAGTTACTTTTTAATTTTATGGAGTATGAACTGTTTAATGTGGTAATGAAAGAAGCGAATCCAGGATTTAACAATATTTCACGTGCATTTATTAGACAAGATTGTGTTTTCAATTATGAGATTGGAAAGAAAAGAGTTCAAAAATTGTTAAATACTATCAAGCGTGTGAGCATCACTATAGATATGTGAACATCGGGTCAAAATATCCATTACATGGTAGGTACACGCCATTTTGTTGATTCCGGTTTCAAGCTTCACAAATGTAAATTGAGTTTTGTTGATGTGCCTCCACCATATTCTGGCGTTTGTATCTATGATTTCCTTTTCAAGTGTCTAAAAGAGTGGAACATTGAGACAAAGGTGGCTACTTTGACAGTGGACAATGCTAGGACTAATGATGTGGTGGCTAGGAAATTGATGGAAAATTTGAATCTTCAGAAGAAACTTGTTGTTGGTAGAAAATTGTTTCATGTGCGATGCTGTGCACATATTCTTAATTTGTTAGTTCAGGATGGTCTTGGATAATTGAAGACATAATTCATAATGTTCGTGAGAGTGTAAAACATGTGAATGCCTCTCCACCTCGGTTGCATATCTTTAGTGAACTCGCCAAACAACTTTCAACGTCAAAGAAGCATTTGATTTTAGATGTTACTACTCGATGGAATGCTACATATTCTATGTTGTCTACTACTTTAGAGTTCAAAGAAGTGTTTGTGAATTATGCCGATCGAGATCTTACATACACTACTTTGCCAACCGAAGAAGACTGAAAAAAAGTTGAAGAGGTTTGCTCATTTTTAGCACTTTTCCATGAAGCCACAAAAATCATTTCAGGTATTACTTGATTCTTTATTGTTGATTTTTTAATACAAGTTATTTTTCTTGTAAGATTTACTAATATTTTTTTATATAATATAGGTTTCGAATATCCTACTTCCAATTTATTGCTTAGCGGATTGTTTGGGATAAAAGAAGAATTGGATGTAGTAGTTATGGAGGGATAGCTATGGCTATGAAGATGAAGAGAAAATTTGACAAGTATCGGGGCACTTGTAATTTGTTGATTTCGATTGGCGCCGTTTTAGATCCAAGGTATAAAATTAAATTGTTTGAATTTTCTTTTAATGTCATCATTTATTTATTTAAGTTCAATTGTTCTATTTTTTTTTCAATCAGGTATAAAATAAAATTGCTTGAGTTTTCTTTCAATGCAATTTATTCACATGACGAGGCTCCGAAACAAATACAAATAGTTCGATATACTTTATATGAGTTGTACCAAGAATATGTTGAGGCTCATAAAGCAGCAAATGTTATTTTATCTACTGAAACTGATGGGAGTCAAGGTACTAGTGCTGGTGGTACTTCTAAGAGTGGTTTTAACTCTTTAACTAGTCGGTTTGGTAAAGGTATCAAAACTGACACAGCTAAGTATGATCAACATATCAGAAGTGTTGATCTTTTTGCGTCTGTAAAGTCAGAATTGGACACTTATTTAGAAGGAGTTTACATTGGTGAGCCTGACGTATATTTTGATGCCTTAGGATGGTGGAAGGAGAACAATCTTAAGTATAAGATTTTGTCCAAAATGGCTGCTGATATCTTAGCAATTCTGGTCACTACTGTTGCTTCTGAATCTGCTTTTAGTGCTGGTGGGAGGGTTATTGATCCACATCGTTCCTCTTTAGGAACTAAGATGGTAGATATGCTTATTTGTGGAGCTGATTGGTATCGTCAATACTATGAGTTGGAAAAAAGTAAAATAAGGTATTTTTTATGTTTTGAATTTTAATAGATTTAGTTTTACAATGACTAATAAATTTTTGTTTTTTGATTTGTTGTAGCAAAATAATGATATTGTATATGTTGAGCTTCCTTGAGGAATGTGGATGAGTAATTGCTATATCTTTGCTAATTTAGTATACTTTTCAACTTTTGTTATAACTCCTTTAATTTAATATAATTTCATTTGTTTGGTTCTGATCAGGATGGATAGTGAATTGAAGATTGTTCATGAATACAAGTTGAATACTGTTTTGAAGGTTATTGAAGACAGCTGGATTTTAAGAAGATTGTTTTGTCTAACATGTTAACTTTAAGACTTTAACTTTGAGGTTACATGTTTTTGTCGTACTCGAAGACTTTAACTTTGAAGATTATTGTAGATTATTTACCGTTTATGCATGCTTGTGTCGTATTCGAAGACTTTAACTTTGAAGTTGCAGCTTATATTGATGAATTTCATGTCGTTATTGTTCGTTTGTCATTTTAACGAATGAACATGAACAAGCTACATTCCTTAACGAACGAACACGAACAAGAAATTTTGTGTTCGTGTTCGTTCATTTGTTAGGTTAAAGTTAAACGAACAAACATAAATACACCCTCGTTCGTGTTCGTTCGATTCGTTTAAAATTAATTTTGTGTTCGATTCTAAAAAAGGGATTTCGTGTGCGACATACTTAGTTAAGTTTAGAAACGGTTGAGCCTTTGGCTGTCTTTTGTATGTTGTAATCTAGTGTGATGTGGTCTGCTAATGCTGTATTTTCCGCTAGACTTTAAAATGCTGTACTTTTTTTTCCATTTAAAATTAATTTTTTTTTAACGAGACACATTTCATTTTCCTTCTCGATCTATCATTTTATAAAAGTACTTACTTTTCAAAATAAAAGAATAGTTGGGTGATAAAACAAAAAGACGGAAATAAGTATGTACCAAATATGTAGTTTACACTAAGATTAAATACGGTTGATTACCTGGGTCATTAAATTAGGCTGAGGCCCTCAACTCTCAGGGCATGTGAGAAATGACCCCAATTGGTTCAATTTTCTCAGTAATTTTAAGAGAATGGAAAAAATGAAAATCCTGATCTCAGCTGCAGGAATGATTTTTAAGTATGAACTCAATTATGCAGAATACTTTGTTGAGTTTGCTTTTCGTTAATTTTCTAATACAAAAAGTATAATATGAAAAAAATAAAAAAAAATGGTTTGGCAATTTAGGTTTTTAATAAAAAGTTGAATTTTACTGATAATAAGTGTAGGTACAATAAATAGAACACATGCTAATTATAAAGAGAACATTAAGATAATATTTACTAAAAAACTCATAAATATAAAAAAATTAAAACATGTAAATTAAAAAGCGTGAAGAAAAAAAAAATCTTCCTCTGAAGTTTTTTTTAATCTTCCATAGAAGCCAATGTTACAATTGCTACGCTATTAGTTCAGCTTACATTGACAAAGTATCGCATTAGACCATTAGTCTTTCGTGATAAGAGATTGTCGCGATGATCTTTATATTAACGTCAAATTATAATAAAAATAGATAAAAATAATGTCATAAGCTAGAGGAAACAAGTGCAATAAAATGTACGAAAATTACAAATAAATAAAATTCTTACTCTTAGAAAAAAAAAACACTTTTGAAGAGAAAAAATAACGACTAGAATTTGTACCCATACAAATGGTAATTTTGGTTAAGCAGCATGTAATTAAATTAACATCCAATGATTTTTTTTTCTTTTACATTTTGTAACAACATTTTCAATTTTTTGTTACATGTATATATATTTTTAGAAAAAAATAAACGGGAGCAAGCACATTTAGCCAAGCTACTCATCTTTATTCTTTTATTTCTCTTAAGTTATGAATTCTAGACCTACTAAGAATACTCCTTCTTTTCTTTAGATTCTTTTCATTTTCTTCTCTTTTAAATAAAATTAAAATTAAAATGAGACTTTATCAAAAGAAAAAAAAAACGGAAATTCACCAAATAAATTGATGGTGATGTTTCATATTTTTTTGAGCAAGTTTTTTTTTAGCACTATTGAAATGTGAATGGGTTGACCGTTGATGGTTACAGTTCAAGATACTTCGACTTTTAGATTTATTTTGCTTTAACTTTTATTATATGTGGATTTTATTCTGAGTTATTTTTCGTCTAAGTTTAAATAGATATTAATTATTTGTTTGTGCTTTGTAGTGATTGATTTAGTTGTAGTTATACAACCGTAGATTGTAGTTGCGTCTGATAAGGGGAGCAACATGAGTAACCATTTAGAGTCTTATTTTTTATCTCCATAATTTTACAGATTTTTCAAATGACAATCTAATAAATTAGTGGTTGCTCCTTACTTTTTTTTAGTTTTATATACGACGTTTTTGTTCTTGCTAGCTTTATCCTTAATTATGAATTCATGATAGTGTAAAATAAATATTATAACAAATCCAACTACAAACCTGATAAGTCTAGAAATTGAATATCTAAACCTTAATTTTTAATCCAGTAACGGTCATGTAACTCCTTAGACCCAGCTATGCAACATACCTAAATCTAGGAGGTCACATTAGGGTCACAAGAGTGACCCACGGTAAAAACCCAAATAAGAAAAAATGTTTTTCTTTAAATACATTAAAACTGTAAAACAAACTTATGTTTAAAATACCATTTTAGAAAATCATTTAAACACATATACAAAAGTTCATAAAGTTTATTATAGACACCAGCATAAAACAATACATGACATACATGCCCACTAACTGTACCAGTACCGTACTCCAAAAGTAACGCCGAGAGAACTTCAAACACTGATGTCGGTCACTAAACCATGATTGATTTCTTTGAACCTGTGATGGTAAAAACAATGTGAGCTTGGAAAAGCTCAGTAATATATAACTACCAAAAGATGCTGTAAGCACATGCATGTATAAGGCAAAACATGAAATTGAAGTATCGATCATGGCATCATGGTTAATTTGTACTTGAACTTCTGAGTATCAGTCTAGCTTTCCACACTCAGAGGAATCAGAAAGGATAGATATTTTACAAGAATTGAGCTAGAGGGTTTGGTGTGTCCCAACAGTTGTAGGTCGAGAAAGATAAACAAAAGATTTAAAACAACTGTAAAATTTTGATAGAGGCAAAGGAAGAGGCAAGAAAAATTTGGTATTAGCTTAACTACCCTCCAACTGTACTCTAGTATGCATTTCCCCAGAACTGCATCTATGTAACACCCTAAAATTGGCCTAGAAATGTTACCACTATCTAAACTATAGGCTAATTGAATTCATAAGTTAATCAATCTAAAGAAGAATGAACATTGGCCATCCTTAAAATCAAATAAGTGAAATTGAACCAAATTGAATTGAAATAAAAACTAGAAGGCATAAATAGAAAGATGGAAATGTTAACATGCAAAGTTAGGAAGATTGCATGCAAAATTCATTAGAATTAAAGGCCTTGAGACATGGTCTCATTGGAAGAGAACATGAGCCAAAACAATGGATGACCACGGCACTTGAGATAGATGAACAAAGAAATATTGTCATCTTCATCCCGTTATACACTTTGGCCGAATAGTAGAGAGAGAAAGGAGAGAGAAAATCTTCATGCAACCTTCAAATTCAAGCTTCTTGATTCAACCATTGATCAAATTTAGCTTGGAGAAGGTATAATGCTTGATTCTAACTTGTTATAGATTGTTTGAACCTTGAGATTATGGTGTTGTTGCTGTATAAATTGTATTGGATAATTTATATATGTGTTAGGAACATGCTAGCTTCAATTAGAGCTTGGAAATTGAATGCTAGAAACTAAATTGCTAATGAGATATATGTATAGTTGCTGGAAAATTGAGAAATATGTGCTTGATTGAAAACAGTCTTGATTAGGGACTGTTTTGATGGAGAAATTGTGTAAACATGCCAAATGAACATAGAACCCTGTTTTGATCATGTTGCTAGATAAAATGAAGATTGAATTGAATGGATATGTTGCTGGAAAATGACTACAACTAATTGGAGTAGTTAAATTAAGCAATGGACTGCCTAGTTGATGAATTAAATGTGCAAAGTTGATCAAATAGATCAAATTAGGTTCAACATGATAATGCCCTATTTTAAGCTCATTGCTAGGTGAAGTAGAATGACCTAGACATGTAATAATATGATCATGAATGAAATTGCCGTGTTAGAACCTTGCTTACGTGAGTTAAGGAGCTAGAAACTCAACCAAGTGTAATCTGCCCAGAATGCTCTGTTCTGGGCAGTAACTTTGAAAAATCACTATAAATTGTATATAATGAATTTAAGGCTGAAATTTTTATGGACAACACCTTGATATGTCTAAACTCATTAGGAGAAAACAGAAATGAACTATGGGTTGTATACTGAAATGTAGAGAAGAAACACTAGGGACAGTGAAAACTGTCCAGTATAGCAAAATGCCCTGTCTTTAAGTTAAAAACTGTATTAATTGGAAAAGAACTAAAATGCAAGCCTTATATGGCCATAAAGAATTTTTTTTAGCTTTCCAAAGGTGTAAACCAATTGAAATTTTGACGTACGGAATGAAAGTTATGCATGATTAAGTGACTAGAGTGCAAGCTGCCTGGCAGCAGCAATATAGACAATTGCACACTGTTTTGTGACAATTTGCAAACTGTTTTGTAAACAACTTTAGGCTATTGATTCTACCTTGTTTTACATGAACTATAATATAGATAAGTGTAGTTAAGTGTAATGGAAAATGTATATGAACATGCTGCCAAGTGTGTGTATGTTGTATACTTGTAACCTTGTCTTGAATTGAATGACTTTGTGATATTGTTTTGACATGCTTGTACTTGTAATGTGATAGAACCAGGAGTAAACTCGGTGGAAGAAGACAAAGTGGATCATCCTAAAGCCAAGAACAAAGGAGTGTGGATCCAAGACTAGCTAGCTTGGAGTATCGTGAGTGTAGTTACCTCTAGGGTTAGGACCTGGTCCTAACCAATGCATTCTTGTTACATTCTTGAAATGTTAAATGAATCTAATCATGAACTTGACCTAATAAGGGAATAATAACTAAAGTAATGCATGAAACTTGATCCCAATCTTGTGTACATGATCAATTCGAATGCTTAAGTATGATTAAGTGATAGCATGAATGCTTATATGTGTTATGATGCAATGAGATAAAATGCTTAAGACTTGTTTGAGATATCATATCATCTCATCTTGATGAAATGAAACATGAAAACTACTTGATATGTGAGCTATTGCTCAATGGCCTAAGGGCCTAATATGAAATGAACTTGCTTGACATGAACTTGATCTTGAAACACTTGAATAAATGGTAAATCGAACAACCTTGGTAGCTAGTTGGACTAGGTAGAAGGGGATGACTTAGAGTCTAGAGCTCATTGTGTAAGGGTGGAATACGGAGGGGTACGTATGTGGTCTTTGGCGACAGTAGGAGGGTTGACCAGCACTACGGTGCATCTTGTGGCGACAGTTGGTTGGAGACTCGATTACCTATACAAATTAAGTACCAAGGGGTTGTTTAATTGATAACACATGAAGTAACAATCCTACATAATATGTTACTTGTCTTGAATGTCTTGAATTGTATGTTACTTGACATGAAAGCATGATTTTCTTGATTTCTTGTTTTGCAAGCATGATTTGCGTGATTCATGATATGAATTCCTGACTCTTGTTCATGATAGCCGAATTGTAACCCTCAATACCTGTTTATGTGTTACACCTAAATCCCATGAGGGTCACAACACGTCACCCAACTTCCATAAAAATATTACCAAGTTAAAATCTCATAACAAATAATACTTATGTACCATAGAGAAAAATATCAGACAATTAACCTAAACCATATCGAAACTTTATTTACAAAATAAGGCCATATCCGGAAAATTAGTAAAGTATTTCAATATCAAAATATAGGCTCATGTCACCCAAATAAAGAGAGTATGTCGGATAGAAACATTACAACAAAAGACAAGTACGAATGTGTCGATCCTCCAAGTGTCAAGTCCAAGGGTAGCCTATCCAAAAGTATCTGAAAAGGGAAAGTTTTGGGGGGTGTGAGCTAGGGAGCTTAGTATGTTCGAAGAAGTGCAAGAGAACATATATATATATATATATATGCAACCAAGGTTCCATTATGACCTAACTACCCTCCAACCGAACACCAAAATGCGATTCCTCATGAAATGTATATCGAATGACTTATCCTAGGCCTGTGGCGTAGGAGCCTACCCAAAAAGTCTTACCCCAGGCCCATAGGGCGTGGGAGCTTAACCGAAGGATTTACCAGCTGGATCAGGGCTGTTCTTGCAGACACTTCAAATCATATCCCAAGAGTATACCCCAAGTAATACAGTTCAGTTTATTATGTATCATCATCAGAATTTGGATAGCAGTCAAGCAATTATTTCCATTATACAAAAAACATAAGTCTCAAATTTAGATCAGACATGAGGCATACTCATAAACATATTATTTAGTCATGCTTACAAACAGAAAGTAGTCATGCTTTCCCAACATAAGGTAATCATGCTTTTCAATTCAGAGAATATTCCATAATGTATCTAGATAAATCATTCCAAGGTTCATATAAATAGTAATGTAGCACACACGGAACACATCTCAAGAGCTGGTCAGAGAGGTCTAATGGGCCACTGCCTATCAATGCTCTGCCACGTCGCTAGGTTCTATAATATAATGGATTAAGGTTACTACGAGAAATAAACCCTAATTTAAATTGATCATAAAGTTTACAAGGTCGTACTAGTAACTGCGGGTGCGCGTGGATGAGTGGATCGGGAGGAGCTGGGTTGAGCAAACGAACAGTTGAGGGAGTTTCGAGTACCTTTAAATAGATAATATCCATATCAGTCCTTTAATTAAAATAACCATTATAAAATAACAACTTATTAAATAGTCATATTTGTGTTTAAGGTCAGATTTGGAGACTTTTGGGTTAGAATTTCGCGAAATAGACTTCGAAAACGGACTCAGGACGTCGAAAAACATAAAATAGGGGTTTTCAGAAAAGTTAACTTTTTGGTCAACGCTGATGTCAGCATTGACTGCTGATGTCATCAGCCAGCTAGTCAACTAAGTTGACTCGGACGAGTTGACTCACTGAGTTGACTCACTGACGAGTTGACTCACTGAGTTCACTCTGACGAGTTGACTCACTGAGTTAAATCAGACGAGTTGACTCGTTGAGTTGACTCGAATGAGTTGACTCGCTAAGTTGACTCGACGAGTTAACTCAGTTCATTGGTCCAGACCGGTTCGTGCCAGACCAATTTAATCGGGTTGGACCGGTTCACTTACCCTGATATCGAACAGCTGGACGGTCATCGGAAAAGTCATTGGAGATGCCCTTTTTGGTCATTCCTGCTAGAAAACGAAAAATTGTTAGAC
This sequence comes from Hibiscus mutabilis, assembly GCA_019671005.1. Taxonomy (NCBI): domain Eukaryota; kingdom Viridiplantae; phylum Streptophyta; class Magnoliopsida; order Malvales; family Malvaceae; genus Hibiscus; species Hibiscus mutabilis. Next base: position 2,884,029 of record CM033727.1, on the reverse strand, counting down.
CCATAATCATATGGAACCTATAATATACTGAAACAAGCCGGAAATGAGGCCAGAATTTACCTTAGAAATTTAAAACGGTTGGAAAAGCCGTGTAACGCCAACGGAGCCCTTGCCGGAGTTAGATGAATGATCGATGGACTAGGTTTTGATCGCATCGGTGCAAGGAGTTCGAGGGCAGCGACGAAGCGATGAGAGGACGACGACAGAAAACGCCAAAAATCGAAAGATATATCAAGGGTTTTCGACGAACCTTTGACCCAAAACCAACGGCGGCAAACTAAGGCGAGTGGTTGGCAGCGGTGACGTGCACGACGCGACGGTGGGGAAGATCTAACGGTGGCGATAAAGAGCCAGTAAGGGCGTTTGGAGAGAGAAAAAAGTATGGTATATTGGATCTAATGCATTAATTTTGGGTAGGTGAAAAGGTAGATTGGGTTATTAACTATCCTTAATAAGAGGACTGGTACGATTCAAATAAAATTTGGGAAGACTTAAACATCAAGAGCTATTTAGCTCAGTTGACTGTGTCACTAGCCATGGTATCCTAAGGTTGTGGGTTCGATTCCCACAACTAGCAACCCCTTCATTCTTTTCCCCTTTATTTATTTATTTATTTCTTTCTTTCTTTATTTCATTTTCATTTTTTTACAAAAGTCAGGGTGTTACAACTCTCCCCCCTAGAAAAAAAAATTTCGTCCTCGAAATTTACCTGAGTTGAACAGATGCGAAAACTGCTCCCTCATGGCCCCTTCGACCTCCCAAGTAGCCTCTGCAGGGCTACGATTACTCCACTAAACTTTAACCATCAAAATATGTCGATTCCTCAGAACTCTTTCATCTAAATCTAAAATCTGTATCGGCTCCTCCTCATAAGACAAGTTAGGCCTCAAGTCCATATCCTGAACCTGGATAATATGACTCGGATCTGGGTGGTACTACCTCAACATGGACACTTGAAAAACATCATGGATACGGCTAAGCTGGGGAGGCAACTCAAGCTGATAGGCATCATGCCCAACCTTCTTCATAATACGGTACGACCCAATAAATCTTGGACTCAATTTACCCTTGTACCCAAACCTCAGAACTTTCTTCCAAAGGGATACCTTCAGAAAGACTTGATCGCCGACCTCGAACTCAATATCTTTTCTTCTCTGGTCAGCATAAGATTTTTTTTTCTGTCAAAAGCTTCCTTCAGACGGTTAAGGATTAATCCAAGAGTCTCTTCCGTCTCATGGATCAACTCCGGGCCCAATGTCTTTCTATCATACAACTCAGTCCAACAGATAGGAGTACGACACCTATGAGTATACAGAGCCTCATTCGGTGCCATGCGGATACTAGCTGATAACTGTTATTATACGCAAACTCGGCCAAGGGCAAGAAATTTTCCCAACTACCACAGAAGTCAATCACACAGCCCCGTAACATGTCCTCAAGAATTTGAATCACTCTCTCTGACTGTCCATCAGTTTGTGGATGAAAAGATGTGCTGATATTTAGGCGTGTACCCAAGGCCTCTTGGAGGGCTTTTCCAGAAATGAGAAGTGAACCTCGGATCTCGATTGGAGATGATAGATAAGGGTACCCCATGTAGTATGACAATCTTTGAGATATACAGCCTAGCCAAACTTTCCTGAGGGTAAGTAACTCGAACAGGGATAAAGTAAGCTGACTTGGTGAGCCGGTCAACAATCACCCAAATGGAATCTTTTTTGGAAGGAGCTAGAGGCAATCCGGTAACAAAGTCTATCGTGATACACTCTCATTTCCACTCGGGAATCTTAATGGGCTGCAACATACCAGAGGGATGCTGATGTTCTGCCTTAACCTGCTGGCAAGTCATACACCATGACACATAATCAGAGATATCCTTCTTCATGCCAACCCAACGGTACCTTTGTCTTAAATTCTGATATATCTTATCCCCGCTGGGATACATGGAATATGGACTGTCGTGAGCTTTACTAAGAATGGTTCATTTCAAGTCAGAATCATCAGGAACACAATAACGAACCCCATTATGATCGATAGCATAGACAGAAGTGGATCCTTGCTTAACCTATTGTGTGATAGATAGCAGAGAGTTGTTTAAGAGCTGTTTAGCCTTTATTTCTTTGACCAAAGTCGGTTTAACCTGTAACTCATCCAAAAGGCTGCCATCATCAAAGATGCTCATCCTGGCAAACAAAGATCTCATGTCAGAAATGGCTTTACGGCTCAAAGCATCGACAACAACATTGGCTTTCCCCGGATGGTACTCAATCTCACAGTCATAGTCTTTAAGAAGCTCAAGCCAACGACGTTGCCTCAGATTTAGTTCCTTCTAGGTAAGAAGATACTTCAAGCTCTTGTGATCAATGTAGATATAACACTTCTCCCCGTAGCGATAGTGCCTCCAAATTTTCAGAGCAAAGACCACCGTGGCTAGCCCAAGGTCGTGGGTAGGATAATTACACTCATACGACCTCAACAGACGTGATGCATAAGCGACTACCTTCTCACCCTGCATCAGTACACAACCAAGCCCGGAGTGTGAAGCATCGCTATAGACTGAGAAGTCCTTTCCTGACTCAGGTTGTGTCAGAACCAGAGCTTGGGTCAAAGCTTCATTCAACTTCTCAAAACTAGCATGTTGAGCATCAGAACAGACAAAAGGAACATTCTTCCTCAACAGCTTTGTCAAAGGGGTGGCAATAATGGAGAAACCCTCGACGAAGCGCCGGTAATAGCCAGCTAAACCCAAAAAGCTACGAATATCTGAGACATTCTTGGGTTGCTTCCAACTAGTGATGGCCTCAATCTTACTTGGATCCACCTGGATACCTCGAGAAGATACAACATGCCCCAAAAATGTCACTTCCCTTAGCCAAAATTCAGACTTACTCAACTTAGCATACAGACGGTGCTCTCTCAAGGTTTGCAGAACAAACATCAGATGCTCAACATGCTCTGCCTCTGTCCGAGAATAGACCAAGATATCATCGATGAACACCACCACGGACTGGTCTATAAAGGTCCAGAACACACGATTCATCATGTCCAAAAAAGTAGCTGATGCATTGGTAAGACCCAAATGCATCACTAGAAACTCGTAATGCTCATACCTAGTACGAATAGCTGTCTTAGCAACAACAGAACCTTTTATCTTCAGTTGGTAGTACCCAAATCGAAGATCAATCTTTGAGAAAATTGTGGCTCCCCGAAATTGATCAAAAAAATCATCAATCATAGGTAACATATATTTGTTCTTCACTGTCAACTTGTTCAAATTCTGATAATTGATGCATAACCAGAGTGACCTATCTTTCTTCTTAACGAAGATGACTGGAGCTCCCCAAGGTGAAGAGCTGGGTCAGATAAAGCCTCGATCAAGCAACTATTGCAACTAAACCTTCAACTCCTTAAGCACTTTAGGGGTCATACCGTAAGGATTCATGGATACCGGTGTAGACCTCGAAAAAGTTTTGATCTCAAACTCAACATCCTTGTTAGGAGGTAACCCGGGCAATTCTTCTGGAAAGATATTAAGAAACTCGCTAACGGTACGAATTTCCTTAATCTTGGATAGAGAACCTTTCGTGTTCAAGAAGCAGGCAATGAAGGTCTCATATCCCTTCCGAATCATCCCGTCAATAGTCAAAGCAGATACCACATTAGACAGGTAACCTCGACGCTCGTCGACTAGAACCACTGACCTGTCATCAAAAGTTTTCAAGGTAGCCCATTTTGACTCACAATCCAGATTTACCCGGTGCTTCGTCAACCAATCCATACCAAAAATCAAATCGAACTCCTCCAATGGAAGTTTCATGAGGTTGACCAGAAAGATTTCTCCTTGAACCTCAAGATTACAGCGCCTAAACACCTTATCCACATTCACTGACGGACCCACTAGACTCATAACTATAACAACACTCTCTGTGGCTTTTATAGGAATCTAGAGGTCTCGGGATACCGATCTCAAAATATAGGAGTGGGTGGAACCATTATCGAGCATTGCGTAATATGGGACAAAATAAATGGTAAATGTACCTGCAATAATATCTAGCTCATATCTATCATCCCGACGTCTCGTAGCATATACAAGTGTCGACTGCCTGGCCTCCGATAAAACTGGTCCCCCACTCTGATATGGTCGGGCTCTAGTGTCAGACCTGGCAGAAGATGCAGAAGGTCTACTCTGATTCCGACCCCTAGCCAAAGTCTGAACTGAAGTTTATGAACGCGTAGGAGTCTGGGAGGATGTCTGAAATATAGATGGTGGAACTGGACAACTCCTCAAGAAATGATCCCCGGATCCACAACGGAAACACATACTAGCCATCTTCCTATATTATCCTCGATGCCATTTACCACAGTGCTCACAAAATGGCGTTAGAGAGAAACCTAACGAACCACCTCGACTAGCTATCGGGGCCGAAGGCCTAAAGCTGGTGTCACTCTTCTGAGGTGCAGTGGTACGAGCCTTCTTACCCGCACGTGCTGAAGACTCAGTGCCAGAAGGCCTCTTCGATCGGCTACTCTGTCACCCTTTTTCGGTTCAAGGCCCAAATATTTATTGGATGGTTCAAGGCCCAACGAATCCATGCGTCTCTCAAGATCATAAAGCCACTATTCTGCCTCAGTCGGTGCTCCACCAGTAGGACCATTGAATGTCTTAGCCCCATTGGTGATCAGGGTTTGAAAAATAGGGACCTCAGCGGCTCTAACCGCACCATGAATTAACTCTAAGATCTGTCTGCTGAGGGCCTCATCTGATACCATCATCAATGGCTCGGCACGGGGTGCAGGTGCTCCTCTGACCGGAGTTGTCATATCTATAGCAGAGACAGGCGGTGGGTCTACCGGAGTAGTGAAACCTCTAAGAGCGAGATGATCTACAAGGGCAAGGGGAACTACTAGGGCCGGAGGATCACTAAGGACATCATCTATCGGATCAGAGAATCTAGCAGCTCAACCTCGTCCACGGCCGGGTCGACGACCTCGTCTAGTGCTCATCAGATGGTCTCGGCTCTACAAAAGGTAAAACCTAATGTCAGAACTGGCACTGGAGTATCAGACACAATTAAACATATAAAACTTGGTGACATGACCTTTTTCAAGATTTTTTTTCTAAAAAAATATAATATTTAAGACCCATTCACAGTCCAAGGTTTATAAAACCAAAAGCTCTGATACCAAATAAATGTAACCCACAATACCTATCTATGCGTTACACCTAAATCCCATGAGGTTCACAACATGTCACCCAACTTCCATAAAAATATTACAAAGTTAAAATCTCATAACAAATAATACTTATGTACCATAGAGAAAAATATCAGACAATTAACCTAAACCATATCAAAACTTTAGTTACAAAATAAGGCCATATCCGAAAAATTAGTTAAGTATTCTGATATCAAAATATTAGCTCATGTCACCCAAATAAAGATAGTATGGCAGATAGAAACATTACAACAAAAGACGAGTACGAATATGTCGATTACCCAAGTGCCAAGTCCAAGGGTATTCTATCCAAAAGTATCTGAAAGGGGAATGTTTCGGGGGTGTGAGCTAGGGAGCTCAGTGTGTTCCAAGAAGTGCAAGAGAACATACACACACACACATATATATATATATATATGATATGTATAAACCATTTCAGATCATATTATATGTGCAACCAAGGTTCTATTACGACCTAACTACCCTCCAATCGAACACCAAAATGCAATTCCCCATGAACTATATACTGAAGGACTTATCATAGGCCCGTGGCGTAGGATCCTACCCAGAAAGTCTTACCTCAGGCCTATAGGGCGTGGGAGCTTAACCGAAGGATTTACCAGCTGGATCAAGGCTGTTCCCGCAAACACTTCAAATCATATCCCAAGAGTATACCTTAAGTAATACAGTTCAATTTATTATGTATCATCATCAGAATTTGGATAGCAGTCATGCAATTATTTCCATTATACAAAAATTATAAGTCTCAAATTCAAATCAGACATGAGGCATACTTTCAAACATATTACGTAGTCATGCTTACAAACAGAAAGTAGTCATGCTTTCCCAACATAAGGTAATCATGCTTTTCAATTCAGAGAATATTTCATAATGTATCTAGATAAATCATTCCAAGGTTCATATAAATAGTAATGTAGCACACACGAAACACACTTCAAGAGCTGGTTAGAGAGGTCTAACAGACACATGCCTCACAATGCTCTGCCACGTCGCTAGGTCCTATAATATAATAGATTAAGGTTACTACGAGAAATAAACCCTAATTTAAATTGATCATAAAGTTTACAAGGTCGAACTAGTAACTGCGTGCGCGCGTGGATGAGCGTATCGGGAGGAGCTGGGTTGAGCAGACGAACAGTTGGGGGAGCTTTGAGTACCTTTAAACAGATAATGTTCACATCAGTCATTTAATTAAAATAACCATTATAAAATAATAACTTATTAAATAGGCATGTTCGGGTTTAAGGTCAAATTTGGAGACTTTCGGGTTAGAATTTCGCAAAACGAACTTAGGACGTCAAAAAACATAAAATAGTGGTTTTCGAAAAAGTTGACTTTTTGGTCAACGGTCAACGCTGACATCAGCATTGACTGCTAATGTCATTAGTCAGCTGGTCAACTGAGTTGACTCAGACGAGTTGACTCACTAAGTTGACTTGGACGAGTTGACTCGGATGAGTTGACTTACTAAGTTAACTCATACGAGTTGACTCACTGAGTTAACTCGGTTCATTGGTCCAGACCGGTTCAGGCACGACCGATTTAATCGAGTTGGACCGGTTCACTTACCCTGATATCGAACCGCCAGACGGTCACCAAAAAAGTCACCGGAAATGCCCTTTTTGGTCATTTTTGCTAAAAAACGAAAGATTGTTAGAGCCAGAATCATATGGAACTTATAATATACTGAAACAAGTTGGAAATGTGGCCGAAATTTACCCTAGAAATTAAAAAAGGTTGAAAAGCCGCATAACACCGACGAACCCTTACCGGATTCGGATGAACGATCGGTGGACTAGGTTTTGATCGCGCCGGTACAAGGAGTTTGAGGGCGGCGACGATGTAACGAGATGACAGCAGACGATGATGGAAACGCCAAAAACTGAATGATATATCAAGGATTTCGACAAACCTTTGACCCAAAACCAACAGCGGCGAACTAAAGCAAGTGGTTGGCGGCGACGGGTTCGGGGCTGAACGGCGCACACTCTAGTGGCGGCGGTGTCGTGCACGGCGCGACGGTGGGGGAGATTGAACGGTGGTGATAAAGAGCCGATAAGGGCGTTTGGGGAGAGAAAAAAGTATGGTATATTGGATCTAATGCATTAATTTTGGGTAGGTGAAAAGGTAGATTGGGTTATTAACTATCATTAATAAGAGGACTGGTACGATTCAAATAAAATTTGGGGAGACTTAAACATCAAGAGCTATTTAGCTCAGTTGGCTGGGTTACTAGCCATGGTATCCTAAGGTTGTGGGTTCGATTCCCACAACCAGCAACCCTTTTCATTCTTTTACTTTCTTTCTTTCTTTCTTTATTTCATTTTCACTTCATTTTCATTTTTTTACAAAAGTCAGGGTGTTACACGAATGCTATGATACTTAGTTTGGATTACTCTAATGCTTGATATCCTTAAATAAGATTACTCCATTGCTTAAAAGCCTTAGTTAGGATTATCTTAATGCGTGAAATCCTCAGCTAGGTCTATATTTGACTAAATGACATAAAACTTGAAATAACAAATGGTTAGATCTAGTTACTACCTCACTAAGTGCATTCTTGTACTAATCACTCTCGTTTTTATTCTTCCCAACTAAATGATAAAAGATTCAATCATTGCTTGATCTTGAAGCCTGTTACCTTGAGCAAGAAGCAACTCATACAAGCTTTGCCTAAGTATGGTTTCATACTTGTTTTGTATATCTCATAGAATGGTGGCACTAGATTGTATATAGTTAGCTTGATCATGCATTTTGGTACACTTGAAACTTGTATGTATTGATCTTGATGGGCCTACCATGTTATGTATTTAGTATCAAGTATGTAATGAACTTAGATAACATGTAATGGATGATGTTTTGCTGCGCATTTGATAATAGAATGAAGTGATCTAATGTTTAATCTAGTTTACCATGATAGCAATCGAATTCTTTGTTGTGTACATGTCTTACTTGAATGGAACATTGGATAATTAAACTATGCTTGCTTGTCTTTCATTCGTTTGCCTTGGGAAATATATGGCCATTTGGGTATGTTTATACCATGATGTAAATGCATAGGTATTAGAATGGTGTTTGCCGAATGCGTAGGTATGGAACAAAACTTGAATGAACCTAGTTACATGTAAATAGAAATGACCAAATGATCATGTTTAGAAATCTAATTATGAAATGTTAAAAGGTATACAAATTATGGTTCAAGGAAACGGATGGAAGCATGTTACACCTAATTCATTCGATTAGGATAGGTTAACAAAGATCGAATGTTGTAATATGAATCATGTAAGTAATAACTTGTAATATAAGCATGAAAGAAGATAATTTGGTGCCTTGATTCGAATGCTTTGATGGTTTGAAATCAAACACGAGTTGTTTGTATGATAAGTAAGTTTGGTTGCTTGATTTTTATTGTATTGCTTGCTTGTTTGCCTTGTCCATTGTTCCTTGTTCTTGTCTTGCCTAAGTAACGCTCTAGAGCCGGTTTGCTACTAGCCCGGGGTAGGGGTATTACAATCTATAAATGTGTTAACCCAGGCCTAAAGGGCGTGGGTACTGACCTAAGAGGATTACCTTAGGTCCTAGCAAAAATTACCCTAGCCGGAGCATAGGAACCAAATACAAGTGTTAACCTAAGCCTAATGGGCGTAGGTACCAACCTAAAGGGTTACCTTAGGTCCTGGCCGAAATTACCCTAGCCGAAGCTAAAAACCTAGTACGAGGTAGACTTACCCTGGCTAAAGCGTAGGTGCTAAATACGGACAGACTTACCGTAGCCAAAGCGTAAAAGCCAAATATGGGCGGAATTATCAGCCTGATCAGGGCTGAACCTACAGTCTTCAATCAATATCCAGTACCCAGAAAAACAGTTTTGAATGGTAACAATCAATTCAATATTCAATAGCAGTATGTCAGGAATTCAAGATACAAACAGATGTTTAATCTGTAGAACCGAAGTATCATGAACCATGAATCGGGTATACTTGTATTAGAAATAAAGAACCAGAACTCATGTTTTTACTTCAGATAGCAAGATCACTTGGGATTAGAATGGGTAGGTTGGTTTCCAATCAGGAAGATTAATCATGGGACACACTAAATGGTCCAATTTATTACTCAAGAATCCTTGCTAATAATAGAAATGAGACACTGAATTATAGTCCATTCTAGACTGGCTTTAGAATTGTGAATCATATTTGAAGGAATTCGTTAATTATTAACTTCATCTAGATATTCAAGAATTATACTTCAAGATCATTCAGTATTACCGGTATATCATGATTATGCAAGAATTCAGATATATCAAGACATATTTTAAGAGTTAGGGTAGATCAGGATCAATCAAGATTCCGGATATATTAGGAAAGTTCTAGTAAGTTTTGCTTAAAGGGCAATTTGGTCTATTTAACCCCGTAGGGCAAGTCAGTGACTTGTTGTGCTGAAGATTGCTAACGACTTGCCATTCCATTCCATTAAACACGTCACGTCAATGCGTTACTTTCTATGCATTCCAAAAAGGTAAACCTCACACGTGTTCAAAATTTAGTTATAACTTCGTGGTATAGTTGAACAGGTCACCGTCACAAATTATCCTAGAGCAACCTCGAATGGTTGAAGATGTATTTATGCACTATTCTTCCGTTATTGTAACAATATTAAGAATGATTGATTTACATAAGTCATGCTTCAAATCGCATAGGCATTACAGTCATTTGTGATTCATCAGGAATTTCAGGATTTATCCAGCTTCCACTTATCTTAAGTCACGTAGGTATTTCAATTATTCAAGTACTCGATGGTGTTTCAATTATTCTGATCTTTTTGGTCCTTTCAACTATTTATTCACTTTAGATCTCGAGAGCTTATCCACCATTTCGGTTAATTTAGAAATTTGGTGCCTGGGAATCTTTCATCCATTTTAATCAATCCAGTCTTTTCTACCATTTAATTTATTCAAACTTACGAAGAACTCCCAGAAAATTTATCCTCAGAGACTTACTCTAAATTCAGGAAGAAACCAAGTATTTTACATTCTAGGAGGTGTAAATCTTGTTACCGTATCCTTCCAGGTAAATTGAGGTTTTCATATGAATCAATAATTTTACCAAATCAATTGTAGTTTCCCAGATCACTTTTATTCTCAAAGGTATTTTAGTTATTCTTGTCTCTCAAGGGTATTTTCATCATTTAGCGTTTCAGAAGCTAAATCATTAACAAGCATAACCAGATTTAAGGTATAACAGTCTTATCATTTATTATTAGATCTCAGAAGTTCTTACATAACACCCATCTTTCTAACCGAGCATTTTAGTTTTAACTGATTTACTGTCCTTTTTCTGTAATCGGTTAAGCATTAACATAATTAATCATATGCTTAAACATGATTATGCAAACATTTACGGGATACCAATATGTTTCATAAAGCATACAAGAGGTAGTAATGTATTAGCTCGAATCCTTACTATATCAATCAACCCTTGAAACAATATTCGAACACTATAGAGCTTGAATTTGACGTCCTCTACCTCTCGAATACAAATATATGTGAATACCTTAAATTAAGCATAATCCATAATCAATCCTTACCTTGATCATATAAGTCTTAAACTAAAAAGCTAAACACATGCATTCTCAGGTTCAATGTCAGATTTGGAGGTTTTCGGGTTATAATTTCGTGAAACGGGCTTTAAAAATAGATTCAAGACTTCGAAAATATAAAGTAAGGGTTTTCAAAAAAGTTGACATTTTGGTTAAAGTCAACGCTGACATCATCGGTCAACTAGGTTGACTCGGGCAAGTTGACTCAATTCGGGTCGAGCAAAAATGGTTAACGAGTACATGTCAAACGGGTTGGGTCAATGGTCAACTCAAATCTGGTCAATGGTCAACTCAGGTCAAGTCAACGGTCAACTCGGATCGGGTCAATAGTCAACTCGGTTCGGTCAACAGTCAACTCAGGTCGAGTCAACGGTTAACTCAGGTAAAAATCAAAGAAAATTTGAACCCCTGTCCTTATCCTAGTAAGCATTTACCTTAATCGCTTAAGCTAAGGTCAAGCTCTATCAAGTTCTTGCCATTTTTAATCTTAAACTAAAGCCCTGTGTTGTATATGAAATTAAATAAAATACTAAAGTACCTGTCTACCCCTCATTATTATTGGATTGTCTATTCGAGAGTCAGGGAAACCCCAAAAATTTCTAGAAAGCTTCCCCAGCAGCCCCCTCTTCGGTACCTCCGATCTAGGCCACCGTCGCGCCGTAGTGTACACTGCTACCACTAGAATGTTCACTGACGTACGCCAACCCGAACCCTGGTCGTCACGCATAGAGGAGCTCTGACGATCACTGTGAGAAATAGCTTGAATGTTCAGTAAAAAACAAACCCCTTGCTTTCTTGTTATCTGGCGATTTTAGCTGCTACTGTCGTTTGTTCGTCATGCTAAGGCCGTTGTTGCACTCCCTATTTCAGGGTGAGAAAGATCCCTAACATCCTTCGTCATTTCAATCACTAATTTGAGGTCGTCGACGTTCGTCCAATAGGGGTATTCACATATCTTCATATCCGAGATGTTGAGAATGTTGAATTCGAGTTCGAGAGTGATCGAATAGAGTATCATGGTTGGCCGATATAGCAAGGATTCAAGGTAATACATTACTACCTTCTGAATGCTTATGAAATATATTGGTACTCGGTAAATGCTTGCATGATTACGTTTAAGCACATGATTAATTCTGTTAATGTCTAATTGATTACGGAGAAAAGATGGTAAACCAGATAAGACTAAAATGCTCGATTAGGAAGATGGGTGACCTGTAAGAACTTATGAGTTCCAAGAATAATTGGTAAGACTAATATACTTTAAATCTGGTTATGTCTGTTAATGATCTAACTTCTAAAATGCTAAGTAAAGAAATGACAAAAATATCCTTAAGGTATAAGAATGACTAAAATACCCTTGATAATGAAAGCGGTCTAGATATCTACACTAGATCTGGTAAAACAACTGATCCAACTAAAAACCTCGAATTATTTGGAAAGTTCTGGTAACAAAGCTTAAACCTTCGAGATTGTAAAGTACTTGGACTTTCTTGAATTCTGACTAAATCCCCGAAGATAAATTTACATAAAACTATTTTTTGTCTGAATTAATCAAAGTGACGTACATTATTGAATTGATTGAAATGACTGAAACATCGTCAGATACCAAATTTGTAAATTAATGAAATGATGGATATACTTTTGAGATCTGAAATGAATGGATAGTTGGAATATGTAATCACTAATTTTGTCTGGGGTGAACTCGTTTTTATTTTCGCTTTTGTTTTTGCAATAATGGGCTTATGGGCTGTTGTTTAATTATTAACTATATATATGTGTATGTGGTTGTTGTTAAAATCCAAAACAAATATATATATTTTACTATTGATATGTGTCATTATTATACATTTAATGTATGTGTCGCTATCTATTTAGGCATAAATGTATGTTTATATGAATATATATAAGTATGTGTGTATGTTTATATTATATGTAATGCATGATTATATGTATATTATATGTATATGTTGCTTGCTTGCATGTATGTATGTATTTATTGATGTCATTAATATTTAAATGTGAATGTGACTATGTATATTTCATGTATTATTGTATTATTATGCTATTAAGTGTATAATGTGTATGTGTAATATGTACTAATGTTTGAGTGTTTGTTTATATATATGTGTATGCATATTATATATGTATGTTATATTAATCTTTTATTATTATCTTATTATTATGTTATATGGTTTAAATTGAAAAACCCAAAAAATATATTATTAGATAAAGCCCAATTAATTTAAAATAGAAGCACTTTTATTTTTATTAGTCCATCACAAAAAAGCCAAAAATAGTATAAATATGTATTTACAGTTCGGCCCGATAAGGCCCAAAATACAAAATCCTAACCCCTAAATATCCTATTGTACTACCACATCCTTTTTCAGCCCAACCCAATAGTACTCATCTCTAAACCCACAATACATCTTAGTACTACCAAGATGCATGGCAAAAGGACTACTATGCGCCTCCGACAAGATAGTGCGTCTCAACTCAACATCTTCCGGCACAACTATCCGATCTTTGAAGCACAAAACACCATCATCATTAAAACAAAAATTCGTCGGATTACCCTCCGCAATGTCTGTAACATGCGGTACCAACGAATTGTCCAACAACTGTTTCTCCTTAATTAACTGAACTATGGAAGGTTTCACTTGCAACTCAACCACCAACCCACCATCTCGCGATACACTTAACCGCGCAAACATAGCTCTTAACTCTACAACCACCTTCCTACTCAATGCATCGGCCACCACATTGGCCTTTCCCGGATGATACTCGATCAAAAAATCGTTGTCCTTAAGCAACTCCAGCCACATTCGTTGCCTAAGGTTCAACTCTTTTTACGACATCAAATATTTAAGGCTTTTATGGTCGGTATACACCACACATATCTCCCCAAAGAGATAGTGTTGCAAAATCTTTAATGCAAACACTACCACAACCAACTCAATGTCGTGTGTGGGATAATTTCGCTCATCCACCTTTAACTGTCTTGACGCATAAGCAACCACTTTACCCTCTTGCATCAACACACACCCTAATCCCACATAGGATGCATCACTATAGATCACAAACTCCTTTCCCAACTCGGGTTGAATCAAGAATGGAGACCATGTCAAAGCCTTCTTCAACATCTCAAAAGCTTGTTGCCTAGCCTCCATCCACTCAAACTTCACATCCTTTCGCAACAATTTTGTTAACGGAGCAGCAATCTTAGAAAAACCATCAACGAAGCGACGATAATAACCCACTAAGCCCAAGAAACTACGTACCATCGACACTGATTTAGGTTGTTTCCAACTTACAACTGCCTCAATTTTCTGTGGATCTACATGAATCCCTTCCGCTGATACAACATGACCAAGGAACACCCCTTCTTTGATCCAAAACTCACATTTACTCAACTTAGCATACAACTGTTTATCCAACAAAATCTGTAACACAATTCGTAAATGTCTATCATGATCCTCCTCAGTACGTGAATACACAAAGATATCATCGATAAACACCACCACAAATTGATCCAAAAACTCGTGGAACATCCAATTCATCATGTTCGTGAAAGCTGCAGGCGCATTTGTCAATCCAAACGGCATCACCAAAAACTCATAATGCCCGTAATGAGTACAAAACGCTGTTTTCGGCACATCTTTATCCTTCACCTTCAACTGATAGTATCCCGATCTCAAATCGATCTTAGAAAACACCGTCGCACCATGAAATTAATCAAAAAGATCATCAATTCACGGTAAATGACACACTTATTCTTTATCGTTATCTTGTTCAGTTACCGATAATCGATGCACATTCTCATGGTGCCATCTTTCTTCTTTACAAACAACACCGAAGTACCCTAAGGCGACATACTAGGCCAAATGAACCCACAATCTAGCAACTCCTGAAGTTATGTCTTCAACTCTTAAGGTGCTATGCGGTATGGAGAAATAGACACCGGAGCCGTATCTGCGTACGTCTCAATACAGAACTCTACCTCTCTATCTGGTGGCAAACCGGACAACTCTTCTGGGAATACCCTGGGAAAATCACAAAATGTCTGTATATCTTGGGGACGTGCCTCCTTCATATTTGGATTCATGACATATGCCAAGTATGCCTGACATCCTTTTTTCATCAACCTTTGTGCCTCCATCGCTGAGACAACATTGGATAAGAACTTAACATTCTCACCCACCACTACTACTTCATAATCATCGGCAAACTTCAACAAAACATGCTTGCTTTCACAATCTACTATAGCCCTATGCTCAGACAACCAATCCATCCCAAGAATCACATCAAAACCATAGAAAGGTAACTCCATCATATCAACAGGAAACACATGACCTTGAACCATTAACGAACACCTTTTATACAACTTCCTAACTATGAATGTCTCACCAAAGGAACTTGTCACTTGCATACCCACATCAAGATATTCAACTGGTATATCAAGCAATCGTGCATGCTTGTGCAAGATGTAAGAATGCGTGGAACCAGAATCAATTAAAGAAAGTAATGGCAAGAATTGCAAAGTAAAGATACCTGCGATCACATCCGTGTCATTCCTTCCCTCGCAGTGCGCATACACCCTACCGGTCTACCTCCCTCAGGCTGAACTGCCATAACATGAGAAACATTTCTCTGATCTTCCTCCATACGCAGGAAATTACCTTGACCGCGCCCTCGACCCTTTTGAGGCTCAACAGCACGCACCGGTGCCTGTCTCGTGACTCGAGGACAATCACGCCTCATATGACCCTACGAACCGCAGTTCCAACAATTCCTAGAATTACCCCAGCATTCTCCAACATGACGCCTTCCACAATGGCCATACTCAAGTGCTCGGACACCAACATTCTGGCCTGGCTGACCAGGACCCGTATTACCACCAATACGTCTCTGATCCGAAAAAATCTCATTTCTCGCTGCCTCTTACCTCGATCTCTTCCACCACCAAAGTTAGCAACTCTCTTCCCGGTACTAGAATTCCCTAGGCGAGAGACCAAACCCAAACTTTGTTCAATGTCCTTGGCACGACTGACCAAGACATGGAAATCTGAATACTCAGAAGCTAGCATATATGTCTTTACTTCCTTCACCAAGCCATAACGGAAACAATCACATCTCTTTTGCTCATCGGGAACCAGTTCAGGGGCGTACTGGCACAATCGAACAAACTGAACCTCTTACACGGAAACATACATATTGCCTTACACCAACGTCATAAACTCACGCTTCTTTTCATCCTGATAACGAACACCCAAATATTTCTTTCAGAAAGCAACTCCAAAGAACTCCAATGTCACGTTCTCTGGTGCCATCCCCGCAATTGTGGTAGTCCACCACGAATAAGCATCACCCTGGAGTAAGGATACCACACAACCCAGCTTACGCACATTCATGCACTCCATCTGACCAAGGATCCTCTAGGTACCCTCCAACCATGCTTCAGAACCCTCCAAAAACAAACCTCTGAACTCAGTACCACCCAAACTACGCAACCGCTCCAAAGGTAAACCAAGGTTAGCCGCAGGCTGTGGCACAGCAATGTGCATACCTACCATTGCAGCCTGAAAAGCTCTCGTGATAGCCTGAACCAATGGTGTCATATCACCCACAACCTACCCCTGAGCTCCTTGAGGTCCAACACCTCCCGTACCAGCTCCAGCTTCATCTCCCTCACCACCAGGTAGAGGAGGAGGTAGGGGCGGTATAACATCCTCATTACGCTCATATTCCATCACATTACGTATACTCCGTACGAGCTCTCGTCTCGGTCCCATAATGAAACAATATGAATCTCTAGCATATAAAATGCAACAATTAAAAATAGTCAGACTAACTAGTAACAAGGATCCAAGATGCTCAAAATTGAAAACAATCTATTTACATCAATAGTAATAATGGCAATGGTTACCCTAATCTCACCCCAAATTATCAATTAACATATCAACATGTTATCAACCACCGTGCATAACAAACATCATGGAATCAACCATCTTACCTCCCAAATTTCACAAAACCTGGCTTTGATACCAACAAATGTAACCCCCTTGACCCAGTCTAATCGCAAGACCAAATCGAGCAAGTCACACAGGAATATTGGAGTAAAACTCGAAAGTTTCACTTCAATAAACAACCTTTTTTTCTTTTACTTTGCTAGATGCAACTATTTAACCTAAGTATGAGAGAAAGCAGCGGTCAAAATCTCAACTCAATCGGGTGTCAAATCGACCTCCGAAAGTCCTGTTACGTGAATTAGGGACCAAATTGTAAAACTATACAATTACAGGGTCTTTTTGTCAAATTAATACTATCTACATTTAATTATCCAAGTTTCAAGCTCACATGTAAATTTTCAGCTTAATTCAATCAACCAAACATTGCCAATTACATTTACAAACATTCAGGGACTAAAACATAAAGAACAGAAACTTCAGAAGATACTTTTAACCAACTTTAACAACCACGATATCGATACGCTTAACCACAGTATCGATACGGTCCTTTGTATTTCCAAACCAGAAGTTCTAGTAGCATATACCGTATCGATACGACCTCGAGTATCGATACAGCCTTCTTACATCGTATCGATACGGAGCTCACTGTACCGATATGCTATGTCTATTTCAGCAATATGCTATCGATACGGTGACCGAGTATCGGTACACCTGGGCCTGTAATGTCACTTTTTGCTAAATAAACAATCTGTAACCCACATTTAAACTCCTAGGCATACTCCTAACATATAGCAAACATATTCAAGGATCAATCTTCATCATTCTGCAGAAGGAACATCATGTACTAACACAATTCAAATAAAATCTAGAGGCATGCATCCTAGAAAAGCAACTACAAAACTTCCAAAAACTCCAATCAACCAAGAACCAGCATATAAAGGCCATTTACAACTCATATAAGCATTATACAAATGTGCCAAACCAAGAAGTTCACAACATACGTTCCCCAAATCCAAAAAGGTATTCTCCCATTGCCAAACTTATTACCATTGAAATGTAAAATCCATACTTGAGGTATGAGCGATGCTTGGACTCTTTCGCTTGCTATCTTGTTGTTCGATCTCTCTACTTATCTGCATTGTTAGGAAAGAGAGCGTAAGCGATAAGCTTAGTGAGGGCTGCTAAAAAATAAAGCCACTAACAATGCGTTTAGAAAACCATTTCTTAACAAACCGTTTTTCAACAAACCATTTTTCAACAAACCGTTTCTCATCCTGCTCATAACAAGGCTCATGCCTTAACCAAAACAAATCCCAATGCAAGTTTCACAATTATCTCTTGTATAAATCGCATATACAATTTCATTTCAAACCATGATACAAGTAAACTCATATATTGGCATTCAAGTGACCCGGATGGTTGCTTCACCATCCCTATACACAAGGAGCTTGTTGCACTCTCCTTAAATAAACACATCGGATATGCGAATACATATTGATGGAGCTTGCTGCTCTCTCCATAAGGCGGATCTCATGGTGCTTGCTGCTCTCACCATTTAAGGATCCTGTGGTGCTTGCTGCTCTCACCACAATATACTTTGGTACCCTCAACACAATAGTTGATCAGCTATTGCGGAGCCGAAGGCCACACACACATGCGAATTTTGCTACATTTTATAGTGCACTCTCATCCTATTGGTCGACCAATTATATCTGATTATAATAAGCATCATCACTTGCCAATATATACTTTAAAACCATGTTAACCTACTATTTTTCAATGTATCAACATAAACCATAGCATATCACAGTTTAAAAACACAATCAATGTATAGCTTTATCTCATCAAGATGTAACCTCTTGAAATCATAAATCAACCTCATGGGATAACATGAATCATTTCTCAATTCATAAAAGCATGCATAACAGTAGGTAACCAAAACATTTCCAAACATAAGCATGACTAACCAAAACAATGGGAATAACCGAGAAACAAGAGCGAAACATCCCATACTTATTTCCGAGCTTAGATTAGCGTTTCAAGCTTAATATAAACCCCCAAACCTTGTTTTCAAACCTTTGAAAAGCTTTTAAAAACTAGAGCCACTCACCAATTACACCTCGCTCGCTTTGCCGAAGCGATTTCAAACTTCCACAACGTCCACAAAACCCTCCGAAGCTAACGAATCAACATCCCCTGTTTTTTACCAAAGCAAAACAGAGAATTAAAGCACTTTATTACATCAAAACCTCCAACAACACACAATAACACTTCCGTCTCAACATAAACAACCTTTCGTCTACCGAAAACAACCGAAAACACTGGCAAAACCTTACTAACTAATCTCCAGCCATTACCCAACGAGATTAGCAACAAAACAACATCAACATACATCAAAAAAACATATCCTCAACACCCTATTATCAACAACCATCAATTAACCACTTAAACAAGCCATAACCTCAAAGATATCAACATCAAAACTTAGCAATCTACCTAGTTTCGGGATTCCATTGATAAAATCACTTATTCTACATTATCAACCATCCAAAATATCACAAATCTCAATCATAAAACTCATCATTAACAGATCATAGCAAATCTTTACAAAACCCCTCCATTGATAAAACCCATTAGAAATCAATCATAAAAAATTAAAAACTTGGGAATTTCAGTAAAGAACCTTTCATTAGAGGAGAAGAACGAAACCTTACCTCCAATGATGACTTTCCCTTTCAATTGAGAAGATTTACATGAGAAAACAAAGATAAAACAAGAAGGTTTTGTTAAGAATACATTAAGGAACCATTTGAGATTAAAAAGATAAATCAAATCCGATGTTTAACTCAAATCTTTGAAAGAAAATGAATGTTTGGCTGGAGAGAATTTGAGAGAAAAGGTAGTTACGTAAAATGTATTTTGAGAAATAAAGTGAGTTATTAACTCTTTCCACATGTTTTATTTAATTAAAACCATTTAAAAAGTCAGCCAATTAAAAAGGAAAATTCCTAATTATACTCTTGGTCAAAGCTCCTTAAAGATTCAAAGTTTCTATCTTTTACGATTTAGTCACTAAAAACAATTTTGCACATTTTATATTTTGGTCACTAGCCCAAAAATGTCAAACTCCCACTCACCTTTTCCAAAATTGATTTCACTATAATCCCATACATATTAAATAAGGACTATAAAATATTTTTCCATATTTTATTTTGATGAAAAACCATTTTTACCGAATTAATCCAGAAACTAGTCCAAACCGCTAAAATCGATTCAACCGAACCCTCAAGCCAACTCGGCTAACACCTAGGCCCAAATTCAAGGCGTTACAACCATTTTATCTCTTTTTTATGTATGCAAATTTAGTGAAATCCTGGCAATAAAGCCAAGTCCCAAATAGTGTAATAAAGAGATTTCAACAATTAATAAAAAAAAGCAGAGAAATTTCTGAGGATTTTTTGGTGTTATTGACCTTTCTGTTCAAATATAAAAAAGAGAGAGAGGAAAGGAAACGTCACCCTCGGCCTTCGGAATTTTTTGGCGATCGGAGCCTCACCTCGGCAATTCCAACGGTGGGCTTGCTTCTCTTGGTGTGGGGAACAACATATCCCGGTTTCATCACAATCCAACGGTAGACGGCAGCGAATCGCGCTTCCAAAGTCGCTTGAGTTCGGTTCAGATTTAGGGCATTTGCGGTCGTCTTTTATGGAATCCAAACTGGTAAAGAGGAAGATGAGAACAAGGAGATTCTGCCGGCCATCTCGCCTTGCCAAGAAACGTACCAGAGCGACGACAGTGAGCAGGAAAGACGGCGGGCTAGGGTTTCCATCTTTGAGAGAGTCTAATTTTTGTTGAAGAATAAACAAAGTAAAAATAAACGGTTAATCCCATTTGTTTGGTTAAGACCAGTTAAAATCGGTTCATCTTCCGGTCAACCGGTTCACACTAAGCCCGCTCCCAGCAACCCAGTTCGTGACCTGGCCTGCTCCAGACCCCATTCGGTCAGCCCAGACTAGTGGGCTTTGGGTACCATCCTCTCTTTTTGTTGGTATTAGCCCAAATTTAGTGTTATTTGGTTGTTAATATGTGTATTATGTAATGTATTTCATACTTAAATATGATATTTATTTATTAAATATGGTATATTATAAGTTCTTTTTTATATAGTATATGTCATATAAAGTTCTTAAATGTATAGTTTTATAAATATATATAATATAATTTTAGTATAATATATGGTTTTTTTAAAAAAATATATTTATATTTTTATAAACATGGTTTTCTTTAAATGCAAGTTTTTATATAATTTTATAAAGATTAATATGTATATATATATATATATGCATATATAGTTTTCTTTTAATATAATATATAGCTTTTGAAAGTACATAATATATGTAGTTTTATAAGGGTTATAATATTTGTAGTTTTTAAAGTTTATGATATAATTTTACATCCTATTTTTGCAATATATTTACAAATATATTTTGGGCCTACTTTGTCTAGTTTGATTAGTTTGGGGCCTAGTTAGTTCTTTTTGGCTTAGTTTAGTTAAGTATAATAGTTTGAGCTTAGTTTAGGTGGGCCTTAGGGAATTAAGGCTCTAAAGAATATAATCCTAGAATAAACCAACATTACCATAATGCTTCATTATATTGTCATGCATGCTTATTTAATTCGTTTCCATATCAAGTTGTTAATATTTGGCATTCTGAATATAAATTGTTATGAGGTGTCCTTTTATTCGGGAACGAACGAGGCCAATACCAGTCGTAGTGGTGGTGGTTCGGACGTTCCTTCTCGAATACTAGGGCCCTTAAAATACACTCGCCTATATAACCAAATTTCGGTTTAATGTGTCACTTTAAATTTACAAGTCCCAATATTAAATAAGCGTTAAAACTTTTGGTACCAATTTGGGCGTTGTGGGGGTGCTAATCCTTCCTCACACGTAACTGACTCCCGAACCCAAAAATCTCTGGTTTGTTTTCCAATGTCCGGTCGACATTACCCAAGTGACCGGTGGTGATTCCCAGGTTTATTTCAAAAGCACGTTTTTAAAAGAATTCTCCTTTTAATAAAATGTTTTCAATAAAAACGGGAAACCTCAACATCTTCGAATCTCAAAAACGTCGCTATAGAATGACTGAAAGAATCATAATAACGGGAACACCTTCGGGCATTGAAGTGTCTGTAATATCCATCAAATACTAAAATGGCTGAAAACACCTCTAAGACTTGGAATATGAAATACCAATAAAGCCAAACGAATATAATGGCTTTAAAAAAAGTTGTTGTATACGACTCACGCTTGTTGGTCATTTCCGGCACTAAGGTACTATTGGAAGAATATTATATGAAGATATGTTCATTATATTTGGAGAAGGTACTTTGTTAATTATATGAGTAACCTGTTTTTCTAAAAGGTACATTCGATGCTAAGGATTGAGTTTATGTGTAATGCACATGTCTTCTTTCTTGGTATGTACCATGATAATGGTAAATGTTTTGTTCTAGTAGACTTGGAGGATGGACAAGCCATTAGAAGTCTTGGATACTGCAAGTAACTGTGCTACCCTCATTGGGTTAAAATTTCAAAATTACCCTTGAATGTTAAAATGATCAAATGCACTTATGAGCTAATTGTCTAGAACCTTCCTAATAAATCCAAAATCTTGATTAATCATAATCTATTTAAATTCCTAAAATCTCTCATGATATAACTGAACTCCTGTATAATCATGATATATCGGAAATTCTAAATCATCTTGAAGTATAATTCCCGAATACCTGAACGAAGTTGATATTTATCGAATTTCTTCGAATAAGGTTTTTGTTTCTAAAATCAATCTAGAATGGACTCTAGTCCAGTGCCTCCTTTCTGTGGCTTCCAATGACCTCTGAGTAATAAATAGTCTAACTAGTGTGTACTATATACATATGACTAACCTCCCTGATCGAAAATAAGGTCTATCTATTTTAATCCCAAGTGATCTTGTCATCTGAAGTAAAAACACGACCTCTGGCTCATGATGTCTGATACAGGTATGCCTGATTTATGGGTCCTAATAATCTGATTCCACTGATTAAACATCAGTCTATATCCTGATTCTAGACATACCGCTACTAATTTTTGATATAACGATTACCGCTCAAGACTGTTTAATGGATAAAACTGATTTTATCTAGAGGTATACTATCTGAGATATGATTGAAGATCTGTAGGCTCAGCGCTGGTAAGTTTTTATGGATGTAAGCTCCTACGACCAATAGGCCTAGGGTAAGTCTTTCTGGACCTAAGACATCGTCTACGCCCAATAGGCATATATAGGTCTTTCTGTAAGCTCCTACGCCCAATAGGCCTAGGGTAAGTCTTTCTGGATACAGTTCTGGGACACTACATATTAGTTTATGGTCGGAGGATAATTTGGTAATTAAAATAAAATTATCATTCCTTAAATCCACCCCATTGAATTAGTTACCAAAGTCTGAAACACTCTGTATGCTTCCAATCTTCGCTTAATAAAACACATTAGACCCCCTAGTTAAAATTCTGTAATCTGTTCATTTTTTGATTTTTCAGACTATAGGTACCTTGTCTAATACTCAAGATATTGGATAAAGAATCGCTCTATTTCCGTCGATATGTATCGTTCTTTCGAATAGCAATTTATAATTGGAACATGTTGTTGCATGAATCATCATATCAGTATTATTCTTTTGCCATATATCTGTTTGTGCTTACCACATCAATTAGTAGTTCTGTGTAACTGAGCTTTCCCAAGCTCACGTTGTTTTTACCAATGTAGGTTAGAAGAAATCTATCATGGTATAGTGATCGACATTAGTGTTGGAGTTCTCTCAGCGTTGCTTTCGGAGTACGGTACTAATACAGTTAGTGGGCATGTATTCTATGTTATTTTATGGTAGTGTTTGTAATATACTTTCTGAACTACTGTTATATGTTTACATGATTTTTTTGAAATGATATTTTAAACAGAAGTTTGTTTTATAGTTTTTAATGTATTTAAAGAAAAAAAATTTATTTGAGTTTTGGCTGTGGGTCGCTCTTGTGACCCTAATGTGACATCCTAGATTTAGGTGTATCACATAGCTGGGTCTAGGGGTTACATGTTCAACGGTCAATGGTTACGGGTCAGACGGATTGAGTCATTGGTCAACTCGGGGCGGGTTTGGTCTTGGGCTTGAACCAGCTGGGTAGTCGTTGGGCCTTGAACAAGCCAACCCAAAAACCCTTATTAACCCTAATATGCTAAGGCTGGTTCAAGGCCAACTGGCTCGGTCCAAAAGTCATATTGGTTCTGGCCAGGCTGGCTTAGAGGTAAACTAGTCCGGTTCATATGCAAACTGACCACGGTGGTTGGAGATCACCCCAATGCGGTGCGTGTTCGCCACGCGCGACCCAAATGGTCAAAAAAACACACCAACCAGTAGAAACAACTCGTAAAAACTCAAAAGATAAGTTTTAAGGGCTTACCGAGGCAGAGACATACTTGTAACGCGGCGGAGGAAGGATAAACCGTTCAATTATCTTACTTTCCGATGATGACCCACGAAACGGTAGAGGGCAGATGATCGAAGCATCGGGTTTTACTCGCCACAACACGGGTACCTCAGATCTGGCAGTTGTGGCTCACACGAACGGCGGAGGCGGCCGATATCAGCGAAAAATATAGGCATCGCCTAGGTCACTCGCTGAACTTCAAGTTGCTTTCCACTGTGAACAACGCTGAACGGCAGCGAGTGAAGAGTAGGGGTATGATCGGGGTGAGACGAAGGTTCCGAAGGCCAGGGAGGAGCATGCAACAAACGATCGGAGAGCCCTCGCCGGGGCTTGAATAGAAAACGAGGAAGGTGAAAGGTTGGAAGTTTTCCAAAATAATTGGTGTGGTAGTTCAGATCTGAAAATTGGACATTCATGAGGTTGGTGGGTTAGTTGGCCTTATTTAATATTGGTTCAGACTCAACATACATTAGTTAAGGTTAACCTAGAGGAGACTAAGATTAAATATGGCTTTAGTTTAGATGGTTAAAACACAAGCATATAAAGCCAAAGGTCATAGGTTTAAACCCTAGGTCTATTACTCCAGTCTTAGGCGGCTGGCCTATCACTCTGCTATAATTCTTTTCTTTTGTATTTTTTCTCTTTCACTATTTCGGTTTTTATTACTTTCGACTTTTGATGTTTTTGGCGCTTTTTAGCTTATTCGATGAGATTTTTTCCCCGCAACTAAGATATTTGTCTCGAGTCCTTCTACGAGATGAAAGCTTGGATGCAGGCGTGTAGGTGAAACTCATCTCTCCCCTTTTGTTCTCTTTTTTTCTTTCTTGGTTCTTTGCTGGTTTGTTTGAATTTTGGTTTGCATGTTTGTTCGGCTCTTTGCGAGGTGGTTAGGGCTCCTTTCTTTGTCTTCTGAAGACTGTCGCCTTGAATATCCAGCTCGACTCCCTCTTCTTCGACCTTCATTCGTCGACGATTTCAAACATTGATGTGATAATTGTTGTTGACAGGGATGGACTCATAGAGGGCTAGAGGGGACAATCGTCCCACTAAAAATTTATTTTCGCCCCCTAAAGTTAATAAGTTCGCCCCTTAATATCAAATCTTACGTTTGTCCCTAATTGTTGGCATGTCTTGCTGCATTACCACTATTGCCTTATCCCTAAATTACCACCGAGTTGACATGCAAATGAAGACGATAAAGCTCTCATTGCAGTTTTCTTTGAATTTGGAGGCTTTCTATTTTCTTTTCTTTCTATGTTTTTTTTTGTGGTCCGTTGCTTTCTATTTTCTGTTTCCCATTTTTTTCTTGCTTTATGATGATGTTTTTGTTATGTGTTCTTCTTCTTTCCTCTGTCTTTCTTTTGTTAGTGTTTTTTTTTTGTTATGAATGTAGTCGGCTATTGTTAAAAAAAAAATAAGAAAGAAATAGTATATGTTGCAGGTTATTCAGTTCATTTATATGACAATAAATATTATTAATTTTCGTTTTTATTTAATTTACTATAACAGCAAAATAAAATGAAACTGATTAAACATTAGTCGGGAAATGGTAAAGTGAATGAGTCTGTCTTAACCTATTAATTGTGTCCTGAAGCTGACAATTCAAGCCGCTGCTGCACACATATACATTCAATTCTATGACATTAATTCATGCAATCAATTTTTTTATATAAAAAAGTTGAGAAATCGACATTCCTCTGACTCTGCCCTTCTTCAGTTCCCCCCTAATTATGTAATGGGAAAATGTTGTATTTTCTGCATGAAAAACCATACATTTTGACAATTACATTTATTTCTTGTATTTTATTTGTTTGGTTGTTGAAATATGATGGGTTGAGTAGTAATCAATTTATAGTTCTTTGATTATGATATCAAATTTTGAAACTGTTAATGTTGATTTTAGGTGACACCGGATAAAGAGGTGAAGACGGTAGACGAAAAAAAGTTGTGTGACAAAATTTAGTGGTTTATTTGTCGTAAGACGGGCAAAGAGTCACAGTAGACGGTAGTTGACTGTAGAATAAGGCGGTTCACCCCTAATTGAGTTGGGGCCGTGAGTCGCAAACACTGTAGAGAAAGAGATCAGAGCCATGTGAGAGAGAAGGGAGAGAGTGGTCGATGTTCGAGAGTCGTCCCCTTTATTTTCGGTTTTGAGAGTATTTATATCCTCTTGTTATTGTAGATGGAGTGATGTTTATTGCTGTTGAACTCAATTTTTCGGAACTCTTATGTAAAGGTTTAATCTTTCTGGATCTGCTCAAATCAAGACTATGATTTGTTTACCAATAACTAATTGATTTAGTGGGATGATATATTAGATCCTTAAGCAATGTCAGAGGTTCGAATCCTGACATTGTGAATGAAGAAAATTGGGTTGGGAAGGTCATCTCCATAATGAGCCTCTACAGTACTTGATCTAGATTAGTTTGTCAATGGGTTGGATACTGGTGGTTAAACAAAAAGATTAAGATTTGTTGCAATTTGTTGTATTTATTTAATGGGATACAACCTTTTTACCCTACGTTACAATAATTTAAGATCGTTGGACGCGTGTATATTTATGATTGAGATTAAAAGTTGGAAATGTAGAGATTTTTAAGGGAAAAAAGAGTAATATTAACCATTACTTTACACTATTCCAATGATCATAAACTAGTGCAAAATTTACGAGTTTTACAATGTAAATAGATCCTAACCTTTCTTTAATTATAATGATGTTAAAACAATAGTATCATAATAGATATTAGTGTAAATTACGTAAATCATCACTGAACTTTACTCTTAAACCTATTTTGGTTACTGAAGTTTTAAAACGTTCAATTTACTCATTGAAGTTTAGATGTTGAACGTTTTTTGTCACTAAAGTTTAGACATTGAGCGTTTTTTGTCAATCTTAAACCCCAAACAGTCATAGATGATGGCCGTTCGATCCTAAATTTCACTTCATCTCGACCTACTGAGCTTGAATTTGATCTCCATTTTGTCGAAAGTGCTCCGAAGTTCACAAATAGCCCAAAAATCTTCTGGTTTCTCTCTTGTCGATCTTCTTCTTTTGTCGTCGATTGTAGCCTCATTTTCAGCATGTTGCTTCTTTGGTACTGATGAAGTTTTCAACTGTTCAAATTTTGGAGAAGTTTCTTCGTTTGTCGGTAAATAAATGTCATCAAAAAATTAAAGAATGAATGACAAAAACGTTCAATGTCTAAACTTCAATGAGTAAATTGAACGTTTTGAAACTTCAATGACCGAAATAGTTTTGAGACTAAATTTTAGTGATGATTTATGTAATTTACCCTATATATTGTTAACAGTAACAGATAAAATGATTTACTTTTTAGTATAATCACTAGTGTCCAAACTCATTGGTTGATTAATTTGTATCAAGTACGGTAAAAGACAATTATGGGCACGACCGTCCCAATTCAATTTCGTCCGTTCACAATTTCAAACTTTAATCCTTATTTGATCATTTAGCCGAATTAACTCCCTCACTAATCAACTAATTAAACCTATAATAGATGACAAGGCATTCTCCTAGTCATTAAGGCAATGCTTCAATGCCAATTTCAACACACATTTAAACAGAATCGTTTGGCTGCCACTATGCTATACCCTATGCAATTAATGGTACATATACACACATACATAAGTACATATTGGTACATATACACACATACATAAGTACATATTTTTGCCTAATTTCAGCCGTTATTTCTTTTATGTGTACCTGCCAACGCTTTTAACCCTTTTTTGTTTTCATCGAGCTGCCTAATCTAATTAATTCCAATAAGTTACTCTTTATTGAAATTAAAAATTAAAAAAAGGATCCAATAGCAACAACTGTTGGATACATTAATAAGCCACATTACATTCTTAAAAAGAAAACACGAATTTAAACTTTAAAAATAATATCATTAAGAAGAATAATCTTCACCTTAAATATAGACCATAAAATATACATACATATTAAAAAAATTTAAAAAAAAAAGTGTACAGATGTTGGAGGAAATTCGTGTGCAATCGGCAACCAAGTACAAGTATATTGACAGCGTTTAGATGATGCCCTTTGATTGATGTTGCAACTTGCAATCAATGCCGGTCATCTTCAATACTGGAATTAGACAGTTGTCCTATTATAAATGTGTAGTTGTTGCATAGACAATTTTGATATGACGTGTTATATGAATCGATAATGTCAATAAAATTAATAAACGGTTATTTTTTCAACACATTAGATTCAAATTGTCTATAGAGTGAGTACTAAGAACACATATATATGGAGTGTGTAAGTACAGTTGTTGGAGGAAGAAAGTCTATCTTTTGGCACGATTTTTGTTTATCGTCAGTATAGTTTGGCGTTTTCTATTATATTTATCATGATACACTTTATGTTTAGAGAAAGTAGATGATCTCGTATGATTAAATCTTTTTTTATAACAGTTTGTTGATGTATTCAGAACTATTAGAGTAATATGTAACATTAATTTTTTTAATCTTTACCCGAACATCAATATTGCATCTAATTTGAATAAAGACAAAGAGACTATTGATAGTTACTAATTTTTTTATGAAAAATGAAAATCACATTTAAAGAAATATTTTTAGTTTTATTTCTTTACACCCATTGAATTTTCATGTCAAGGATATGTTATATTTATTTGTACATTATTTTTTCTAATGAAAAACTAAATTTTAATTTTGTCAAAAAAAAATAACTCTACCTCATATTCGAACGGTTGTTTAACGGCTGAATTAATGGGTAGCTGACAGAATGACCTAGTTAATATAGTATTGACACTTTAAGGATTCAAGTAAAATATTTTAAAACTTAAAGACAAATCTAAAACCTGGACTATATTTTTAGGACATCTTGTGAAATTAACCCAAAAAAATCCTTTAATCTTAGGGTAAACATCACTGAAAGTCCCTTATGTTTAGCGCGTGTTCTATTTTGGTCACCCAATTTGAAAAAATGTTATTTTGTCCACTTATATTTTCGAATGTTACTATTTTGGTCACTCGAGCGTTAGACTCCGTTAGCACCCGTTAATATGATGATGTGACACGTTAATAAAAAAGTTAATTTCTAATTTAACCCCTAAACTTTCAAAACTTTAATTTTCACCATCTTCCTCAAAGCTTCACTTAATTAACCTCTTAACTTTCAAAACTTTATTTTTTTCACCCTCTTCAAAACCCAAATTCTCCTTTATTTTCTCCCCAAATACCTCCCTATTCTCTAACCTGTCAACAAATTAGTATAGAGAGATAGGTTCACCAGTTTCGGAAGGTTTCAAAACTTTATTTTCTCCCCAAATCCCTATTCTCTAACATCTTAACTCGCCCAACTCCAACGACACTCTATCGAGCTTCGTAAGGTTTCGCAATCTAAGAGAAAGTTTTCCTGTCAATTCATTGTTGTAAAGAGTTGCCATAGTTTATGAAACTTTTTTATCTCTGTCGAAATTTCACCGAAAAAATAATTGTATTAAAACTCCAATTCTATAAGTTCAACGAGGTCTCCAATGGGGGGTGGAATCTTCTCCTCCATGCTGCAATTCGCCAAGTAAAGCCAATTCAATATCTTTAGCTTAAAAATTTGATCAGGGAACGAAGCTTGATCGAAAGTATTGTCCCCGAAGCTTAGAAGAACAAGTTTCATCATATTTTCAAGCGATTTCTATGGAAAATGACAGAAAATTCACTTCTATTCAAGTAAAGAGACTATAATTTGCTGAGAGATGATATATCTGGAAACGAACTAGTGAAATGATTATTTCCAAGATCCAAATATTGAATATTTAAACAATTACCCAATTCTTCAGTGATTTCACCGAGCAATGAATTGAACCCTAACGAGAGCTTATCCAAGGATTGAAGCAGACATATCGAATTCAAAGGAATAACCCCCATCAGGTTCGGGTTCGAAAGTTCAATTTTCTTAACAGACTCTTCGACGTACAAGTGATTCCCTGGAGCTTTGCATACTCACATGAATCAAAAACATTGGTGCTTGATTCATTAAGAGCATATTTTAGGTTCAATAATATTTGAAGTTCATCAGATTTTACTCAACAAGGCAAATAGACACAGAGCATCAAACAAAAAAAGAGAATGATTTGTCAGTAAGAACAAACTTTTGACATGTCGAAGATGTGAAACTGAAAAACAAAAAGGAAGATGGTGAAAAATAAAGTTTTAAAAGTTTAGAGGTTAAATAATAAATTAACTTTTTTATTAACGTGCCACATCATCGTATTAACGGAGTTTAATGTTCGGGTGACCAAAACAGTAACGATCAAAAACAAAAGTGGCCAAAATAACCTCTTTTTTCAAATTGGGTGACCAAAATAGAACACGCACTAAACATAAGGGACCTCCAGTGAAGTTTACCCTTAATCTTATTGTTTGGTCGTTGCAGCTGCTGTAGGGGTGATTCTAATATTAGACACCTTAAAATTAGGCAAATCTTAGACACATACATTACGATCGTTAGATCTCGGTGAGATCAACCTGAGCCGTTGATGGAAAAAGAGGGAAAAAGGTAAAGGAAGAATCGGTTAACCGGCCACCTAAAATTAAAAAAGGGTAAATGAAGAATCTGAGCCGGCGCAAAATTTTTGACTTCAACTTCAACTCTCCCTGCCTTAGTCAAAACTTTTCTTTCATCTTAGAGGCAGAAATCGTTGAAGGGGCAGTTCGTATGGAGTAAATTTGGGTAAGCAAGTGTTGTTTGCATGAAAATAAGGTTTAGTTTTCGTTTTAGTCGAAATGAAAAATGTGTATGGAAAATTACTTGGCTTTTTTGAGAAAGTGAGGGTTTAATAGTAATTTTGTGGGATTAAGATTAGAAGTTTGATAATGTTTACCTAGTATACTGAGATGCTGCATTTCGCATATAGTTTTTGGGTTTGATTTGGTGAATTTTGTTAGGAATGTAGAGGTTGAAAAATGGTTCAGGGTTAGAAGCATCGGCACTATTCATCAGATACCGATGCTGGGTAAGAGTAAGGATAGAAGGAAGGGAACTAGAAGGGATATGAAATGTGGGGGCATCAATACTTTTTTAAAAATATCGGTAGGACTAATATGATATCAATATTATAATAGTAATACAGATATGTGAATAAGTGGATTAACATCGAATAGAGAAATAGTATCGGTAAGGTCTTCTATTCGATTGCTATATGTGTCTTAGACAAGGAAGGAGAACATACTGTTGCTATTAGGTCATATGTGATGGGCAAAACTATCATGCTTAATGCTGATGTTATCGCTAAGCATCTTGGCTTAGACAATGTAGGTGAGGACAACAAAAAAGCATCGGTTAAGACTTATTTATCTACAAACACTAGTGTGAACCAATTAGATATACATGATAGGTTGTTGCACCTTATGGTTTCATGGTGGTTTCGACCATCGGCCGGAAAGTACTCATCTTTCATACTCTTGGACATTTGGTGGCTACACTGTTTCCAAAATGCTAAACGAATCAATCTTGCCCAGATAATATTTACTGAACTTGTTGATGTTGTAACTACGCAACCACCAGGCGTATTGAAACTCTTGTTTACGGTTGCATTCTTAGTAACATTTTCGAAAAATCAGGTATTGATTGCTCACTAGATGTCGGCCTCCCTTTGGGAACCCTGATAAATTTTAGAACTTTAAAGAAATGTCATTTTGAGCTTGTGGGAACCGAGTGAAAGAGAAAAGGGAAAAGACCGGCAAGTGAGGCCTTAGAGGATCTATTGCGTGATGCTGACGATCCGATTAATGACCCTCATAATGATGATGATGATACATCCGCTGAGGAAACCCTTCCGCCACACTTTTGTGTCATGATGGAGGCCTTTGATATGCGATTTGCAGCTATGCAATCTCATTTAAATGAGAGACTTACCAAAATTCGCAGTCAACAGTTGGCCATGCAAACTCAATTGGAGGAACTTCGTGATGTTGTTGTTTCTCGGTTGGACACATTTCCTACACAGGTTGCTGCTCATTCTCTGGAATTGAATAGCCGACCGCTGTCGTCCGATGCTTAATTATGTTTGTTAATGTTGGTTTTAATGTTAGTTGTTGTGACTTGTACTGATAATACTTTGGTTAATTTGGTATGTTATATTTTGTTTCGAGTGATGTTTAAGGACTTTGATGATGTGGAAATATCTGATGTTGTTACTTTTGTTTTATTTCCATATGTTTCAGAACTTCGAATCTTTTTGTTTATTTCCCTATGTTTCAGTATATCGTCTAATGTAATTATGGATGTTTTAAACTTGTAACGGTACAATATTTTGCACGATCTGAAATTTGCCCTACTATATTATATTCTAATGGTTTGTCATTTATAGTTTAACAATTTCAGAAACGACATACCATTATATTAGTACAGATACTGCATGAACAATGCCGATTTTACATGACCAATACCGGTCCAACAAGAACAGTACTGATACAACATGAACGGTACTGATGCAACATTGTTTATTACAAATATTTCAATTATAAGAGTATGAGACATGGGGTACTAAATTAAGTAGTTACGTTTTTCTACAATAACTTACGTGAAAAATATAGAGTAATCCTTTAAGAGATACGGTAGCTACAAAATTCCTTACAATAAGTTGGTTTGGTTTACGATTAAGATATATGGGGTAATGTATTCCATAACCTAGTTTACTATATATTTTGTAACGAATTACGTAGGTTGTGTTAGATATGATGTAGGTATCGCATTTCTCATGCGTTCTATAACATTTAGAGTAATCTTTTAAGAGATAAGGTAGCTACAAAATTCTTTACCATAAGTAGGGTTGGTTTAAGATTAGGAGATATGGGGTAATATATTCCGTAGTTACCTACTTTACTATATATTTTGTAACGAATTACGTAGGTTGTGTTAGATATGATGTAGGTATCGCATTTCTCATGCGTTCTGTAACATTTAGAGTAATCCTTTAAGAGATAAGATAGCTACAAAATTCCTTACCATAAGTTGGTTTGGTTTAAGGTTTGGAGATATGGGGTAATAAATACCGTAGTTACTTAGTTTACTATAGGTTTTGTAACGAATTATGTAGGTTGTGTTAGATATGTTGTAGGTATTGCATTTCTCATGTGTTTTCTAACATATAGAGTAATCCTTTAAGAGATAAGGTAGCTACAAAATTCCTTACCATAAGTTGGGTTGGTTTAAGATTAGTAGATATGTGGTAATATATTCCGTAGTTACCTAGTTTACTATATATTTTGTAACGAACTACGTAGGTTGTGTTAGATATGTTGTAGGTATCGTATTTCTCATGCGTTCCGTAACATTTAGAGTAATCCTTTAAGAGATAAGGTAGATACAAAATTCCTTACCATAAGTTGGTTTGGTTTAAGGTTTGGAGATATGGGGTAATAAATTTGGTAGTTACCTAGTTTACTATATATGTTGTAACGAATCATGTAGGTTTTCTGAGATATGTTGGAGGTATCGTATTTCTCATGCGTTTTCTAACATATAGAGTAATCTTTTAAGATTTAAGGTAGCTACAAATTTTCTTACCATAAGTTGGACTGGTTTGAGATTAGGAGATATGGGTTAATAAATTCAGTAGTTACTATTTTTACTATATACGTTGTAACGAATCAGGTAGGTTTTCTGAGATATGTTGGAGGTATCGTATTTCTCACGTGTTTTCTAACATATAGAGTAATTCTTTAAGATTTAAGGTAGCTACAAAATTTCTTACCATAAGTTGGGTTGGTTTGGGATTAGGAGATATGGGTTAATAAATTCGGTAGTTACAATTTTTACTATATATTTTGTAAAGAATCAGATAGGTTGGGTGAGATATGTTGTAGGTATCGTATTTATAATGTGTTTTCTACCATATAGAGTAATCCTTTAAGATATAAGGTAACTACTATGATAAGCTTTTCTGTAACTACCATTTTTTTTACAATTACCGTAACAAATTTTGTAACCGCTTCGTAATAAATTCTGTAATTACAGGCTACCGCTTTTACCGGTATGCCTAATATTAGCCTATTTCTAACGTGTCTAACGGTAGAACTACCCCTGTTGTAGTGAAACTGAAACTCAAAACTTCCCCATCTCACATGGCATTGAAGATAAAAAGTATTAACTTGAACCCTACCATTAATGTCGACAGAACTTCCATCAACTAATTTTGCTTTTTCTCAAACGAGGTGAAATTAAATATAATATAATCATACATACATACTTACATGTATGAATGAATATATATATATATATATCATATATATATATTCTTATCCAACGCTCGTATTCGAATACGTGTGATGAAGAAAATGGAGTCCTAAAATTGTATGGTAGTGTGAAGGGGGTGAATGATGGAAATGCAGCAGTCCAACTTTTGTTGTTATGGTAAAAGTTTCTTCATAAATGGGTATGCAAGTAATACTCACATCAAAGCTGCTTCGTCATTTTCACGTTCATTTCACACTTCAGATTTTTACAACCCTAATTCTCTTATATATATAAATTAAAATATTCTTAAGTCATATAAAACTCATTTAATTTTATAAAATTTTAAACCGTTAAATGAAGCTACATTAATGGTTGAGATTATTTTTTAGATAAATGATGTTATTTTATTTATCCAAAGGAAGCAGAATCTGTTACGATAAACATATACAATCGAACAAGGGTCCAACACTATTGGATCCCCAAAGTATACACAACTGCAGAATCTGCTACAATAAACATATACAATCAGCCTGTTATTTTCATGGATTGGAATAAAGCAGCAGCTTGTTTCCCCTATCATTTTTATTGGATTCTTTGATGTCTGTAGTTACATAAATATCGATATTAAAATCGAATTAGTTTGGGCTCTTAGACAAAGAACAAAGCTCTTCTGACGTTTTTTCATTCATAAATTTTGAACACAAAGTTTACTTAATTAACATCTAAACTTTTATTACACGGCAGTTTAGTCGTCGAGTGGTGGTTTTATATTGTTATATTTTTGAAAAGTATATATTGTTATTTTAATAGTGTGTATTTAGTTGGTCGCTTTATATTTAATGAGATTTTTAATAAAGTACACAATGCAGGTTTATGCTATTAATAAAATAATTTTTGTTGAGGAAAAAAATCCCATTTTCCCCTATACAGTATCGCAACTTTTCCTTTTCTAATCTTGTTTAACCGATTGTGACATCGGTTTTAATATTAGTCGTCGATCGTCATTTTTTTTGTTTTCAATGAGAACAATTTGTTTTTTGGCACGTTTTTATCTACTTTTATAGTATGTCTTTCCCTGTCTTTTGGCATATTTTTCGTTTTTCTCAGCCATTTGACAATTTTTTTAAGGTTAGATTTAACGACGTCACGATTGATCAAAATGATGTTTATTTGTAATCTTACCGTTCTTTCATGCTCTGGACCCTTGGACTGGATTTGGATATACGATATGCATTCGTCGATAGTTTCTGATGACGCTCAGCTTTGATTTACAGTTATCGGTGGTCTTTCAATAGTTTAATATTCTTTTGTGGTTCGTTTGCCGATGCAATCAGATTTGTTCGTATCTATCTTTTGTTCGAGTCTTTTGGTTGGGTTTTTAACATTTTCCTTGTATGACCTTTGTATGATCTAAAGTGGCTAATTTCTTGTGTCTGTTGTAGAAAAATATACAAATTATGTATTTAGTTCACGAAAATAATTATAAACTTTTATTGTAATTTTATTTTTTTTATTTTTAATAACACTAACTACTTCTATTAAAATATATTTTTACATTCAAACGGAAAACCCTGAAACTAATGACTTCAAATTATGTATTAAAATATTACTACATGTTCAAAGTTAGAAAAAAGGTATTTTCTTTTGGAACATGGAAATCATGTAGGAAAAGCAACATTGTAGATAAAAATTACTTTTCTAATGATAATACCAATCTTAATTTTATGGTGCTGAAGTTTTCTTTGAAAACATTGGCATTGCACCATAATTTAATATCCACACTTTCTAATAGCATTTTAGTTTTGTTTTAATTTTAAGAGTGAGAGCTATTACAGAAATGATTAAATCTAGACAAGAATTTGGTTTCTATTTTGTACTTTATGTTCGACGCATATTTATGGAAAAAATTAAAAGATACGATGATACCTATATTGATGACAATATACCTCTTGTTGATGATTGCATGACTATCTTGAAGACCTTTCCAACTACGAAACAACTGTGTTATGATGACTATGTTTATGTACTATGAGCAGAGTTTAGTTGTTTCGGACATTTTCGGGGTTTTGAGCGGAAATTAAAAATAGCCCAAATATAGAACGAAAAGATATTCTATTACTTTGAACAATTAATTTGATATTTCATTAATAAAATATTATTTTCATTGTTTTGTTTAGAAAACACCTTAAATACTATTAAAACAATAAGAAACAACCACTAGCTTATAAAATTATTATTTGAGGAATTATTGAAATTGTAAAAGTAGAAAATGAAGCCTTTAGCGGGAGCTCATGTTGCTCTCTATTTGTGACAACTCTGAAGTTTAAAGACCAATTTAGAATGTGAGTTATAAGTTTTTGACGGAGTTGAAACGTCAAAAGTGTGGGATACCAATTTAGAATGGGGTAAATAACATTATTGGTCACTAAGCTATTTTTGTTTTTATGTTTTGGTCACCAAACTATCATTTTTGGCAAAATTATCACTAGCATTACATTTTTTTCATATTTTGGTTCACTTGTCGTTAAAAAACTCATGGAAAAACTAATAGTTTGGTGACAAAAATAGTAAAGAAGCAATAGATTGGTGACCAAAACAGAGAAAAAATAAATTAGTGACCACAGTAGGAAAAAATGCAACTTTAGTGACAGTTTTTTCCAAAACTAATAGTTTGGTGATTAAAATAGGAAAGCGAGAATAATTTAGTGACCAATGATGTTATTTACCCTTTAGAATGAGGGTGTTAATTTGAGGATGAAATTGACATGTTGAAAACTTTGGGTCCAATTTAAAATAGGGTCAAGAACTAGTTCATGTTCTCCAATGTGATTATAAGTCCTTTTCTAAAATCAAACAAATCAAAATTACTTTTCAAAATTACTTTCCTACCGCCTTTTCAAAAAGCAATTCATGTTGTTTATCTGACTTTTGGTTAGACCAAAATTTTAAAAACACAAAGCATATGACTAAATTCGACAAATTAAAGTGTAAAAACTAAATTTGCAACTTATGCATGAACAAAAATCCTCTACCCTTAAGCATGCCCTATGCTAAAAAAAACTTAAAAATTAAATTATGAATCTTAATCCTAAATTTCTAATCCTAAACTTTACTTTCTATACCCTAAAAATACACCCTACTTTAAATTTTTTATACTCTAACCCTAAACCCTAAGTATTAATCCTAATAATATAATAACAACATACCTTATTAAATTAAATAATAACTTATAACACCTTGCGCCATTTATTATTATTATTTTATTGTCAAATTTGCCATTAACCTTTCAATTATACATAGTCCTTGAATTTAGTCCTTGAATTATAACCTATTAAATTAAATAATATAATTTTAAAATTTTGATCCGACCAAAATGATATAATAACAACATATTTAAATTAAAAGAATTAAATAATGATTAGAAAATTTTAATACATTTATTTTTAAATCGAAAATTTTTTATTATAAATAAATTAAATCAAAAAATATATTCCTTCGTGTTAAAATGGAATTATACTTTGTACCATTTTCTAATTTGATTTTCAATAATAAAAAATTGTGGTTGGTATAATTTTCAATCTGTTCATCCTCAAAAACAAAACAAGATTCCCACCAACAAAACCAGAAACAAAAACAAGTTAACGAAAATTCCTAGGAAATAAATTCCCTGGTTGAAACAATCTGCTAGGATTTTACCCGCCAAAGAAGTAAAACAAAATACTTAATCAAATGTTCTCTCATTCTCTGTTTCACCACTCACCTCCTTCAATCAGCAAACCAAAATCCCCAACTTTTATTCTTAAAACCCACATCAAATCCCAGTTTTTCCCTCTTAATTTCTATCAAAACCAAGTTTTCCCTCACTTTTTCACCAAAAGAATTTCTGGGTATCCAATAAAATCCCCTGCTTTTTCTTCTTCTTCTTTGGAAAATGAGTTTGACGTAGAATTAGGCCGTCTTTTGTCTCTATTGCCGGAGGAGATGAGAAGGAGAATCAGTGAACATGAAGAGCTAAGAGAGTTGATTGAAGTGGTTATGGATATAGGGAGGAAACCTTTGGCTAGATTTCCTTCTGGGGATTTTGAATTATCTGATTGCCCAATCACAGTTCAAGATATTGAACATGCTACTTCTCAGGTGATCCATTTATTCATTTTTTTGCTTGTTTGCACTTTGTTTATAACTGTTTGATTAGATTGTTTGGATGGTAAAGGAGTTTTTATGTTTATCTTTAAATTTTGAAGAATGATACTAACGTATATCATGTAATGAAACTATATGCAATTTGTCAAATTATCCTGGGAATTTTTTGAAACAAAAGGATATGATTTAATTATAACGTTGCTTTGAAGCATTAATCGTTTGTATAACTTGTAAGCATGGTTTTTTGTTGGCATGCAATTTGTCAAATTATCAATTTGCTTGTTTTATCATAGTTTACTTGTATCCTTTCAACAATCTTATTGAAATTATCCTGGGAATTTTTTGAAATTTCGATAGGTTGAAGTTCATTTAAGTTTGAGATAAAATTGAAAGCTAAAAAAGCTTGATGATTTAGAATTATAACGTTGCTTTCGAAGCATTAATCGTCTGAGTACGTATAACTTATAAGCATGGTTTTTTCGTTGGCACTCACAATGTTCTCAACGTGGTAGGCACAATTTGCTTGTTTTATCATAGTTTACTTGTATCCTTTCAACAATCTTACTTGAATTAAGGCCTTTTTTCATTTTGCTCCAGCTTGGATTATACCTTAATTTTGTTATGAGAAGTCTGTTTGCTGATTATTAGTACCAAAAATTGCAGGTTGGGGACTTTGCCTTTGATAATCGAGCAGGCATCAGTCGAACATTACATCGCATTAGTGCAATCAGGAATCGAAAAGGAGCAATTATTGGTTTAACTTGTCGTGTTGGTAGGGCAATATCTGGAAGTGCTGATTTATTGAGGATTTAGTTCAAGATGGGGCTTCTTTACTTCTCATTGGTCCTCCGGGGGTGGGGAAAACAACGATTATTAGGTTAGTTTTTTCCATCTCTGATTTGTTTGATAAGTTTGTACGACTAGGATTGCCTTTCTCCATTCTCATTCTTAATATCTTGCAAAGTTGAGTGCCAGCAGTTCAAATGCTAAAATTTTAACACGTTACTGAGTTTATATCTCTTTACTCAATAGAATCCTCTAATTTTTTAAAAGAAAAATGGTCATACTAGCATACCCTGTCTGACCTAAAATACTGAGACGAGTCGAGTAGAATTGTTCCTGCCGTTCAGTATTTTTGCTAACAGTGGCTGCCTGCTTCCAATATTTTAACTGGAGCTTTTGAGATTGTTATACTGCAATTATTGTTATTAGATTACAAATGTCTTTCAAATATTTTGACTCAGTGATTGTCTTTGTAGATGTTAGGCTCTCTTTTCTTGTCTTAATGCCTAACAAAATTTTCTGGAACCAATCAACCAGCACTAATAAAAGCCAAAATGCATTTTCATCTATGCTCTTACTTGTCTGATCAGTTGAATGTATGCTTTTGTTGTTTGAATATTCCTTCTGTTTCAAAACCTACAGTTTTGTCTAGCTCATGGAGGAATCTTTCTGATTGTATTGTTAGGGTAACCTGAATTTCGAAAAAAAAAATGGCAGGGATATAGCAAGGATGCTTGCTAATGATTACAAGAAACGTGTGATGATTGTTGACACCTCCAATGAGATAGGTGGGGATGGTGATATACCACATGCTGGAATTGGTAATGCAGCGCGGAGAATGCAAGTCCCTGACTCTGATATGCAACATAAGGTATGAGCTGGAACTAAATGATCTCAATTCTCATATAATGTCTGGTTATTTATAGAATAATATTTGTTTGAAGTTATGGACTTATGGTGTGTGCTAAGATAAAACTTTCATGGTTGAAAAAATTGTTGTTAACTGAAATTCTTCTGCATTCTGGAAATATGCTCTTACAAAGTGGCACTACTTTTCCTACTTTACATCCCGGATAATTAAGAATTTCTCCATCTGTGATCACAAACATATTCACAGGTTAAGTACAAATCTTTTCTGTTGGGACTTCGGATTCCAAGCAATTATAGTAGTTCACATGCATAAATTTAGATGGCCTCCATTCATAAATGTAAAATCAATAATGTCTGTCACTCTGTCTACTACCCTTTTAGTATTTTTCTTCAGATCAATTTACTTTTCACTTCAAATTTTCCCCAACTTTGTCCTGTCCTTTGCCGCTTCTTTTCTGTAACAGGAGGATCCACATATGCATCTTCCCCAAATGTTAATGTTAGAATTTTATATATGAAGGTATTGATAGAAGCAGTTGAAAATCATATGCCACAAGTTATCGTGATTGATGAAATTGGGACAAAACTTGAGGCAATGGCTGCATGCACAATTGCACAACGTGGAATTCAGCTCGTTGCTACTGCTCATGGAGTAACCATCGATAATTTGATTATGAATCCTTCTTTGGAGATCCTTGTTGGTGGAATTCAGGTGAGATAGTTTTACCAATACCCGTTTCCGTTATTTACTGAACATGCAGGTTATACTGGCATCATTATCCTGAAGCTTTTCAATATCCTTAGTGCAGGGTAATGTTTAGAAAGATGATGCAACATCTTTTGAATCCTATTCTAACAAATTTTAATGTGAAATCTTTCCACTGTAAAGCTGTAATATGCTTAAGTTCGACATATGGGTATAAAATGATAAACAAGCAAAGATGCATTTTGCATGTGATCTTAGCATCCATTTAGCTTATGGTTTTATTATTCCCTGCTGTTATTGTTGAAAATGAATTTTGGTGACTAACCGCATTCTTGTAGTGTTGTTATTTCTCATTTTATCGACGCCAAGATATTTCTATGTTCTCATATATATTTTTTGAAATATGAACTCCAATCGTGATTGCATCTGAGAATATAATTCTCTCAGTTTCATTAATACATGGTTATACAGAGTGTGACTCTAGGGGATGAAGAAGCAAACTGGAGGGGTGTACAGAAGTCTGTGCTGGAGAGGAAAGGACCATCAACGTTTAGTTGTGGTGTAGAGATTGTTTCCAAGACCGAGTTACGTGTTCATCGTTGCCTTGAAGCAACAGTTGATGCTATTCTTTCAGGTGCATTTCCTGTTTTATTTAGTGCCTACTTTGAAAAATCAAACTGGGTGATCCATGATATTTTATGACATCAGTTTCTTATCTGTTGTGAAGGTCGATTTCCACTCTTTGAAATCCGCAATTCTCGTGGTCTGGAACAGACCTCACATACTTTTACTGAGATCAGCCCCGACACAGAGGATTCAGTAGTCACTGGAGATCTTTTAGAGGTTAGTGATGAGAAGCTTGTTGGTAATCATTTTCCTTCTGAGCTTTCTTCAAACACGGCTGACAACTCATTGGAAGACAGGGATTTACTTTGTATGTATGTCTATGGGGTAAGAGGTCTTGACATCATACATTGCCACCTTCATTTATAACTTAATATTATGTTTAGGCAGCTTATGAAGTTAGCTTGTGTATTCGGTATTCGAGTTTGCTTGTGATATTCGGTAAATCTCAGTCTTATGATCATCTAGATATAACCTAGATGTTAATGGGTTCAAGTTAACTCAAATCAGGCTCAATAGATGTGATCTGAGTTTAAGCTTTCTCAGTTCCAATTGTCAGTAGTTGTCATAGTTATAAATAATGAAAAAGTAGTACATATGGAACTTACAGAACAAGCAGTTATTCTAGATCCCGGAGGCAAATGTGATACAAGGACTTAAGAAGTTAAAAATGGATGCTGCAGTTCGATTAACTGATAATATGGGTGAGGCAGATGTGCTATTTGCTCTGCTTTCGAAGCTCAGGAAGAACTCTAGTATTCAGGCTGCAGCAAAATCATACCGCATACCTGTCTATGTGGCAAAGGTGAATAGCTTCTTGTTTAGCATTAATTATGTTTCTCATCATGAACGTTCGATAAATCAATTTTTTTTTTGAATCTTTTGTTGTAGACAAGCTCATCAATGCAGATAACAAATGCCTTAGAGTTATTAAAAGATGATTATCCTGGGGGATTGAAGAATCCCAGATCAGAAGATGATATGAATATTCTGGAGAAGCTTGATGCCTTAGAGGTAAAGGCTAATATTGTTGTAATCCCAATTGACTCGCTTTCGATTGCATTAATCATGTTTCCTACATTTCAGGAAGCAAGAATAGCCATCAAACAGGTAGTAAGGTAGTAACAGGTAGTATTATATCTACAAATTGAGCTCATTCAGAAATACCAACTTCAATCGGAGAAAGTCGGCAAAGGTTCAGACACGTTTACATATCCTCCCATTTCAACTGGTAAAAGAAATCGATGGGATCATTCAGAAATACCAACTTCAACCGGAGAAAGTTTGGCATGGAAGGTTCCTCTTCTGCCTGGTTAGTTTTTTGTTTACGTATCCTCCCATTTCAACTGGTAAAAGATGATTATGAGAGCTCCGGTGAGGATGTTGATGCAAATATAATTAACGTCAGTTTAAAAATTTATTACCACTAACGGCGCAAATGGCACACTCAAAGTATAGACAAAGCATGGACAGGTTCAAATCTTTGCCTGATTAGTTTATTTTTTTGTTATAAATTCAAAAGAAAATATGAAAATCATTTATATATTAGACATCGATTTTTAAATGTCTTTAAAAATGATTAGATTAACTGAACCAGCATTTCGAATGCGGATTAACATTCATATTAAAAAAGTGAAAGTGGTGATCATATGCTAAGCACTAATTAATGAGAGTTAATTAAGGTCAAACCTATTATATGCTACGTGTCACGGCCTTAGCCTTTAGTTCACTCGGTCGCTAAGCCGTGCGGCACTTGAAAAGGACTCTTCCCGATCAAGTCAGCCTTTTCCCTCGATTGATCTGCTCAAAATAAGCAAGCAACACATTAGTCTCGCGCCACAAAACCATTCTTCAAGCCATTGGCGAAACCGTGGGGGCATAGCGGATGCACACACGACCCCGCCTTCCCCCGTAGGAAAAAGAACGGTTTTTATTTTATTATAAAAAAGAAACATCGGTTACATTAGAAAACTCACCCACACCATCGACTTGGGCGGTAGGGGCCGCCTCGATGGTGTGTAGGATACATACCTTTACCAGTGGATCAGCCCAAACTCTGCCGACTGTCCACCCCCTACATATATGCGAAAAAAACATAATAGAAATGACCCGAGTAAACATTCTATTGTTTGAAACGAGGACACTTTTTCCTAACTAAAGAAATAATTGAAAACAAAGACTCTTCTTCCTAAAACATTGATGTGCTTGAAAATGGGGCATGGTAGAAGTGACTTGCCA
This sequence comes from Hibiscus mutabilis, assembly GCA_019671005.1. Taxonomy (NCBI): domain Eukaryota; kingdom Viridiplantae; phylum Streptophyta; class Magnoliopsida; order Malvales; family Malvaceae; genus Hibiscus; species Hibiscus mutabilis. The sequence continues at coordinate 2,840,119 of CM033727.1, read as the reverse complement.
GGCCCCGGAACTCGGTTGTAACACCATGTGGGGATGGCCACAACATCTCCCCCCCACCTAACTTGTCGACGCCCTCGTTGACCGAGCCGCAAGGAACTCCTCGATTTTTCGCTTGAACGCCTTTAGGTCATGATCTCTCTCCCAACTTGTCTCTTCGGCCCGAGACCTTCCCACTTGACCGGTACTCACGAACAGGCTTCTTCTTGGACACCGTAACAAACCTATCAGCAAGGATCTCCTCAACTCGACGTTCGATGGGGGTTTGGTGCAGATGGGCCCCGATCACTCTGTCCTCGGCTAATATCCGAGGGGCTCGCATGAAAAGCCTTCAAATTGCTCACATGGAACACGGGGTGAACTTTCATCCATGAGGGCGGCTTGATCTTGTATGAGTTATTTCCAACTTTGGCCACAATCGGTGACTGGTCCTTCATACTTTCGCACCAATCGCCGATCTCTATTCCGTAAGAACCAGAATCGTTTCGCTATTAGCTTCACAAGCACTAGATCGCCAACTTTGAATCTGCTGGTCCTTCGCCACGATCTGCCCACTTCTTCATATGTTTTGCGGCTTTCACTAGATAAGCCCGAGCAATCTCGTATTTTGGCGCCATTCCTTTGAGAAATTAAAAGCTGGGGACACTTTCCTTTGTATGACTCTATATTTGGTGTGTGGAAGCGCGGTCACGTGACACTGTCACAATTTCAAAGGGGCTTTTATTAGTAGCGAGAACTCTTTTGTGAATTAAAACAAAGTTGTGCCACATCCAACAAAGAAGGCCAATTTTTCTGGTTGGCTGGATAAAATGCCTTAAGTACTCTTCTAACAACCCATTAAAGCGCTCCGTCTCGCCCATCCGTGCTGGGGATGATAACTTGACGACAAATTCAGTTTGGATCCCAACATCTTGAATAACTCTCTCCGAAATTTCAAAGTGAACCGACCATCCTCGCTACTAACGATATCTTGTGGGACACCCCAATACTTTACAACATGTTTAAAGACTAATCGAGTTGTCTCCTCCGCCGAACAATATTTGGGGCGAGGGATAAATGTAGCATATTTTGAGAACCGATCCACCACCACAATGGCAGCTCCAAGATCCCCAACCCGAGGCAAGTTCACTATGAAGTCGAGTGAAATGCTCTCCCAAGGTCGTGGCCGGCATCGACAATGGCTCCAACAATCCTGCAGTCTTTTGTCGATCCACTTTGTCTTGCTGGCAAATAAGGCAAGTCTTGGTATAGTCCATAATATCCTCGTCGCATGTGCGCCAATAATATCCTTGTTCCAATAGGGCGAGTACGCCGCCAACCTTGGTGACTGCCCAGGAGTGTCATGGCATTCGCGTAGTAGTTTCTGTCTAAGTTCTCATGCTCTCGGGACATACATACGCGGACCTTTCGTCATTAGGATCCCATTCTCTACCCAAAAGGTCTTTGATTGGCCACTTTCCACCATCCTCAATATTGCCATCATCTGCGGATCCTTTGCCATATTCTCCATTATGAGTTCCCGAATGTCATTCGTCACCCTACTAGTGACATAGGAGCAATTAATCTAAGGGTTGCCGGATCGCCCCCCTTCGACTCAACGCATCAGCTACCTGATTCTTCTTCCCAGCTTTATGCTCAAAACTAAAATCAAACTCCGCTAAGCGCTCTTGCCATCTTGCTTGCCTTGCCGATAGTTTTGGTTGTGTTAGGATATGACTAGCAGCCGTGTTGTCTGTTTTAACAACAAACTTTGAGCCCAACAAATAATGCCTCCAAGCCCTGAGACAATGGATCACAGCTAGAAGTTCCTTTTCCTGAGTCGCATATCTCGTCTCGGCACCACTCAACTTCCGACTCTCAAAGGCCACAGGGTGACCACCCTGCATGAGTACTCCCCCTATGGCAAAGTCAGATGCATCAGTTTCAACTTCCATTGGTTTCTCAATGTCTCGTAATACTAGGATTTGGGTCGATTCATCACAACAGTTTTTATTTCCTCAAAAGCATCTTGACACTTTTTAGACCAGACCCACTTCTCACCTTTCTTTAACAAATTGGTAAGTATAGCTGTCCTCCGAGAGTAGCCTTCGACAAACCGTCTATAATAGTTAGCTAATCCCAAGAATGATCCGAGCTCACTAACACTCTTTGAGTCGGCCATTCTTGGATTGCCTCACTTTTTCCTCATCCATTCGAACATGTCCTCGCCAACGAGGTGTCCTAGGAACTTAATTTGAGTTTGGGTAAAGCACATTTCTCCTTTTAACAAATAGCTGATTATCTCCGAGTCTCGCAACACTAACCGCAAATGGTTTTCATGATCCGTCAAAAAGGAACTATATACCATTATATCATCCAAGTATATCACCACAAACTTGTCCAGAAAATCATGGAACACTCGGTTCATCAGGGTGCAAAAGGTTGTGACGCATTGGTTAGCCCAAATGGTATCACAAGAAACTCAAATGCCCCATATCGAGTAACACAAGTTGTCTTGGTTCATCTCCCTCGCCACTCTTACATGATGATACCCCGATCAAGATCCCACTTTGTAAAATATTTCGCGCCAATTACTGGTCGAACAAGTCCGCAACTAAGGGGATGGGATACTTGTTCCGGACAAATCACTTTGTTCAGGTTCTATAGTCCACACACAATCTCAGCTCCCATCATGTTTCTTCCGAACAACACGGGCGCCCAAATGGCGCTTTTTAGACGGTCGAATAAACCCGACTTTTAACAGTTCATCGAGTTGTTTCCTCAATTCAGCTAATTCGGAGGGGACATACGGTGACGGGCATCTCGCAGAGATTTGGCACCGGGACCGTTCAATCTCATGATCCACCGTCCTTCGAGGAGGAGCCTTTCCGGCAACCGATCCGCATGACATCTTTATAGTCCTCCAACACTCTCAAAATCCCATTTGGTACCCTTCAAAGGTTGACTCCCATGTAGGATAGGCAATATGACAAAAGAAGGTTCCCCTTCTTCACCCCTTTCTTAAATTGTATTGTTGACATCTTTCCGCTTCTTGGTAGAATGGTAGCGGGTACCACCCCGGGCAATCCCCTAGAAACAATAGGCAGCTCGCAGTTAGGACGGGGATGGCACGGGCTTTTGTCATAAAATCCAGTCCCAACACAACATCAAAATCGTCCATAGGGGAAACAGTGAGATCCACGCTTCCTCCCAAGACCCAAGCTTGGCCTTCACCTCTTAACACTTCCACAAATTTGGTGGCGGCAGAAATTAATCGCTTTCATCCGTCCCACATCTCTAGTAATTGTTAAACCGCATCTCTTGACTTCCTCGGGTGAGATAAAAGTATCTGTTGCTCCCGTGTCAACAAGAGCCCTAGTCGCCTTCCCATTTATCACCAAGTCCACGTACATCAAGCCCTTTCCGGTTCTTTCTTTATGTTGTCCAATTGCGATTGTAATGCACTCGTAAAACGAATAGACCCAATCCTCGCCAGATCGGTCTCACTATTCTCTGTAGGTGGGTTAGGAGTGTGTCCCCAGCCGTGAAAGTTCCAAAGCACTCAATGCACCCCTATGTGGGCACTCACCACACGCGATGAGGGCCCTTACACAAGAAGCATGCTGGGGTAGCCTATTTGGCCCATTCCTCGGCGTAAAGCCACCATTCCCCCCTATTCGCACGGGCTCCTTGTTTGGAAGTCCTCTCCCGGCTCCCCAAGTTATCGGCCTCTCCCCTCTAGCCATCTTACTCCCATTACCGCATGGTTATTGCTCCCACTAGTTGGGGCCTTGCGTTTGTTTGAGCCATCATTTAATCGTTAAGCCGCTCGGCGTACGGCCATGGCAGCGACTACATCCCGCACTCGTTGTCTTTGAATCTCGGTTCTAGCCCATGGCTTTAGGCCCTCAAGGAAAGCAAACATCTTGTCTTTCTCCGACATGTCCTTAATATCCAGCATCAATGCCGCAAACTCTCTCACATAATCACGAATAGTCCCCGTATGGGTCAAATCCCTCAACTTCTTCCGAGCATTATACTCCACATTCTCTGGAAAGAAGGTAGCTATTAATTCTTGTTTCAACTCGTCCCAACTTTTAATGGAACACACGCCATTTGTGAACTTGGACCTCCACCACAATTTGGCATCCTCTGACAAGTACATAGAAGCCATCGAGACCTTGTCTTCTTCTATAGAGGTGCGAGTAGCCCGAAAGTATTGTTCAATATCAAATAGGAAATTTTCAAGCTCTTTGGCATCCCTGTCCCCTCATATACTGGTGAGGCTCTGGGACCCTATTCCTCTGGCCCTTTCCATGGTCACAATTTCCCACAGACCACTTCAATCAAATTAATTTGAGCCTTAAGCTCATCTATCTCAAACTTCAGAGTACTCATTGCCTCCTTTGTCTCATCGGTGAGGTGTTTCACCATGTGAGCCAACTCGATGAGAAACTTCAATTGCTCGAACTCGTTTCTTTGGTCACCACATGAGCCTCGGGGCCGCCACCGCGCTTCTAGCTCCTCATACCTATCGGGGTCTATGGTCCTACCCCTTGCGCAGCACTCTAGCGCCATGTTGCGCCGAAGTACCGCGCACCGGGCACCTCGGTTCTGGGGACGGCTCTTGGCCCCGATTCTTACGCGTAGTCACCATCCTTGGGTTGACTCCCACCACATTAGTTCCCGCGGGAAGAATAATAAGCACCACAATGCCTATTAATAACTCAAGACCACTTGTGCTTCAAGAGGAGTAAGCACCACCGTGCTTTCCCACAAAAAAACTCGCACCACTTGTGCACAAGAAGCAGAGACTTAGCCTTTTTAGTTCACTTTCGGTCGCTAAGCCGTGCGGCACTTGAAAAGGACTCTTCCCGATCAAGTCGCCTTTTCCCTCGATTGATCTGCTCAAAATAAGCAAGCAACACATTAGTCTCGCGCCACAAAACCATTCTTCAAGCCATTGGCGAAACCGTAGGGCATAGCGGATGCACACAATCGACCCACTTCCCCGTAGGAAAAAGAACGGTTTTTATTTTATTATAAAAAAAGAAACATCGGTTACATTAGAAAACTCACCCACACCATCGACTTGGGCGGTAGGGCCGCCTCGATGGTGTGTGTAGATACATACCTTTACCGGTGGATCAGCCCAAACTCGCATTTGTCCACCCCTACATATATATGAAAAAAAAACATAATAGAAATGACCCGAGTAAACATTCTATTGTTTGAAACGAGGACACTTTTTCCTAACTAAAGAAATAATTGAAAACAAAGACTCTTCTTCCTAAAACATTGATGTGCTTGAAAATGGGGCATGGTAGAAGTGACTCGCCAGGGCCCTAACTCGGTTGTAACACCATGTGAGGGGATGGCCACAACATCCTCCCCACCTAACTTGTCGACGCCTCGTTGACCGAGCCGCAAGGAACTCCTCGATTTTCTCGCTGAACGCCTTTAGGTCATGATCTCTCTCCCAACTTGTCTCTTTGGCCCGAGACCTTCCCACTTGACCGGTACTCACGAACGGGCTTCTTCTTGGACACCGTAACAAACCTATCGCAGGATCTCCTCAACTCGACGTTCGATGGGGGTTTGTACAGATGGGCCCCGATCACTGTCCTCGGCTAATATCCGAGGGGCTCGCATGAAAAGCCTTCAAATTGCTCACATGGAACACGGGGTGAACTTTCATCCATGAGGGCGGCTTGATCTTGTATGAGTTATTTCCAACTTTGGCCACAATCCAGATCGGGTCCTTCATACTTTCGCACCAATCGCCGATCTCTATTCCGTAAGAACCGCAATCGTTTCGCTATTAGCTTCACAAGCACTAGATCGCCAACTTTGAATGCTGGTCCCTTCGCCACGATCGCCCACTTCTTCATATGTTTTGCAGCTTTCACTAGATAAGCCCGAGCAATCTCTGTATTTTGGCGCCATTCCTTTGAGAAATTAAAAGCTCGGGACACTTTCCTTTGTATGACTCTATCTTGGTGTGTGGAAGGCGCCGTGTGACTGTCACAATTTCAAAGGGGCTTTTATTAGTAGTGAGAACTCTTTTTGTGAATTAAAACAAAGTTGTGCCACATCCAACAAAGAAGGCCAATTTTTTTCTGGTTGGCTTTGGATAAAATGCCTTAAGTACTCTTCTAACAACCCATTAAAGCGCTCCGTCGCCCATCCGTCTGGGATGATAACTTGACGACAAATTCAGTTTGGATCCCAACATCTTGAATAACTCTCTCCGTAAATTTCAAAGTGAACCGACCATCCTCGTCACTAACGATATCTTGTGGGACACCCCAATACTTTACAACATGTTTAAAGACTAATCGAGTTGTCTCCTCCCGAACAATATTTGGGGCGGGGATAAATGTAGCATATTTTGAGAACCGATCCACCACCACAATGGCAGCTCCAAGATCCCCAACCCGAGGCAAGTTCACTATGAAGTCGAGTGAAATGCTCTCCCAAGGTCGTTTGGCATCGACAATGGCTCCAACAATCCTGCGCAGTCTTTTGTCGATCCACTTTGTCTTCTTGGCAAATAAGGCAAGTCTTGGTATAGTCCATAATATCCCGTCGCATGTATGCGGCCAATAATATCCTTGTTCCAATAGGGCGAGTACGCCGCCAACCTTGGTGACTGCCCGGAGTGTCATGGCATTCGCGTAGTAGTTTTCGTCTAAGTTCTCATGCTCTCGGGACATACATACGCGGACCTTTCGTCATTAGGATCCCATTCTCTACCCAAAAGGTCTTTGATTGGCCACTTTCCACCATCCTCAATATTGCCATCATCTGCGGATCCTTTGCCATATTCTCCATTATGAGTTCCCGAATGTCATTCGTCACCCCCTACTAGGCGACATAGGAGCAATTAATCTAAGGGTTGCGGATCGCCCTTCGACTCAACGATCAGCCTACTGATTCTTCTTCCCGACTTTATGCTCAAAACTAAAATCAAACTCCGCTAAGCGCTCTTGCCATCTTGCTTGCCTTGCCGATAGTTTTGGTTGTGTTAGGATATGACTAGCAACCGTGTTGTCTGCTTTTAACAACAAACTTTGAGCCCAACAAATAATGCCTCCAAGCCCCGAGACAATGGATCACGACTAGAAGTTCCTTTTCCGAGTCGCATATCTCGTCTCGGCACCACTCAACTTCCGACTCTCAAAGGCCACATGGTGACCACCCCGCATGAGTACTCCCCTATGGCAAAGTCGGATGCATCGGTTTCAACTTCCATTGGTTTCTCAATGTCCGTAATACTAGGATTGGGTCGTTCATCACAACATGTTTTTATTTCCTCAAAAGCATCTTGACACTTTTTAGACCGGACCCACTTCTCACCTTTCTTTAACAAATTGGTAAGTATAGCTGTCCTCCGAGAGTAGCCTTCGACAAACCGTCTATAATAGTTAGCTAATCCCAAGAATGATCCGAGCTCACTAACACTCTTTTGAGTCGGCCATTCTTGGATTGCCTTCACTTTTTCCTCATCCATTCGAACATGTCCCCTCGCCAACGAGGTGTCCTAGGAACTTAATTTGAGTTTGGGCGAAAGCACATTTCTCCCTTTTAACAAATAGCTGATTATCTCGAGTCTCGCAACACTAACCGCAAATGGTTTTCATGATCATCAAAAGGAACTATATACCATTATATCATCCAAGTATATCACCACAAACTTGTCCAGAAAATCATGGAACACTCGGTTCATCAGGTGCAAAAGGTTGCGACGCATTGGTTAGCCCAAATGGTATCACAAGAAACTCAAATGCCCCATATCGAGTAACACAAGTTGTCTTGGTTCATCTCCTCGCCACTCTTACCTGATGATACCCCGATCAAGATCCGGCTTTGTAAAATATTTCGCGCCAATTAGCTGGTCGAACAAGTCCGCAACTAAGGGGATGGGATACTTGTTCCGGACAGTCACTTTGTTCGTGGTTCTATAGTCCACACACAATCTCGGGCTCCCATCATGTTTCTTACGGAACAACACGGGCGCCCCAAATGGCGCTTTTTAGGCGGTCGAATAAAACCGACTTTTAACCAGTTCATCGAGTTGTTTCCTCAATTCAGCTAATTCGAGGGGACATACGATGCACGGGCATCTCGCAGAGATTTGGCACGGGGACCAGTTCAATCTCATGATCCACCGTCCTTCGAGGGAGGAGCCTTTACGCAACCGATCCGGCATGACATCTTTATAGTCCTCCAACACTCTCAAAATCCCATTTGGTACCCCTTCAAAGGTTGACTCCCCATGTAGGATAGGCAATATGACAAAAGAAGGTTCCCCTTCTTCACCCCTTTCTTAAATTGTATTCTCGACATCTTTCCGCTTCTTGGTAGAATGGTAGCGGGTACCACCCCGGGCAATCCCCTAGAAACAATAGGGGCTCGCGGCGAGGACGGGATGGCACGGGCTTTTGTCATAAAATCCGGTCCCAACACAACATCAAAATCGTCCATAGGGGAAACAAGTGAGATCCACGCTTCCCTCCCAAGACCCAAGCTTGGCCTTCACCCTCTTAACACTTCCACAAATTTGGCAGAAGTTAATCGCTTTCATCTGTCCCACATCTCTAGTAATTGTTAAACCGCATCTCTTGACTTCCTCGGGTGAGATAAAAGTATCTGTTGCTCCCGTGTCAACAAGAGCCCTAGTCGCCTTCCCATTTATCACCAAGTCCACGTACATCAAGCCCTTTCCGGTTCTTTCTTTATGTTGTCCAATTGCGATTGTAATGCACTCCGAAAACGAATAGACCCAATCCTCGCCAGATCGGTCTCACTATTCTCTCTGAGGTGGGTTAGGGAGTGTGTCCCCAGCCGTGAAAGTTCCAAAGCACTCAATGCACCCCTATGTGGGCACTCACCACGCTGATGAGGCCCTTACACAAGAAGCATGCTAGGGGTAGCCTATTTGGCCCATTCCTCGGCGTAAAGCCACCATTCCCCCTATTCTCGCACAGGCTCCTTGTTTGGAAGTCCTCTCCCGGCTCCCCAAGTTATCGGCCTCTCCCCTCTAGCCATCTTACTCCCATTACCCGCATGGTTATTGCTCCCACTAGTTGGGGCCTTGCGTTTGTTTGAGCCATCATTGTAATCGTTAAGCCGCTCGGCGTGGGCCATGGCAAAGCGACTACATCCCGCACTCGTTGTCTTTGAATCTCGGTTCTAGCCCATGGCTTTAGGCCCTCAAGGAAAGCAAACATCTTGTCTTTCTCCGACATGTCCTTAATATCCAAAGCATCAATGCCGCAAACTCTCTCACATAATCACGAATAGTCCCCGTATGGGTCAAATCCCTCAACTTCTTCTCGAGCATTATACTCCACATTCTCCGGAAAGAAGGTAGCTATTAATTCTTGTTTCAACTCGTCCCAACTTTTAATGGAACACACGCCATTTGTGAACTTGGACCTCCACCACAATTTGGCATCCCCGACAAGTACATAGAAGCCATCGAGACCTTGTCTTCTTCTATAGAGGTGCGAGTAGCCCAAAGTATTGTTCAATATCAAATAGGAAATTTTCAAGCTCTTTGGCATCCCCTGTTCCCCTCATACTCACTGAGGCTCTGGGGACCCTATTCCTCTGGCCCCTTTCCATGGTCTTTGAATTCCCCCAGCCACTTCAATCAAATTAATTTGAGCCTTAAGCTCATCTATCTCAAACTTCAGAGTACTCATTGCCTCCTTTGTCTCATCGGTGAGGTGTTTCACCATGTGAGCCAACTCACGATGAGAAACTTCAATTGCTCGAACTCGTTCACTTTTGGTCACCACATGAGGCCCTCGGGCCGCCACCGCGCTTCTAGCTCCTCATACCTATCGGGGTCTATGGTCCTACCCTTGTGCAGGCACTCTAGCGCCATGTTGCGCCGAAGTACTGCGCCGCACCGGGCACCTCGTTCCGGGACGGCTCTTGGCCCTCGATTCTTACGCGTAGTCACCATCCTTGGGTTGACTCCCACCACATTAGTTCCTCGCACGGGAAGAATAATAAGCACCACAATGCCTATTAATAACTCAAGACCATCTGTGTTTCAAGAGGAGTAAGCACCACCGTGCTTTCCCACTCAAAAAAAACTCGGCACCACCGTGCACAAGAAGCAAGAGAGCACCATTTGTGCATCAAGAGGAATAAGCACCACTTTGTGCTTTCCCAATAAAACTAGGCACCACTGTGCACTAGTAACAAGAAAGCACCGCTGTGCTTGAATAAAAAAATTGAGCACCACTTTGTGCCACAATTAAAAAACACCTTTGTGCTATTGATTACGCACCTCTGTGCTTTTCACCGCGATGAACAGCAACACCACCCAAATTGAGTGCTACAACCTTGCTCGATACCACGTGTCACGGCCTTAGCCTTTAGTTCACTCGGTCGCTAAGCCGTGCGGCACTTGAAAAGGACTCTTCCCGATCAAGTCAGCCTTTTCCCTCGATTGATCTGCTCAAAATAAGCAAGCAACACATTAGTCTCGCGCCACAAAACCATTCTTCAAGCCATTGGCGAAACCGTGGGGCATAGCGGATGCACACAGTCGACCCCCAGCTTCCCCGTAGGAAAAAAGAACGGTTTTTATTTTATTATAAAAAAGAGAAACATCGGTTACATTAGAAAACTCACCCACACCATCGACTTGGGCGGTAGGGGCCGCCTCGATGGTGTGTAGGATACATACCTTTACCAGTGGATCAGCCCAAACTCTGCCGACTGTCCACCCCTACATATATGCGAAAAAAACATAATAGAAATGACCCGAGTAAACATTCTATTGTTTGAAACGAGGACACTTTTTCCTAACTAAAGAAATAATTGAAAACAAAGACTCTTCTTCCTAAAACATTGATGTGCTTGAAAATGGGGCATGGTAGAAGTGACTCGGTTGTGGCCCCGGAACTCGGTTGTAACACCATGTGAGGGGATGGCCACAACACTAAGTATGTAGTCAAATGAAGCATTATCCACATCATCCAAGCACATGACGACGTATCAGCATCGATAAACTGCGACGGCCGTGGGTGGGTTGGCACTGGCAGTCGATTGATTGGCCGGTCGTGCCATCTTATGCTCCACCTCCATCATCTAGCCGCAAATGCCATGCTAGAATTTATTAATTACTTCAACTTTTATAAAACTTTTATAATATTTTTGAGTTATATGTGTTTAAGGTTTAATGCTTGATCTAGCCCCTCAACTATACTCATTTTCGCATTTTCATCCTTTTATTTTTTATTGGAGGTGTCATGTGTCGCGTTCTTATAGGCACCACCACATGTCCATGTAGACCAAAAAAAGTTCGAAATGTAAAATGATATACTTTAGAAACTAATTGATGCATTAACCCAGAAAAGAAAGCTAAAATATAACAAACGTTAAAAATTAAATTTATTCTCAAAATAAAATAAGGGCCGAAATGACAAAATATAAATGTTAAGAGTAAAAATTGCTTTATGCCAAATATTTATTTATAATTAAAATCGGCAGCTCTATTATCAGCAGCAACATTTCACCATCCTATTTTTTATATTAATTTGCGCTATCAAGGTTCTAAAGTGCACCGGGCTTGTCTTGCCGACTTTGGTAATAGTTTATTTGGTTAAGACAATTTAGATAATAAAGTGCTCAAAGTGATTGACACTACTGTAAAATAAATATAATCTCTTTAATTTATAATTTAATTCAATTAATTTATATAAATACATTAAGAGATATCAATAGTTAGTATAAATTATGTTCGAATTAGAAGATAATTATTATATCTATTATGTATTTCGTCACGGTTATTCCCGTAAAGTCAAATATAAAAAGAAAGATCATCGTCTTTCTTAAGGTAAAATCTGGTTAAGTGAAACTAAATTATTATATATTTCAATCTCTCACATTCTTCACGGCCATCATTGACCGTCTAAAATAGAGATTTTCGAGTCAAAATAGATAATTTTTTTGCAGGTTGAATGTGTCTCAGACAAAAAACAAAGTAAACTTGGATTAGTGGGGTATTACTTTCTTGGACTTAAATTAATCTCCCCCCAAGTGTTAGTTTAGGAATAAGTCAATGCCATAAGCACTTAAGATTTCACCTCTAAACCAAAGAAATAAAAAGATTATCCTGCCAATTAAATGGTGTCCCATTTGACTATACTTAAAATATTCTGGAGAAAAGATGGCAATGGAGTCTATATATAGCTTGTTCATGCACCCCAAGCTATGCAGCTATCAACCTTGATTTTGATACAACTTACTTCCGATGGCTAGCTTCAAAACTTTCTTATGTCTTTCCCTGCATGTTCTGTTCTTGGTTACGAGTTCCGGGACTCGGCTGTTGCATCCGTTTTCGATTGCCGATCCGGCGTTGAAAACAGAATCGAAATCAGGGTATAGACATTTCGAGTCCGAGAAATTCTTAGGCGTGGACCAGGACCAGTTAGCATTGGCAGTTGGAACAGGTGAAGACCACCCTAAAGCATCCATTGTTGAATCCAAGCGTGCATTGATCGAAGAAGCCAGGGAAGCCATTAAAGCGAGCATTCAAAGAAACGGCGGGATACCGTTCGAGTCGAAACGATTAAGTCCGGGCGGACCGGATCCTCATCATCATTAATAACCATACATTTTGTTAGCAACCGGTTGATTTACACAATAGGAAGAGAAAAATGTCAGAAATTTGGTTATATGATGAATGATTTGTACCATTGTTCTTCATTTTCATCATTGATGTATCAGACATGGAACTTCAATAAACCTATATATTTTTGCATCGAACTCTGCAATTTTTCCTTTTTAAGCATGCTTTTTTAGACAATGGTGCTGAACTTTAAGTAAGGAAGGAAGGGCGAACCTATAAAATTCTAGAGGTCGAAGTTATAAAATTTTAGAGGTTGAAAATAGATTTTCAACAAAAAATACATTAAATTTTTTAAATTATATACGAATTTTAAATTTTTAAGAGCATTGTTGATAAAAGGATATAGTTCTTTTTAATTTCTTTTCTCCTTGTTAAACCATTTTGGAAATGGTGGGACATTAAGATATCTCCATTTGACTCACAATCAGATTTGCATCAATCTCTCTGCACTCTGAAGCGCATGCATTTGTTGTTGTTGGAGGATATAAATCTGTATTATATGATATGCTCGAACAAATATGAATATACGAAAGTATCGAAATAAATAAGATAAACACCAAAAGAAGGATATGGATGTGTATGGCGCTGTCTAAACTACCAACCCACTGATGACGGCAGGCCCCGTATGTACAGTCCCCAACTACACATTGTGTGTTATCTCAAGTGTCAACTACGTATTCTGGTGCGATTATATGATAGTATTTATTATTTATTCTTAGTTCTTTGAAAATATACACACGCTCTAAAGATAAACTGTTTGAATCCGAGTCTTCTAAAAATAACAACGCTCTCTATTTCACTAGAACCATTCATTAAACTCGAAGAATTAAATAAGAACTTGAATACATTGTTTATATTAATTTCATATTATATTCTTTGGTATCTATCTATGTAGCTCACAATCATATTCATGAATCCAACAAGTAAATCAAGTGGGGGTTGAAGTGGGATCCTACTAAAGAAATCTAAGATGAACAAATCAAGGCCAAAGTCAGTTCAATGAAACAATTCAGTCCCAACATTTCAACACCTGTCGAATCCACCATTTCAACACTACTGATTAATTAACTATTTTAGATTAGGTAATCATAAATTACGAATTTTATAAAGAATTATTAGCATGTAAATGAATACTCGATCTCCCAAACATCGGCTAAATGATTTCCCTTTGAATTAAAGGCATTTTTTGCTATGACATTTCTTAGAGTAATGAAGGGATTGATGAGCATCGGTGACTGGGTTACCAAGAGTGTATGGTTGTGGTAAGTATAGGTTTAGGTCTTGATGGTGACCGCCAATTCAATAGACTCAATGGTTTTTGAGCAATGGGGTGCAACAGTGCATGGAATTGGTTGCTTATGCGGGTTGCGATCGTAGAGCTCTTGTTTTTAGTTGGTTGTGCGTCTGAGCATTGGTTATTGTGCTATCATTTTGGTGTCTTATTCTTTTTATTTTTTTTTTATTTCGTTATCTTAATATTATACTTTTATTTCATCATATATTTAAAGAAATTTTAACGAAATACATAATAATATTATATTTGTATAATTTTTACTTTTATAAAACCATACTGATAAAAATAAAACGAATGAGCAATCGATTAACTAAAGAACCCATATGACACTTTTCTTGTTGTAAAACAACCCATGTGGACAATTAATCTAGTTGAATATAGAGCATAAAGATAAGCTGAAAGACTAGAAGAAAAGGAAGAAATGGTGGACATGTATGCATGTAACATTCTACATATGATGTCTTAAATCAGTAGTCGGTTTCACATGTGGATAAGATATGGTGATATAATGCCATATCCGAATTCCATCCAATACCCTGCAGCCATTTAATTCTTACTCAAACCCTGAATTGTAAGACCTAATTATGAAAATTCAATAGAACAATCATACCTTCTGCCATTCACACCTGCAAAATTGTCACCTTGATATGACTTTACCATCAAATCTATATATATTTTTCTTCTTCTAATTTCACATGACTTTGTTTTAGCTTATTTGAATTAATTTATATCATACATTTAATTTTGATAAATAACATTTTATATACACAAAATTTTGATCTCAAAATTTAATTAAATAATATTAATTATTTATCCCTTAGAATAATCTATTAGTTAATTATTCTCTTTTTGGTACAACACTTTGCACCAATTATTTATCAGTTTTAGTCTGGTAAGATTATTCTAGAGAATGTAATCTTTGAGATTATTTACAATTTTGCACCAATTATCGTAGAGTTTTATTAAAATAAGAAAACGAATACAATAAATATATCTCACTCCAACCGTAAACAGAAATTTGAAAACTAAATTCATTGAAAAAAAGTTAATAAAAATTAAAACATGTAAATCTAATGGGTGTGAAGGGAAAAAATATTTTCTCGAATATGTCTATCATCTCCTATAAAATTAAAATGATCATCATCAAAATCTCATTGTTTCTATTCAATTAAATACCATATAGATGTAGGACTGGAGATTTAGAAATTCAACCTTGCAGGCTCTTCTACAAAAGGATATAATCATACTAAACTATTGATATTCTTTTGATTAGGGTGCGTAGCGTTAATCACTACACGAATGCCAAATTATCATATAGACCGATAAAAATTGTGCCACAAGACAGACGAAAATCTTGTTACAGAGGCAGACGGACAAACGTAACAAGATATGCGAAAATGAAGAATTCAAAACATAATAAATTCTTACCTTGGTGTGCCCCGTGTTACCAGAAAATTAACTAAGAAAGATTGCCTACCCCTCATTTAAATTGGGACATTGGTATAGTCTTAAGCTCAGTTACGCTGGTCGATTACAGCTGATTAGAGCTATTATCTTCAACACTGCAAATTTTTGGTGTCGACAGCTCATTTTACCTCATTTTGTTCTCAAAAGAGTTGAACAAATCTGCATAATTTTTTTTTGGAAAGGTTCTGATTCTTCAGCTGCAGGTGCTAAAGTCAATTGGTTGCATATTTGTTCTCCTAAAGCTGAAGGTGGCCTTGGGTTGAGAGACTTGAAATCCTGGAACAAAGCATGCATTTTCTCTCTTATGAGGAATATCCTAGCAGGGCAGGGGTTCTAATGAGTTGCTTGGATTCAGTCCTATGTTTTGAAAGGTGTTAGTTTGTGGCAAACTGACATCAAATCTCATTTCAGCTGGTGCATGAGAAAGATTCTAAAAGCTTGAGATGAGGCTTTTCCTTTGTTTGATTTGGTAAGAGATTGGACTTTGATCACTACCACATGAATATGGCCAGAGCTCCGGATAAGGGGTGTTGTTGTTCCTTGGCATAGGCTAGTGTGGTGCCTCCTGCATGTACCCAAGCATGCTATCGTCGCTTAGCTTGCCATTTTGGATAGACTTTCCACCAAGGATCGTTTCGTTAAGTGGGGCATCATGGTGCACAGCGGATGTGTTTTTTGTGGTGTTGTTGAGTGCAAGGATCATTTGTTCTTCTCTTGTCCTTTCTCGAGGGAAGTTTGGATGGGTGTGCTGCGATTGTGTAATTTAACTCGGCAGGTTATGGACTGGGATCAGGAGCTCTTGTGGGCTACTTCTTTTCTCAAATGCAAAACGTTGATTGCTGGTATTCTAAGAGTGGCATGGAGTGCTCATTTGTACCTGGTGCAGATTGAGAGAAATTCTAAAATCTTTCAAGGTTGTTCAAGATCTGCTGGGATTATCTTGGACCAAATTAAAGAGGTGGTTTGCATTCAATTTAGTGAGGGAGAGAATTTGAGAGAGCTTTAGATTTTTTTAGGGTTATATTATCCAAAATAAATTTTTTGGATGAAAAATGGTATATAAAGGCCAAGCAAAACGACACCGTTTTTCCTCTCTTTAACCCGCGCATTGACCCGACCCGGATAGCGGATCCATGCATTTCGGAAGATGGGGAAATCATGCGTTCGGTCCTTCCATTTTTATCCTTTAAGTTTCGACCCTTTAGTTTCTTTTTCCTTACATTTCGGTCACTATTTTAATTTCAATTCTTTTTTATTGTTTTATTACTATTATTATCATTATATTTAATTTATAATTATTATCGCTATTTTTATTTTCAATATTTTGTACATATATATAAGTATATTACATACCATCGTTATTATATATTAAATTATTATTATTATTATAATTATGATTATATATATCGTATTGTTACTTTCTATTTATTATACTACATTTAATTATTATTGATATGTTATTATTGTTAAAGATATTATATATTATTATTACTACTTAGGGATGGGCACGGGTCGGGTCGGGTTTTTGGCCCACCTGAACTCGACTCGAAAATAAATACCCTAAACCCGCACCGACCCGACCCGAAAATAATTATATTAAACCCGTCCCTGACCCGACTCGACCTATAGAAAAAAAATTAATTTTAGGGATCTAATTGTAAAAAATAATTTTAGGGGACTTAATCATAAAAAAAATTATAATTTGAAGGACTAAATTGTAAATAAGAATTCAATTTTAAGGACCTAATTATAAAATATATATATAAAGAGGGAGTACTATTATAAATATCCCTAAAAATTTAGAAGAAAATTACACAATTAGTCTCGGGTCGGATATTTTCACCCTAAATCCGAACCCAACCCGAACTGAGTTCACCCTTAATAAAATTCGACCCGATCGGGCCGGGTCGGGTAAAATGCCCATCCCTATTACTACTATTGTTATTATTACGTAATGTTTGCATATATATTCGTATATACCTTATGTGTTTCTTAATTTTAAATTAAAAATGTTTTTAGGGATTATCGTGAAAAATATATCTCGTACGTAAGAGGTGCCGCTTTCCGTTAGTCCTTACTATAAAATATTGTTTTTTTTATTATAAGTTATGATTTTCAAAAATAGGTTCTCTTCATTCGAGAATCTAATGGAAATTATGCCCCGAGTGTAGGGGTGTAAATTACTTCTATACAAAAATATTCTTTTAAAAATCGTAAGGGATCACAAATTTTAAATTAAATTTGAATTCTTAATTTCCGTCATTTAGACAATATGTAATCGGCCAGGTACTAATTTTGGGCATTGTGGGTGTTCATCCTTCTCCACACGTAACTAACTCTCGAACCTATTTTTCTGGCTTCGCAGACCAAAACTCGTTGTTTTAATAAAATGAAATAAAAACTATTTTTTTAAATAACTGGATTTTCAGGTGATCCAATCTCACCTAAGCAAAAAAAGATTGGTGGCGACTCCCATTGTCACAGCTTGATTGTATAAGTTCATTGCTTTGTAATGCTTGGGGCATCTTGCCTTGAGCCCTGTTCTTTGTAATCTGTAGCAGTTTTCACTGCTTCTTTGGGTAATAAAATCAAAATATTTATCTAAAAATAGTCCTCGAATATTTTAAATTAACCTATTTTTTGTCTAAACATATTTTTTAAACCTAATATATTTATCTAAACTTAAATTTTAGATGAATCCTCAAACTTTGACACATGACATATCCGTTAAATAGGTCTATTGACAAGAATGGCATCAACTATTCATAATTCATAAAGATCATTTATAGAAAAGTCTCATAGTTTTATCATGCAAAAATCGTATAATAAATATTAGTATAGTTTAAGTGCTACATATATCTTGATGAATCCTCAAAATTTTTCATTGTTTTTAAATATTTTTTATTCCACACATAATTAATATATTGATGTTTGATTTTATAAAAAAAAAATTAGTTAATTTTATTAAGAGAAATCTATAAAGTATCATTTCGTTTAAAGTCGTTGTACGGATTGGTATTGAATCAAGATTTCATCTCCCTACCTCCTTCATTAGTGACCTATGTGTCATAGATTATGAGGTCGAGCCCCACCAAGCATCGTAGACAACACTTCACAATTTTTTTTTAACATAATCGTATATTTTTTGAATATTTTAATTTTATTACAATGTAATATTTTAGTCTGTTTCAATTTAAGATAAATTCACGCATACATACAGATTACACTACTTGAGTTTTAGATCACCTATAAAAAATAACATTATCTTATATTATTGAAACCACTTAATGGGTTCAATATAATCGTACATTAAATGTATATTGTTCAATGCGTCCTATACTTATCATAACCATATACTATGCAAAGTAATACGTGGCAAAATATGTGTGACAAAACAACTTTTTTTAATGGATCATGCATGCGTGCGGCTTGAAAAAGTCCAAAAATATAAAGAAGGTATATTTTCCATATTCATGCATAAGGACAACTTCCAAAATCATTCCCCTCTATTGGATAAAATAAAATCTTCGGACAAGACAAAAGCAAGCATGAGCTAAGGATTAAAGGTTGCATTGTCCTCATGAGCTTTTTGAGTCAATTCTGTAATAATGTTAAATACAAGATAAGCACTGGAAAACAAGAACGACAAGGTTTCCGAGTTGCCACACCAAGAAAACAGTGGCCCTATATTGGATAGGCAAAGAGCGTCAAACTTTGCTAGGCAAATCAGGGTGCAACATATAAACATCATGTTGGTTTTTTGTGTCTGATAACGTTAATGGAGGTGAGTCAGGAAAGCAGAAGATCAACTGTGTTTTGGGGTTAAGACAAACCATTCTGTCCGGTTTTATCCAATTATACGTCGATGTTCCAATACATCGATGTCTTGTATGATAAGTTGTCATTTCTGTCTTGTCTCATTGCTTCCCTGGTTGATTTTCTTCACTATATAAGCTTATTGGTAAGTTTGTTGTTTTTCATAAAAACCATGGCTAATGTTTGTATTTCTAGGCTGGTGCTGTTGTTCTTCACCATTGTATTGGTGCTTGTAATGGTACACTCTAAAGGGAGGTCTTATGATCATGGTATGCCAACCGTGGCCGAAAAGATCGATAGCATGGCTATGTTGGAGAAACTCGGTTACGATTTATCGAAAGTTGAGTATTACAGAAGGATGCTGAGTGGTAGTCCGGAGAGAATCTCGCCAGGAGGACCAGATCCTGAACATCACGTTTAATTATCAGTGGCTTTGAAGTAGATGATCAGAAACTTGCAGGTTGTTGTTTTTTTAGTTGAGATTTTAGGTTTGAGCTTGTTGATGTGCCTCGGCTATGCCGAGAGCTCCACGGGTTCATAGGCTGAGGAGTACATCAGACAAGTCGTATACTCGGCCTTTGAATCTGTAAGACTCTAGACAGAACTGAGAGGTATAATAATTTAGGCACTGTAAGAGTTTTTTTAATGCTTGAGTTGTAATAAATATGCAGTTTTATTTAAATAACACAATCTTCTTTATTTTGAACATATTATTTTCATGAAATTTGTGGCAAATGTTATCTGGAAAACATGCTGCTTTCATCGATTTGGTGTTTGTCGGATATGAATATGTAAGATTCGAATAAAACCAACTGAAATGAGCTTATCAGATACTTGGTATTGTCGTTTTCGTAACATCGGAATTACTCTCTGCTACTTGTTTTTTTATTATTTTTTCTTCATGCATCCTTGTCGAACATTGAGCGCGCTGTAGATTTCGGAGAGCTCCGTGAAGCCTCCAATGTGCCTAAAACCTTCACATTTGAGCCTTGTTCTGCGTACATTTTGTCCCATGGATCAGATCCTGCTAGAAGCAGATATACAACAGTTTACATTTCGAGGAATACCGATACCGTGCTTTTTCCGAAACATTGCACCGGCGTCTGGGAATGAGCTTCATCTCGTCTGCCCCGTTTAGTATCCCATGGACATTCCTTTGAGGGGAGCTAATAGATGTTGACATGTACCTCACCAACACTATTGGTTATGTATGGCTTGGAAAGAACTTGTTCTCGTCTACTAGTCTCGGCATTGCTTCCTGAAGCTCTCTAACTGGTGTTGGCGAAACCTGTTGCAGATTCAAAGCACGGTCATCGGTTAACATTGAGATAGTTTATATTGTGGGAACTTCCGACCCCTTCGGAAGAAGTTTATTAAGTGTCGTCGAGCAGCGGACAAATAGTTCCAGTGGTGCAGTAGTTACTAAATGGTGGCCCATATAAGATGAGTTGGGGATTTAAGGCCCTGTGCACAAATGCTCTCTTTTATGCACTTCTAATGGATGATTTTCTCGGAGGAGTCGAAAGTTCTCTGAGCCATGTTGTGGTCACACGATGTAGTGTTAAGTGTGTAAAACTACTATATTTTCCACTCTTTTTCTTATAATTATTGTTAGACTTAGGCTCATTTTAGTTGCATTTATAGTCATTCATGCTTAATTCCCGAGTTTCCTTCATTGATAAGCTTGATACTACATTTTGGTCGGTTTTTGTGGAAAAGATGTTGATGTGTGTTATTTTGTGTAGGACTGGATTGCCGTACAAGCAGGAATTGTCGTGGTAATTAAGGAAGAATACTGAAGGATTTGTCGTGGTAATTGAAGCTGATTTCTGAAGGTCATGCCGAGTTGATTGCCGCCAATGACTGGATAAGTCCATCTCATTCAAGATAAGCACGAAAGTCAAGGGATAAAACTAAAAAATCTGGATATCCACGCAGAGTTTGAAGGGATAAAAATTTAGATTTATGAGGAGTTTTTGAGGATAAAAATAAAAGAGATTTATTATTTCTTTTATTCAATTTAATTCCAACTTAAACTCATCCTCATCTACAAAGAATTCGACCAAATTATCTCCTATAAATAGAAGACTCAGCCGTAGCATTTAGCGAGTTCAATTTGAGAGAGGAAATTAGGAGTTGTTCGATATCTTCTTCTTATTCAGTGTTTGCATTCTATTCATGTTGGAGAATTTTTATCTTGTATTTCTTTTGCACCCAGTCATGAATTAAACTAAATTGGCTTGGGTTATTGTGTTTTTGTGGTTGTGAAAACGTTTGGATTTGTTTAGTTTTTTTATTGCAATTTAAATTCAAAGTTTGTTCATTCTTGGTTCTTAATTTGATTGCGAGTGAATTGGGAGAGGATCTCGTGAATTCATCTATTTATCTAATATCGGGAGAGTTAGATTCAAGAAACAAATGAGCATGGTTTTCATTCAAACGATCGTTGGTGAAGACTAATTCGACTTATGAATAAGTTGCGGATTTCAACAGCTAAGAGGAGCGCACGAACGTTTGGATTTGTTTAGTTTTTTTATTGCAATTTAAATTCAAAGTTTGTTCATTCTTGGTTTTTAATTTGATTGCGAGTGAATTGGGAGAGGATCTCGTGAATTCATCTATTTATCTAATATCGGGAGAGTTAGATTCAAGAAACAAATGAGCATGGTTTTCATTCAAACGATCGTCGGTGAAGACTAGTTCGACTTATGAATAAGTTGCGGATTTCAACAGCTAAGAGGAGCGCACGAACGTTTGGATTTGTTTAGTTTTTTATTGCAATTTAAATTCAAAGTTTGTTCATTCTTGGTTCTTAATTTGATTGCGAGTGAATTGGGAGAGGATCTCGTGAATTCATCTATTTATCTAATATCGAGAGAGTTAGATTCAAGAAACAAATGAGCATGGTTTTCATTCAAACGATCGTTGGTGAAGACTAATTCGACTTATGAATAAGTTGCGGATTTCAACAGCTAAGAGGAGCGCACAATCGATTGTTGTTCACCTATGGTTAACGCAGGAATGTATCACCAAGGCATGCACAATTGACTAGTGTTTCGACGTCCCGAGTCCGTTTTTGAAGTTTGTTTCACAAAATTTTGACTCGAAAGCCTCTAAATCTGACAATGAACCCGATAATGCATGTGTTTAGTTTTTTTCAGTTCAAGGGTTGTGGTCAAGTTAAGGATTGACTATGGGTTATGTTAAATTGAAGGTATTAACATGTCTTCGTATCCGAGATGTTGAGGATTTCAAATTCGGGTTTGAGAGTGATCAAATGGGGTATCATGGTTGGTCAATATAACAAGGATTAAAGGTAATACACTACTACCTCTTGTATGCTTTATGAACATATCGACATTCGGTTAATGCATGCACACTTATGGTGAAGTGTACTGATAACTCTGCTTAAGTCAAACCAAATATAAATTATAAGTATGATAATTTAGATATGATTGAGATACTCGAATGAGAAGGTTAATAAATCGGAAGGATTTAGGGTTGCTAAATAATTAATAAGGTAGTTAATCTCCAAACTCGATTAATTATGTTAAAGGGATTCAACACCATAAATAATTGGATAAGAATTTTTGAAAATACCCTTGAAGTATAAAAATGACTAAAATACCCATGGCAATGAAGCAATCTTAAAATCTACCAAAGATTTGATAAAACAACTATTTCTTCTAAAAATCCCAAAACTGCTTAGGAAGTTATGGTAGCAAAGTTTAAACCTTCAAGATTGCAAAGTACTTGGATTTTCTTGAATTATGAATAAATCTTCGAAGATAAGTTTACAAAAAAACTATTCGTATGTCTGGTTTAATTAAAGTGGCGTAAAAGGTTGAATTGATTAAAATGACTAATAGAATTGAAAATACTCATAAGGTTGAATTGATCAAAAAGACCGTAATGACCAAAAAAATTGAAATGTCCTCATGTACTATTTGCCAAATTAATCGAAAAAATGGATATACCCTTGAGTTTTTAAATGAATGAATAGTTGGAAGGATCGTAAAGTTTAGAATAATTGAAACACCTTCGGGCATCGAAATGTCTAAAATACCTTCGAATACTAAATTGATTGAAAATACCTCTAAGACTTGGAATAAGAAATATCAATAAAGCCTAACAAATGCAATGGCTCTGAAAGTGGTAATACACGACCCGTGTTTGTTGGTAGTTTCTAACACCAATGTGATTTTGGAAGAATGCCATATAAAGGCATGTTCGAGTTATTTGGAGAAAGTACATAGTTAATAGTAAGAGTAACATGTTCTTAAAAAGGGTATATTCAATGCTATGGATTGAGTTTAGGTGCAACACATATATTTGAATACTTAGAAAATATCGCTTAAATACATATTTAATTTCTCGCAGTACGTTCAGTGGTTGATTGGTGAAGGCGAACTATTTTGTTATGCACCGTAGTCAATTTTGAAAAATGAATACTTAAGGTGTATCTATTCGGTTAATTAATAAACATTGTATTGATGGGTTCCAATTAGTTCAAAGAGGACTTGAAAACTTGATGAACAACTAGAACTCTTGAATTTTGTACATCACCGTTTATACATTGCTGGTCTAAATTACAAAATTACCCATAAAGGTTATAATGACCATAATGCCCTCGTAGGCTTTAATGATTGAGTCACCCACGATATATCTCAAATTTCAATGATCTTGATATATCAACTTCTGAATGTCTAGTTTGAGCTGTTAGTACCAAATTCCCCTTTTCATAGGGAGCTTATTATGAAATCAGTCCAAAATTGTTAGATGTCTGATGTTATATTTTTGATAATTATCAACTACGAGGAATAAATTGGACCATATAGAGTGTTCCATATTTCAATGAATATTTTCTCTGTGTTAAACCAAAAGTATTTGATCTAAATTAAAAGTATGACTCTATTATTCGTAATGAAAACACAATTATTAGCTTCTATCTTCTGATATAAATATACATGATACAAGTTTTCTGATATTACTGTCTACTGGATAAAATTGATTTTACCTAGGGGTATACTATCTGGGATGTGATTGAAGTTATGTAGGCTCAGTGTTGGTAAGTCCTTCTAGACCTAAGCTCATACGCTCAATGGGTCTAGGGTAAGACTTTCTGTAAGCTCCTACGCTCAATGGGCATAGGGTAAGTCTTTCTGGGATATTGCTTATCGGTGTATGGTTGGAGGGTAGTCAGGTAATTAAAATGAAACTTTTTGTTCCCTTCTATAAATTCTGCCCTACTGAATTAAGGTACCAAAGTTTGAAACTCTCAGTATGCTTCCAAATCTACGTTTAATGAACCACACTAAACTCTTTGTTTCAACTTTCGAAAACTAGGTCTCTTCTGAATCTCCGGCTATAGGCATATCTCCTGATACTCGTGCGACCAGAATAAAGAACAACTATTACCTTCTGTTATAACGTTACCGATCAATCAAATCATAATTTGAGCTCTTGTTGCCCGGTACATCATGATAGTGTTATGCTTGCCATATACCCGCTTGTGCTTTTAGCATCTCTTGGTAGTTTTGTATTACTGAGCTTTCCCAAGCTCACGTCTTTTTTACCATTGCAGGTTAGAAGAAATCTATTATGTTTTAGTGATCGACATCAGCAGTTGGAGTTCTTTCGGTGTTGCTTTCGGAGTATGGTACTGGTACAATTAGTGGGCATGTATGTCGTGTCTCATTTTATGTCAGAGTCTATTATATGTTTTCTAAAATTTTCGTTATATGTTTATAATTTCTGAAATGATATTCAAACAAAAATTTGTTTTACTTTCTTTAATGTATTTAAAGAATTTTATTCGGTTTTATTGTGAGTCGCTCTTGTGACCCCAAATGTGACCTCCTAAAACTCGTTGTAACGCATGGACGGGTTTAGGGGGTTACAAAGATCTTGACGGTCTCACTCCAGGAGTCGTCGCACTTGAGATTCAAGCCACCCACTTCGAATTGAAACCTGTGATGTTCAATATGATCAATATAGTGGGCTAGTTTGGCAGATTAGCGACTGAGGATGCTAGACAATATCTCAATCGTTCTTAGAAATCCGTGATTTATTCAAGCAATAAGGAGTCCCTGAAGACGTCCTAAGGTTGAAATTATTTTCCTATTCACTGAAGGATATGGCGAAAATATGGTTAAATAGTATCTCATTTGGATCTTTAGAATCTTAGACCGATTTATGCTGAAGTTTCCTTTCTAGATTTAGTTTTACAAATTTTCTAATTTCCTTACTCGAAAGGAAACAAATTTTCTAATACCAATACATTAAATCGAAAACTCCGAGAAATCTATGGATCTATCTCTTCAACACGATTTCTGGAAGTTGTTTGAAAGGGAGAAATTTTAATCGGTAAAAATATTTTTCCTAAAGTCGTCGTCTTGTTTGACGAATTCTCAAAATCATCCAGCAGTTTCTCTGATTACTATAGCAACATCCAAAGTGAATTTTCACCCACCCATTTATGAGAATCTTTTTCTTAACATCTGGGCAAAATTCTCATCTAGAAATGAAAAACTCTATTATTTTGACAATTTCAATGATATGCCCTAGTTGTGTTTTTATTGGTTTGATAATGTTTTCATGGTACCAGAAACTCTCAGTGCCTTTCCTTTTTTTCATTGAGATAAAAAGCTGATCAGAATCTGACATCTTTGATCATTTGTTTCATTGATTTGAGATGTGGGGAAAGGAAAGATGCTTAAGACTAATGTATTATATTCTTTAATATTATGTGAACATCAACTTTGATAATAAAAAAATCGAATCAAAATTTAATCTATAAGTTTAAAAATTATAATTATTGTTATCAGTATTGAATTAATTCAATTTTATATTTTTAAAATGTAAAAAAAGAAAAATATATGATGTACTGATGGTGAAAATATTTTGTTTTTGTGGGTTAGAGATTTAATTTAGGGTTTAAGGTTTAAATTTAGGGTCTAGTGTTAGGTATAGGCTTTAGAGTTTAGGTTTTAAGGTAATATGGTAGATATTTAGGTTTTTACCTATAAAACTTTAATTCTAATCTTACACTATACATTTAAACCACAATCCCTAAATTTTAAACACATAAACTTAAAGCCCTAAACTAAATCCGTAATCCCTAAAATTAAAAACAAAATATTTTTACCGTCAGTGCATGGTATAATTACCCATATAAAAAAGTGTTATATTTCAAACAACGGAAAAAACTTAAAAATATTAGATAAAATTTATTATTATTTTATTTATTTGAATAATTAATTTTTAAAAAAATTAAAAAAAACTTTAAAAATTAATGAATTAAATATAAAAAAGAAACAATAAAGTTAAAATGGAACCCAAAATCAACATGAATGACTGAAAATCGGATTGATTCATGACTAAAATTAAAAGAAAAATAGTCGAATCAATTTCACCATCGATAATATCACATAAAAATTATGAAAAAATTAACACAATCATTAATATAAATACATAAAAATTATGAAAAATTAACACAATCATTGATATAATTACATAGCTATTGTATATATTATTGATGTTATTAAGGTTTGGTTTCTTATTTTTGGAATTAAAAATTTGAGTATTATATTAATAGATCACATGAGATAAATATAAATAAAAATATATGAATTATCATAACATAGGCTCCCAAGAATTTGCACATGTATATTGAAAAAAAAAGAATTATTTATATTAGTATGATTAAAAATATAAAATTTTTAGGCACAAATAGGACAAATACAATGACCCATCATTATTTTCTAAAACCATAAAATAACTATAATATGCTCTTTCAAACAATTTTTTTCTCAGCCTTCCGCATACAATTAACTTACTAGTTAAAATATTAAGTAACTATTTAAGAATAAAATCAATACAAAAAATTAAAATTTCATACAGAAAAATAGATGCATTAATTCTCCTTTATTTTATTATAATTATTGATTTTTTTTAAATAACAAAATCATTACAATATTTTTAAATTTTCTAAAAATAATGACGTGTCATTATCTAACAACCTTAACTTTTATGATCATTTTAAAAAATTGCAAGTATATGATTTTTAATATTTGTAAACCAAAAAGCTTGATTTTTTTAATGAAAAAGTTGATTTTTTTTTTGAGGATAAAAGTTGAAACTTTTTAAATTATAAATAAATAAAGTTTAATAAGTG
Source organism: Hibiscus mutabilis (assembly GCA_019671005.1). NCBI lineage: Eukaryota > Viridiplantae > Streptophyta > Magnoliopsida > Malvales > Malvaceae > Hibiscus > Hibiscus mutabilis. The sequence goes on along the minus strand of CM033727.1, from coordinate 2,812,735 downwards.
CTCAAACTATGTCATTTTTAGTTAGGTGCCAAATTATTTTTTGGGTTAAATTGTAATCTAAAGTTTTATTCTATGGTCCATTTAAGATTCGCCGTTAATTTTTTTCGTTAAAAGACACATGCCACCTTTAGAAAAATTCAAAATTATATTAAAAATAAATAAAATTAATTAATTTTCAAAAATCTCTAAATTTTTTAGATTTTACAAAATAGCCCTTAAATTCCAAAATCCCTACTTCAAAACCTAAATTCTGATTTGGACAGATTTTGCCGCCGATTGTCATATCGCCGCCCACTACATTTGTCATCGAATCATTACGACTATTTCTCCCACCATTTCGGCGCTAGAAATCGAACGAAGGTGTGCGAATCGACGAAATTGTCAAATGATTATTTCGGTCGATTCGCGACAAATAGCGGCAGAAGGGACGACAAACAGTGTGTGGGTTGTTCGACGAGAGAAAGGTGTTTTATTCCGTCGCTGGCAACGCAGCCGCCGCCGATGATAGTGGTTAGATTTGGGGACTATTTTGGTAATATTTGAAAATTTTAAGATATATTTTATTTTTATTTTCTTTTATTAATTTTATTTATTTTCAATATAATTTTAAATTTTTTCTGAAGGTGATACTTGTTCTTTAACGAAAAAAATTAACGATAAACTTTAAATAAGTCACGGAATAAAATTTTAGATCTCAATTTGGCCCAAAAATTAATTTGACAGTTTAAACAGGTTAAGTCAATAAATAACTACAAAAAACATGAAATAACCATTTGCCCGGCACTCTGTAAAACAGTAAAGAGTATTTAGCTTTGTTCACTCAATTTTCTCCACTGCTTCGCTTATAAATACCAAAAAAAAAAAACCAGACATTTCTTCTTCCTCGAGCATATCAAACAACCCCCAACAGTTTTTTTTCTTCCTTTTTTCCCTACTCTTCAGCTTCAACCCTCTGCAACGATGTTTCGATACGTAGCTCGGTCGGCCGCCGGGAAGCACCTCCTCCGCCGAGGGTATGCCACAGAATCCGTACCCGACCGGAAAGTCGCGGTCTTAGGCGCTGCCGGAGGGATCGGCCAGCCCTTGGCTCTCCTCATGAAGCTTAACCCTCTTGTTTCTCGACTGGCTCTTTATGATATCGCTAACACTCCCGGCGTTGCAGCTGATGTCAGCCACGTCAACACAAGATCTGAGGTCCATTTAAAAAAATCATCTTTTTGGATTTAAAGATATTTAGATTTAATTTTCGTTTGTTTAATGTTTGAACGTAATTTTATGTAATTTCTAGTGTGGGTTTTGTGTTGAATTTTGTGTTTAATGTTGTTTTCTTCTTCTTTTATTTCTAGATTTTTATTAGATTTATTGGTGATAAATATGTGATCTTATCTTTCTATATAGAAAATGTATAAGTTGATCTGATATTTTTAGACGGGATTTGTGTAATGATTTAGCTATTTGGTTTCATCTTTTGATTTAGCTTTGATCACTTAAGTCTTCTTATTTATAAAGGATTTGAGGTTTTAGATCTTTTGATATTGTTGCTTGTTTATGTGAATCTGTTTATCTGAGCTTGTAGATGTCAATCTCCATGTCCAATTGACTGCTTTATTCCTTCAGCAACTTGCATCATTTTGTGTATTTGTGTGTTTTGCTTCAGGTTACTGGATATGTTGGTGAAGATCAATTGGGGCAAGCTTTGGAGGGATGTGATGTCGTCATCATTCCCGCTGGTGTGCCGAGAAAGCCTGGCATGACTCGTGATGATCTTTTCAACATTAATGCCGGAATCGTCAAGGGTCTATGTGCTGCTATTGCTAAGTATTGCCCTAATGTGAGTTTCTATATTTTTTTCTCCTTTGGTAAAATCATCATACTATTTATACCTATGTCCTTGCTGTTTATAATGTAATAGATAATTTTGATGAGTGAAATATTTTGCTTAGATCCAAAGAATTCTTTCTTTCTATTGTGAGTCTTATATAAGACTTTCGTTTCCCGACTATTTAATGAGCTGGATTTTTGGTTCAGGCACTTATTAATATGATCAGCAACCCTGTCAATTCAACTGTTCCAATCGCAGCTGAGGTTTTCAAGAAGGCAGGGACTTACGATGAGAAAAAATTATTTGGTGTAACCACCCTTGATGTGGTTAGGGCTAAGACTTTCTACACCGGGAAGGCAAAAGTAAATGTTGCAGGTTTGTTGTTATTCTTTACTTATGGAAATATATACACTGCTACAAACAAAAGAGGGAAGAAATTGGTAGGGACGGAGTCAAGATTTGGGGTTCTGGGGCAAATTCATAAATAACTCAATTTTTAAATTTTTTTATATATAAGAACAAAGGAAGGATTTTTTTTGGGGGGTGGGGGGTGCAATTACCTTGGTAGTTTCGTCCCTGGAAATTGGGTTACCTCTCCTCCACCCTCTCTTTTGAGAACTTTTTATTTCAAAAAATAAGCAGAGTTCCGAGTCAGCATTTTTTTAGAGTTTCTAGGGCCCAAAATGAAGTTTTAGAAGTAGAGACCATTTTTCCTTCAAGAAAAGTCCTTTAATTGTAAACATAATATAGAATTGGAAATTTTGGATTATACGAGGAACTTGCTGGCTGACTAGGTTTCTTCACTTACTTGCAGATGTTAACGTTCCAGTTGTTGGTGGTCATGCTGGAATAACCATTCTCCCACTCTTTTCCCAAGTACGCCTTCCCTATATTCCTTTCATCTGATATTATTTCATATAAAAATGTATCTAGTGCTCAACAAAGTTGTGCTCCGCCTTTCAGCTTTTTGTTAATCATATCCTTTGCTGAGTTGCATTCTAATTTTTATTAGGCCACACCAAAAGCCAATTTACCCGAAGATGATATCAAGGCTCTCACAAAGCGAACACAAGATGGAGGCACTGAAGTTGTGGAAGCAAAGGCTGGAAAGGGTTCGGCAACATTATCAATGGCGTAAGTATTAGCCATAAATTTCTTCACTTCCAGGTTTTGATTTCCTTGCAATTGTATGTGTAGTCGTAAACTGAAATCATGTGCTTTTAGCCTAAGTTGTCTTTGTTTCTTTGTGCAGCTATGCTGGAGCCATTTTTGCCGATGCTTGCCTTAAAGGATTGAATGGTGTTCCCAATGTTGTGGAATGTTCATTCGTACAGTCAACTGTCACTGAACTTCCTTTCTTTGCTTCTAAGGTGATGTATTTAAAAGGCCTCAACATCTCTTAAGTCTTGTCCATCCCAAATTTGCTATCAAATGGTACATGTCTTCCTCTTTGTTAATATGTACGGTTGGACAGCACCAAGTTTTGAACTTACGATTTTGGCCTAAACTTGCCCCCAGCCTGTACATAAGCCAAACTCAAATAGCTTATTGTCTTACAGTTTTACCATCCTTTCCCCCTGACTTGTTTGTAAATTAAGCCCCGGTTATGTTTTATTAGCTTGAATTGAAGGGTTTTTGTTTCCTGTACGCTCGCTCATCTCCGAAACTCCTATCTCTGGCTGCAGGTAAGGCTTGGAAAGAACGGCGTGGAGGAAGTTTTGGGGTTGGGTCCTCTGTCTGATTTCGAGAAGGAAGGGTTGGAGAAACTTAAACCAGAACTTAAAGCATCTATAGAGAAGGGAATCAACTTTGCCAACCAGAGTTAAATTTGTATCATCTGAGATTTTCTTCCATGAAAAATTTTGCAGTTACTTTGGCTGCTATTGTTTTCCCTGCTGCAAGCAGCAGGATTAGTTTTCACTAATAATTCCCAGTGGTATGTTACAGGGAGTGCTCCATTAAAGACCTTTTCTTTTTCCACTTTAGGTGGTGGGATCTTTCATTACAAACCAGTATAAATAATGATATGACATTATCACATTCGATTTTCCCCGGTTGCTTCTCTCGAATCTGCCTTTGGTGAATGGCTATATTTATCCCCAGGCTTCTTCAGCAAAATGCGGAGTCTCGAGTGCAGTATGTGCGTTGAGAAACTAATCAAGCGGCTCAGTGAGCGTTAAATATTGTTACATCTATACGGTTTTACGTTGATTGTCCTCGTATCTCGTCAGCTAATTTATAAGATCATGTTTTTCCTAAAAACAATCTTTCCAACTGAATGGGATTGATTTCTGTTCTCTTAGGATAGCGTGATCATCAATTTAACTGACGTTAAATGACAAACAATTTAGAAAATTTCAGATTTTCCAGTCGATTTGAGCTTTCAAAAGGCAGGCAATGCACTAATGTGAAAGGGGTTGACTTTTAAATGCAAGTGTGAACTGAGAACCGAACTCCGAGTTAAAACGACAGGAAATGAACAGTACAGTCAACGATCGAACGACAACGCGCGAGCATCCCGCGAATGCATTTGCAATGGAGGTGGCGGCTATGGCATTGACGGCATCTGTTTCACCACGTTCCCTTATCTAAATCCTACGGTTCAGCAATAAACCTTAACTATTAATCTTTGCTTTCCCATTTGCTTTTTTGAAAAAAAAGATTTGATCTTTCAATCATTTTTTTTTGCTTAAAATGACACTTGATTGAAGCCATGAAAACTGGGAAAATAACTACTTGGAAAGTGAACCCTTTAAAGCTAAAACATCAAATGGGTAAGCATGGATTTGTCTTGTTTTAGTTCATGATTTATACTTTAGACAGAATATAATCTTTGTTTTGTTCATTCTTTTGATTCCTACTTTGGGTTTTGATTTGCTTTACCTGTTTGATCAGTTTACCCTTTTAGATGCATCAATAGTTTGATGAGATTAGACTTGGAAGTGTTCTTCTCTTGATTGTCTTACTTTTTTCAAGTGTCTAGATTATGTTGCAGATCCATCAACCTGCTGAGTTTATGCCAAATTCTTCATCCAAGGATCATGGAGGGTTCTTGATGATAAGTTCAGTTTCTGTTTTGTTTTGCTTTTTTTTTTGGTGTGTTTGGGTTGAGATTGAGTCATCTGCAACATGAGAAATTTCATTTTGTTTACTTAATCTTTTGATCTGCTGAAAGTTTTTTTTGAATTTCCTTATGATGTATCTTTGCAGTTATTACTTAAAATCGGACTGCAATCGGTCGATCTGCGAGCTGAATACCGCGTCTAGGGAGCATGGACGATACTACATCAGAAGCTACCAGTCCCTATTCAGCCTCAGGGATGAAATATTTGTCGATAAATAATCAATCCTACTATACTTGTCAATGGCCCTTGCATCCGCAAATGAATGACGAAATGACGCATTCTCGAGCAACCCGAGACCATTTTCTTCAAGGAGAAGCTTCACAACAACGGAGACCAGGAGGTCATAGACCTAAAATGACTATAGATGAGAAAAAAGCACGCAAAAGGCAGATTGATGCGGACCATAGGCGACGGAAGAAGGTAATTATTTCCCAGTAAAGTTGAATACGAGGTTAGCATTATACTGCACGTCCAAAGTAGATTGAGGGACTAGATAGAATTATCAACTGAAGTGCTGAATTGGTATGAAAGAAACGTATTCCTTGCAAGATACAAGGTTTTGGCTTGTATTTTTCTCTTCATTCTTTTCTCTTATTTAACTTTGATTTCATTTGTTCAGGCTAAATTTGACCAAATGACTGCCCTGAACCAATCCTTGCAAGACGAAAACGGACAGTTGAGTTCTGAGAACAGATACTTAAAAGAGGAAACCGGACGGTTGAGTTCTGAGAACAGACACCTAACAGAGGAAATTAGCCGGTTAAATCTTGAGAAAAAACTCTTGGAAGACCATGTCAAGGGCCTGCGAGGCAAGGGACAACTTCCACAAGAAGTTCTTCAGACACATGACAGCTATATTCCCCAACCAACAAGCCAGGTTGAGCAAAATGTTTGTGTCCAGGTAGCAACTGTGTTGGCTTCTGAAGCTTTACTATTTTACCTTTAGTAACTGGATTTGTTTTAGCATATGAACCCTAGATCCACTTATCTGCTAAAACTAAATAGTTGAATTTAATTTGAGAACATTGACAATATCATGAATAGGTATTTCGGTCTCTTGCAATAGACTAACTCGCATTTCTATGTATGAATTCCACCATGTCCAAGACCAACAAGAGTCACTTTGGAGTAACATTTATTGTTTGATTTTTAAACTATGCTAACTGTCCTGTTATGTTATCAGTTACTCATTAACATTATCTCCTTTGTCCTAATTTGCAGGATCACTATGGAACGGAGTCTAATAATGATGACCGTGTTTACAGTGTATGTTCAATTCTATAAATCCTTTCACATTTGGCTTGAGATATCTTTACTGATTAGTGATTACTGTATAATCTTTGAAGGGGAACAATGATTTTAATCTCATTCTCCCGTTTATTTCTTTTTACTTACAGAGCCATCAGTATATGGAGTACACTCACATGGAAGGAGCAGCGGATGGGGTATGGAAATTCTTTCTAGTTCCTTTAAGTGCATTTGACTTGAGATAGCTTGAGAAATTAACATATAGAATAATAACCTTTCAATAATTGCTATGACTTGCTGATGTCAGAATTTTTCTTTTTCCAGTTTGATGGTTTGGGAATAGATGAGTTACTAAATCTTTTGCCTCTCGAGAATGAGATGACTCCGTATGGAAGATTTCCTATCCATGAGTCTGCTACTGAACATCCAACGAGTTCCCAGAGTGGTTTGTGTCCCGCTGAGGTGGCTGAGATCAAGTTGCAGAAGTTCCTCACAGAACTTGATGCAGAAGTTACGAGCAAAGTAGATCCCTTGGACTTCACAGGCTTAGAGGGGGAGCAGAAAAGTGTTGGAAGGTTTAGAATTCCAGTTTCTCTGATTAAAACTGTTGAGAGGATAGAAAGTTCCTATGGTGATGTTTCTGCAACAAGTCTAATAAGTCCTAGTGTTTCTGGAAACAATCTATGTTTTCTTTTGTGCCACAATCAAAGAGATGGAATCTTTTCAGCTTGGAGATGTTACTGAGCGCATAATGCTGAAGTGGAGAGATGTAATCAAGGATGCTTTACGCCTTAATTTCGATGTGACATTTGCGATGGAGCATTTGAAGAAAATTGCTTGTGCTTACTTTGGTCTAACAGGGCACTGATTGCTCCAAGACATAGGTGCAAAGATCTCAACTTTAGAGGCTGAAATGAAGGAATGGAAGGAAAAAGAAGCTAGGATATACGTGAAGTCTCAGATGAGTATCGATGCTGCTGAGAAGTTCATCGGAGTACCTGTCAGCACAGGTTTATTTCCTCCGTCTTCTTCCAGTAGAATTATGCATTGTCGAAATTGAGATGCATTCTTACCACTCGGTCTGCAGAAAAATACCATCGCAAGAAACCGTCATTCCATTTTACCTGATATCTTGCTCATTCAAAAGATTGACACAATCTCTTTTATAATATTCTTATTTGTTGAAATAATACCATTTTTGTCCACTTTAAGCCTTGAATTTACAGTCACTAAAATAAGAACATGTGAATTTTAACAAAATATTCATCCCAGTGGCCCAAATCACTGCTGATATCTGTCCTATTTGATAATTTGTCATTTCCAAGTCTCCATTGAGCAAAATCAATTTATCAACTATTGGTGCTCAAACTAACAAAACAATAAAACAGTTGTCCCATGTGCTTTGTAATCTTGGGGCAATTTTGCAAAAATCAATGCACCAGCAGGGAAGAAAGCTAACAAAACAATAGAACAGGTGCTTGTGAGTAATAAGCTTCCACCATTTTTGAATAAAGAGAGATTATGGAAACAAGGAGGGGAAGAGAGTTGGTTTTGTCCGAGGTTGGGAGGGCAAAGAGAGCTGTAACCCCATCTCGTAAGGTGGTTGACCAAAATGGCAATATTGGTGAACTGATTCCCTGAAGACCGTATTTAGATTTAGAATGAAATGTAACACTCCATCTGTTCGGTTGTTGAGATGGAAAGAAATTCCGGGCAGCATGCTACACCAGTGGTAGATGCAGAGTTACCAGTCTTTAGTAGTGACAAGGCTGCAGGTAGATGTAAACTGTAAAGCGTGCATTGGCATTGTTGATGTGGTGTGACGCCTACTGATTGAATTTCCAGTCAAACTTGTTGATGTTGGTCTGGGTTTGATAACGCAAATGGCGGTTATAAAAGGTTGATAACCGTGATGGTGTTGCTGAGCAGAGCCACATTCCGGCCGGAGAAGATGACTCTATGAATAAGGATCATAGCTGGAGCAGAAATGGTCTGATGAGCTACATGAACAAAGGGCTTGCATGTGTCCCTATGAATGCAAACTGTGTTTTTATAATTATTTTCGTAAATGTTGAATTTCCTTGTATTTTTAAATCTAAATTAAATCTTTTGAACGGTTGGTGTTTACTTCACTTTCTCATATACATGATTCCAAAAGGTGACAAGTTTTGGAACGATAATTTTGAGAAAAGATGTAAGCGAAAAAAGCAACACAAACCTTGTTATCTCCGAACAATGTTCCATTATATAAAGAATCAGAAAACATCATTGGTGTGCAAGTTCATGAAGCAAACTGTGCATCTGGTAAACATGGGGGGTTATTCATCAGATGGGTGCAGTTCATTTTTTACTCTAGAGAAACAAAATAATCGGTTGTTTGGCGCAGCAGAAGACGATCAATGGATGGAGCTGGTCGGGTTAGGGGAGGATCATAAAACTGAGGTCTCTGCTACAAATGGTGGGCTCACTGATTCTGTAATGGATCAAGGCCAGTTGAATCAAGTAGAAATATCTGAAGGTTCATACCAAACGAAACCCGAAGGCCAAAGACCGAAACTTACTCCAGCTCAGAAAAGAGAGAACAAAAGACCAAGTGATTACAGGTACAGGCAAAAGCGCAAGGTAAACATACATGGATTCCTTTCATCGAAAATAATGCGAATACGATTGCTAGAAAAGTTTAAGGACTGTTTCTCAGTGCAGATAACAGCAGATGAATTGACTGCGGAGAACAAACACTCGAAAGCAGAAAACGAACGGTTGATTGCTGAGAATACACTGTTCAAATTACTACTCGATTCGCTGCTCTCCAATGGTAGAGATGAGAATGGTGACTCTAAAGCAGAAGCAGAACCCAGTTCAGGTTCATGTCAGCCATTGGAGCAAAAAGCTACACAAGATTACATCTGTTTGCGAGCACGAAGAGCTCAGGCCGTCACAAGGTAATTCAGTATATGAGACATAGTTGCAGGCTTTGCATATGTTTCCACTGATCTGAACCATATTATGGGCAGGCTATGACAGAACAAATAAGTGAAAGTGCCAAAATTCTTAAGGATCTGATCCCTGTTAGCAGTAAGGTATACTAATGAATACAAATACACACGCGCGCACTAGATATGACATTTTAAGCCACTTTTGGACTCAGGTTCAGGGAGCTGTTTTGCTTGATCAGATTTTTAGTTACATTCAATCACTACAACGTGAGGTCGAGGTGCGGATCCATCCATTTATGTTTATCAACAACTGTATTTATTTTAGATTCTGAAACATTGCCTGATGTTGCAGTTGCAGTTCTAGTCAATGGAGCTTGCTGCTGTCAATCCAAGAACGAACACCGCCGCTGAAGCATTTCCTCTTAAAGATGTAAGTATTTTGTTCAATCGATAACTCATGTATAATTTCATCTGTCTTTGGCTTAGAGTTCAGTGTTCGGTAATGTTTTCATCTCAACGGTGTGAACATCATTGAGTTACAAAATCTGCTAGAGATTATACCTGTAAATGATGTTCCAGATCTGAAAAAACCTGAAGCTGGAACAAGCTGCAATGATGAAACGCCCGTTAGCGACCTACTTATGAAGATCGAAGCTGATGAACAGAGCAATGCGAAGTTTTCAGACTTCAGTGGCTTAGATGGGGATCGGTTAAAACTTGGGAAATATAGTTTCCCACACTCTGTGATCCCTACCCTCGAGAGAATCATCGATGCTTGCGGCGATATTTCCGCTGAAAGTAAGATGAACCCGAGTATCACCGAGACTATCTACGTTATGTTCTGTGCTTGTGTCAAAGAAATGAACGATCTACGGCTCGAGGAAGTCACAGAAGATAGAATATTGAAGTGGAGGGATGTAATCAAGGATGCTTTACGTCTCTGTTTCAAGGTGGATTTCGTGATGGAACATTTGAAGAAAATAGCTCACGCTTACATCGGACTAACGGAACGTCGAAAGATGAAGAATCTGGTTACGAAGATCTCCAAACTAGAAGATGATTTGAGCTCTGGGAAACAAGAGCTTGCAAAGATATATAAACAGTCCAAGGTTTACATTGATGTTGCAGATGATTTTAATGGCAAGTTCGTCGGCTCGGGCATGTTTCGGAGTCCTGATACAACAAAGTGTGCACAGATTAAGTACTTACTATAATTCTAAAACATCCAAACCTCAGATACTCAAATTCAGACATTCAAATTTCTTGCAACATAGTAACACAAACATGACATGAAACTTAACTATAAAGTACCTTGATACTCGAACACGATACAACACGCGATTAGCCCTGGAATCATCCTTTTGTCTTTGATCCAACTTCGAGATTGGAAAAACACATGATCAAGCAGGATCTGTTACTGTTCTCCAGGAATGAAAAGGCTTTCTTTTTGTCATCTTCATTTTCGATCTCAACATTTGAGAAACATAACAGCCAACAACTTCTCTTCCTGTTTTTCTTATGAGCCTTCTTTCCCTATCTCGAGCCGTGGTCGACGGTGAGATCAGACCCTGGAATCTCTGGAACGACTCTGACTTTCGGAGGGGGCACGGTGCCACTGTCTTTGACGTTTTTATTTTCAGTGTAAACCTTGATCACTTTCATTTTTTCAAGTTTGCTACCAAATTGGCAGAGTAGAGAACTGTTTAAATGGAGGCAAAGTCAAAGCAATGTATGTACGTATGTATGCAAATTCATTTTTTATACACTGGTTAAAATATTGTAACATGTTCCGTCACCATTGATGTATAAAATTTTTAAAACTATTTTCTTCTAACAAAGGGTAAATTAATAATATATATATATATATATATATATTTGTAGTCTCCATACTGTTTTGATGTTCGTGTGAAAGTGAAACTGAACTGATTTAAAGAAACATTTAATTTTTTGGGTATCACTTGAGTGGTAAATTTTGATTTTTAATCCATTTTAAATATAAAGTTTTCAATTTAGATAACGGGAAATTTTTCATTTTGGCCCTTATAAATGATCAAATTATTTTAGTCTTTTAAAAACTATAAGATTATAAGTTAAAACAATAACAGAATTACATTTTAACCATTTTAAAAATATAACTATTTACTTTTGGCCATAAAAGAAATTTCTTACTTCGTCCCTCGTCAAAAGAAATAATTGTTGCTTCATGCTTGCGTTGGGAAACTCTAAAATTCCCTGCTATTTGATTTATTTTTTTTAAAGCACTGGTCAATAAATCTTTTTGAAATTATTTAGTGCCACGGAACAAGAAATTGAAATCACCTGATGCTTGTTTCAGTGTCAGATATGTTATCAAGTCCACCAACGATCAAACCTGGTAGAAAGACGATCTTTGTAACGAATGAAACTGGAAATTAAGAAATAAAGATAAATGAAGAGGGAAATCAATAAGTAAAGAGGCGTTGGCTTCATAATTTGGAGGAGAATCGCTACTCCGGCGGCCTGCTGCTCCTTTGTCGGTCTCCCACCCACCACCGGTGAAACTCCCATTGCTTTACAGTGGATCAAGGACTAGCTAGTGTCTATCGGAGTAAGTTTCCGATGACGGCTTCTTCGTCTTCCTCTTCCTCTAGTTCCTTTTTGTCTTCTTCTCTCGGGAATTTGCGACTTTCTCTATTCCAACTCCGGTTGTTTTTGCCAAAGTTAGATTCAATTTAGATAATCTTATGGGATAATTACAATAAAGGACAAATTATCTGAAAGTTTATAAGTTTTTTATTTGAAATACAACTAAATTGATTGTTTTATAAATATAGAAGACTAAACGTGTTATTATCCAATCTTTATAATAACAACAATATTTCTTTAACGATAAAGATACTGTTTTGTTACAAAACATAAAATTTAATTATCATTTTATAACATTTAAAAATTTAATTATCATTTTATTTTTTTAACAAAATTCAGTGACCAGCTATAAACTTTATCCATTAAAATATGTTACAATATCAGTGTTCCTATCAAGGATTGACTTTTAAATACCAAAACTTAGTTCCAAAGGAACAAAAATAATAAACACAACTTAAAAAACCACTTCATTACCAACTAAGTTAGTTTAATATAACTAGATAGACTTCAAATCCCTTACTAAAAATATTAGTTTGGATGCTTAAAAAATTATCTTCAATTTGAATTAATCAATAAATTAAATATCAATGATTATAAAAAACAGTTCATTCAAATCAAATTCACACTTTACTTTATTACAATATTATAGCTATACTTCAATATAAAAATTAATTTATTACAATAATATCTCATACAAACCCAAGATTATCTGATTAAGCCTATTTCTTTACAACACACAAACCTTCCCACCATGATACCATTCGTACTTATTTTACAGGCATTCAAATATCAGCAATTTATATATTTGTTCGATTATTTTAAAGCTACTTATATATATATTATGCTTACCATAAAGCAATCCATCGAAGCTAAACATCACTTGGCATGTATTTTAGGGGCTTCTGTATCATTAGGAACGACTTGAAAGTTGGAAAAACACATCACCATGGCTAGTTTGCTTTCCTCACTCTTCATAAACGCCATTGTTTTTTCTCTGTCTTCCTCCTTCTCAAACTGCATGTTAGAGAAACACATACACAAACACCTCCTCTTCATCTCCTTCTTCTTCTTCTTGTCTGTTTTCTTCCCTTCCGGCAGCCGCGGTGCATCTACAGAAGCCTCGGGAGGGATATCGAAGGCGGAGGTGGTCTTGGTATTACTAGCCATAGGTTGGTTTGCTTTAAAATTTTGGACGAGCAAAGTAATGGGAGAATGTAGGCACATATATAGTGCAAAAGTCAAGTATCGTTTTGATCACGCAAGCAGTCAGTCAACAAGGGTATTGCACAAGGTTCTGTGGTTATAAGCGTTCTTGAGGAACATTGAATTAGACAGGAGGGACCCTTGTATATCCAATGAAAAATATATAAAAAAAAAGAGTTAAAAAAAGGCTAGGAAAATGAGAATAAAAACAAAACTTTTAAATCACACGGATTCAATGAACACTTCCATCAACTTGAGCATGTGCAAACACATTTCTTAGGAGTAGAAGCATTCACGAGTTGGTCCAAACCGAATCCAATCACCCATTTCACTAAATAATAACTTGAAAAAGCTTAATTCAAAACCCGACCATACCGGCCATGACCATTGAGTACCGAGACCATTGAACAAGTCTACATGCAAGCTCTTAGATCACACAAGTCTATTGAGCAACCAGACTAGAGAGCAGGGACAACTTCAATCAAAAGATATAGTATGCAATGTGATGTAACCTGGGAAAAATCAGTTCATAAACAGAAAAGAGTTCACCTGACACCATCAATATCATAATCATCAACATGCTAAACATCCAACAAAATTTTGTGCCATAGGATGCAAACAAATAAATATGATAGAACTTAACATATTCAATGGCAAAACAGAAAATTCATGGCCATAAGTATAGGCATATTCTCTTTATCTACAGCATTTCCTAAAAGCTAAAATAATCTCAGAATTCATCTAGAACAAAGATTTTAAGATTGATAGTTCCCGCCAGGCATGTTTCCTCCACCAATGTTTGGAGCATAGTTATTCTGGTACTCATTGGGTGCACCACCTTGGTAAGGAGTGTTTCCATAGTTAGGGCCATTTTGAGAGTTCTGCACATTTCCAGGAGTGTTTCCATAGTTCGGGCCATTTTGGAAGTTCCGCGCATTTCTAGGAGTGTTTCCATAGCTAGGGGCATTTTGGAAGTTCTGCGCATTTCCAGGAGCATTTCCATAGTTAGGGCCGTTTTGGAAGTTATTAGCATTACCGGACCACCCTTGATTTGGTGGAACATTCCCCATGTTGTTTGGTGGCATCCTTCCCATGTTGTTGCTGGGTGGCATCACTCCCATGTTGTTCGGAGGCATTCCAACCGCTGCATTCTGCATGACTTGGTTTGGAGGAGGCATCTCCCTATTGGGCTGCATGTTATCCCTTCTTCTCTCGTAGTTTCTTGATCTATCATAAACAGAGGCTTGTTGTTGCGACTATTTCTTTCATTTGCTCGAGCATTGTTCCTCACCCATTCCTCATGGTACTTTGGATCGTAGGGCACTGCTTGCCAATTAATGAAAGGTTCACCTGGAAAACAACAGCTTATTCTATGTATTAATATAATAAAACAAAAGGGCACTCAAAGAAGAAATCCTCAAGATAAAAACTGAATATTTACCTCCATAATCCTTATTCTTCACATCCGGGTAGGAATCTGGAAGAACCCAACGAACTCCAGGAAGTTCTGAGGAAAACAAAATTATGAGAACATCTGTACGAAAACCTCTCTTAAAACAGCATTGCAGCAACAAGAAAATTAGGTAAGTTATGTGATCCTGCACCTTTGATCTTATAAGAAAGCTCTTCAGACACAAGAGCTCCAAATGCATAGTAGTCTGGTAGAAACTGAATAAATTTTCATCCTCGCTTCGTCCTCACTGTATAATCGATTCAAAGGAAATAAACAGGATTAGGATATATCCTCTTTTTACCGGGGTAATAGAATAGAATAGCATTCCCAAAAACACTGAAAACCCAATGAACGAATGATACAAGATACAATCATCGTGTCGATCAATGGAGCTTTTTCTACTAATGCTAGTATAACATGCTGCATGAATACATATCAGACCTAAAAGCCCTTGTAATAAGCATTTACATATTTCAAAGATGGTGGTGGATTTCTATCTACTTGTGTGTAGCAAGTTCTCATTCTGAGAATTTCAACAGGTAGACACGCCCTTCATAAGAAACAACAATAATCTGTAAATAAAAATATATATAAAAAGGAAAAACTAGAGCAACCGACAACAAGGTTTGCTTTCAATTAATAGTGAAATCACACTAAATCTTCATTTATTAAGCGAAATCATCACTACTATAAACTAACGGAATTCCAACGAAACTTATAAATAAACAGAGCAAGAAACTGCAGCACATTGAATTCAACAAGTTCTTTCATAATTTTCCAATCTTTTCCGAACTCAAAGAAACAATAACAAAGCAATAAACCCAGATTGACATCGAAGCTACGGCCTTTCGTCTCACATTCACGGTACATTCATGCTTCCCATGGAAAAGATAACGTCAAACATAATAATCAAGCTAAATATATCTCCTCTTTCCTCAGCATTCATTATCAGACAAGGGGGAAATGAAAAATAAGGCTCGGTTTCCTCGAAAGTTGCTAACATGTAAAATAAGTAATAAAAGCCAGAATTGATTAAAACATAACAAATTAAAACGAATTGTTCAATACCATATGAACATAAAATCAGCCATTCCTGTAAAAAGACGTTGTTTGATGCAATTACGAACATCAAAACCACTTGGCTTAAAATAAAATAAAAATTGAGAGGGGAACCCATTATAAGTAAACAAAAATAGCCCAAAAATATACCTGCCCACTACTTGAGCTAGGGTTTTGATATACTTATCAATAATATCATCCCTAGTGGCGTCATCTTTAGGCGGCTCCATCACAACGAGCCAATGCTCAAAATCACAGCCGTCGAGCAAAATCGTTTCTTTCGGGGGTCTGTTCGAGTAGTTAGGGTTGGGGTCATTGAGGGAGGATCTGGCCGCTCGAGTGGAGAACGATTTGACGGGTGGGGAAAGTGAGTCATGAAGGAGGGGCGAGTAGAAAGGCGGGGCGCGGAGGCGACGGAGGAAGGAGAGGGAACGGGGTGGCGATGGGGTGATAAGAGTTTTGGTAGAGGAAGCGGCGGAGGAGGAGGAAAAGGAAGAGAAAGAGCGGGAGGAAGGGAAGAGGAAGGAAGATAGGGATTTGGATTTTTTTGAGAGTAGAGAACGAGAGAGGGTTGGCGTCGCCATTCTTGGAGGCTGAGATATGATTGAGAGTGCGAGGAACAGGTCGAAAATATAACAAAGGTTTTACAGGGGTTTCGTTACCTATTAACGAATGAGAAAAGGAAAATTTTATAACCGTGGGAGGTTTTTAGGTAAAATATTTATTTTAATAAAATTTACTAAAATGTAATTAATTTTATAGATTTTTTTATAAATTTTAGTTTACCCATGCATTTTAATTTTAAGGGTTATAGTTTTAGTTTAGAGTTTAAAGTTTAAAGTCGCGGAGTTTAGGTCGTAAGGTTTAGAATTTATGATATATAGTTTATGGTTTAGTTTTTCAGAGTTAAGTTAGGAATTTAGGATTTGAGATTTTATAATGTAAATACACATGCTTGTGTAAAATTAGTTTTAGACAGCATGTGTATCAAAATTTTACTCATAAGTAACTCCATTCTTAAAAAGTTCTATTCATTAATTTGGGATGTTTAATATAATTAAACTTTAAATATTTCGGGTTGAAATTTTATGGTTTTAAGGGCTAGGGTTTGGAGTTTCATGGTTTAAGGTTTTATGGTTTAAGATTTAAGGTTTATATATCATATTAGTACCTAAGTATACCAACCTTTTCATTTTGGTACCTAAAGTATTTTTTGGTCAAAATAAGTACCTAAAATATATTTTTTGGTTAAATTAGGTACATAAAGTATACTTTTTGGTCAAAATAGGTACCTAAAGTATTTTTTCATTAAAGTAAATATCTATAAAGTATATTTTTTGGTTAAACTAGGTATCTAAAGTATTTTTTAGGTCAAAATAGGTACTTAAAGTATACATATTTTTATATGGGTTCCTAAAACTGTCATGTGACATTGATTAAAAGGATCATTATCCTATACACCGGCAGTAGAAACTTTTTGTTTCCACAAGCGTCTCAATTATAGGGCTTAAGGTTTTAGTTTAGGGTTTAGAGTTTAAGGGTTTTAGTGTAGAGGATTTAGAATTTAGGGTTCATGGTTAGAATTTAGGATTTAGGGTTAGAATTTAGAGTTTAGGGTTAGGCTTTAGGTTTTAAGGTAATATGGGTAAGGCTTAGGTTTTAACCGATAAACCCTAAATTTTAACCTTAAACCCAAAATTATATCGACAACCCTTAAATTCAAAACTACTATACTTAACCCCCCAAAATTAAATCCTAAACGGAGTCTCTAACCCCTAAAACTAAGGCGTTTGTGTATAGAATAATTACCCTAATTAAAAAATACATTATGTGCCTATTTTAAAGAATAATATACCTTAGGTACTTATTTTGACCAAAAACTATACTTTAGGTACTTACTCTAACAAAAAAATACTTTAGGTACCTATTTTGACCAAAAAGTATACTTTAGGTACCTAATTTAACCAAAAAGTATACTTTAAGTACTTATTTTGATCAAAAAATACTTTAGGTACCAAAATAAAAAGATTGGTATACTTTAAGTACTAATATGATATATAAGCCAAAATTTAATTACATTTAAACAGTTTAAATGAGTGAAATACAACCTTTTATGAATATAATTAATTATATTCTAATAAATTCTATTGAAAACAACAAAAAAAAACATTAATAACGTGTATCTTGCTAGTTTTTACTGACTGCCCTTAAGGCTACATGTAGCAAAACCCTAGGTAAAATTGGCATGTTTTTTTTTTGTCTTAATGTTCATTCTGACCCCTATACTATACTCATTTCTCACTTTGGTACCTAATTTTTTTGGCTCATTTTAATCATTAAATTATTGACATCCAATAAGAATGTATCATGTCATCATGTGTTATGTTATTATTGGCAGTGTTTCGTTTTAGGGCAAACTAGGATAAAAGTGATAGTTAAGTAGTAAAATGGAACAAATAAAAGAGACCATTTAATTAGTTAAGTAACTATGGATCCTTTACCTTAGGAATATAAATATAGTATTTTAGTCCAATTTTAAATTTGAATAAACTCACACAGACATGCAAACTGCGTTGTTCGAATTCGGATATGCAGACTACGTTATTCAAATTCAGATCACTTAAAAAGAACAACGTCATCATTTACCACTATGACCACTCAATAAATTATATTATGAGTAAGATTTTGAAAATCGTGTATCAATTGAGTGCAACGTAAATAATACATAATCAATCTATTAGATTAAAACAAATACGTGATCGAGATTAAATTTAATGTACATGTTAAAATCTAATTGATTGATTATTGAATAAAGTATAATCAATCCATTAGACTAAAGCTTTCAAATTTTATTTCTTTCTCCCCCAATGATCGTTCAAGACCCATTTCCTTTGATCAATTGAAGTTCTTTCATTTAATTTGTGATTATTTCGTTTGGATTGAAAAGAAAATTGGAAAAATAACACTAAGTGATCCTCAAAGTTGAATGATACTTGTCAAGATCAAAATAACACTCTAAGTGATCCTCAGTTATATTGGTGTAAAATCAAGGGAGTTTTACCTATTTTATAAGTTTTTGTATGATTAATATTTTAGTAATTCGACCACTAAATCTCATGTTCTATTCATGTAGGTCATGCATGATAAATTTTAAGTAAATTGAAAAAATTAACTTTTTATTTTATGTAAAAACTTTCGAACCCTTACATATATATACTAATTAATCCATTATCTTGGATCGACATGATAGATTCAAAAATTTACATGTATAATAGGCTCAATCTCAGTGAGCTCTTCTGCTTTACTAATACAATCGCTCCATTACGTTACGTGGTATTTGATTAATAAATATATATATATATAAATTATTAATGTCGATAAAACAAGAAAAGTAAAACACTTCAGAAAAAAACTAGACTAAATGCTTTCAGTATATTTGATCACCGAAGGATACAAACGAAGTAATCCGAAGGTTCGTTCGAAATTTAGAGAGATTGGATAAAAAATAAACTCATTTATAATATGAGTCGAACCTAGACTCCAACATTTAAAGTCCGGTCCAACCTGCTTTCTGAGTTTATAATATATTATAATATTTTATAGATAATTATTTGATACACAAGCCGTGAAAATTTGTAGTTTTCACAAGTGATTTAATTTTAGGATTTGTGGATTCAATTTAGGTCGTAGGGTTTAGATTTAATAGTTTGGAATTTAGTGTTTGTAAATAGAATTTAGAGTTTAAGGTTTATAGGTTAAAACCTAAATCCTCAGCATATTAGCCTAAAACTTAAACCTTAACTTCTAAACCATAAGTCTTAATCCTAATGAGACTCGTTTCCGAGATTTTGATGGCCCTAGGGTTAACAAAAAAATTAAGCCCTTAATTAGATATTTAAATTACAGTTGTGGTCTTGGTTTTTTTATCACATTGCATTTTATCGCGATTGCGGTCACTGCGAGTACCACAGTTGTGATTTTTCTAATAGCATATGTTGTTGTGGACATAAAAGTTGTCGATATCACGGTTTCAAAAGATAATGCTACCGCTATATAATAGTCGTTGTTGCGGTTGCAAACCGTTATTAAACCCTTATCACTAATAATAAGTATTGAAGAAAAATAAATTTTAAGAGTATGTCCATAATATCAAGTATTAAAAAATTGAACTCCTAATAATAAATATTGAAAAATTAATTTTTAAAAGTATGCTTCAGAATAACAAATATTAAAAAATTAGACTCTTAATAACGTGTATTAAAAATTGGACCTTAAAAATAAATATTAAAAAAATTAAAATTTTAAGAGTTTGTCCTAATAATATAAAAAATAGGGAAAATGGATGAGAAATTAAAACAAAAAGAAAAAAACAATGTAAAGATTATTTATAGTTGTATTTAAAATTTTTACTCTCATTATAAAAAATAAAACTATCATTAAAACTTTAATTATTTTTCTAAAAAGTATAACCCACTAATCAAATGTCAACAATTATTTTTGTTTAATTGTTTCATGCGTGTTTGTGTTTAAAAAATTTATTTCAAACGACTAAATTAATCTAATCATGATATAACCAATTATATTTTAGTTTCAGATTAAAAAAAACTTGATGGACGGTGGGCCCTCAAAAGAGTCCAAACATAATATTGGGCTCTCAAAACTCGTCAAATTTACTATATTGTTTGGATTGTTTTATCACTTGCAAGAGCGTATTACCGAGATTACTTTACTTTTAATTTCTCTAGGTGTGGGCCATGGGTGGGCTCTTTTATTACTCTGGCCTAAGGACGATCCTGATCTTAACCACTAAATTTTGATTATTACCCTTAAATTTTAAACTTGTATACTTTAAACTAAGTCCCTAAACTATAAAATTAAAGCGTCAGTGTAAACAAAAAGTTTCCACCGCATGTGTTTGGATATAAATTCATATTTTATTTATATATTATATAATTTATATAATGTAAAAATTTTAATTTATAATATATAAAACTATAATGTAGACAATAAAAATGTGTTAAGTTGTTTGCATGGAAGATTAAAAATTAAATTAAACTTAATAAAATAAAATATTTAATTATTAAATATTAAACTAAAAATAAAATAAAAGATTTTTAGAATAAAAAAACAATATAGGCTGGTCGAAAACTAACTTGGGACCATTTACAAATATGAACAAATTTGAAAACACAGACGGTCGGAAACTAACTTGGGACCATTTACAAATACAGGCGTGTTTTATTTTACCTTAATTATAAAATATATAAATATTATAGTATTTATTAAATATATTTATATTTGATATATTGACGATTGAAATTAAAAGTTTTCACAAGCGTCTTAGTTTTATTATTTAAAAAACTATTTTATGATTTATGATTTAAGAGTTTAAGTGTAAGAGTTTAGAATTTAAGAATAGTGATTTAGAGTAATATGTGATGATTATTTTAGTTCAAATATAAAATTGATATTTTTAATCCATATACACTCCCAGCCCATTATCAATGGATTCATGGATGCTGGGTTTATGGATCGGGCTCCACTTATAGTCTTCATCTTTAACCCAATAGAATCAATCAAATATTCGCAATGGTTTAGGGTTATAAATATAATTGGATCGAGTTTAGCTTGAATTTTATAATTTTTATTCATTTTTTAGTTAGTGGATCCCATTAAAGTATTGTGTGTTGCACTTTGTTAATTAAATATGTTCGAATAATGAGGTTCACTAATCGGTTGAGTTGTCAAATATGGCCATCTCGAATATTACATATGTTTAAATTATTAATTTAAAATATAGTCAATTAACAGAGATTAAATAAAAATGAAATATCTTGAAATTTAAAATTCGTTAACTGATGTGAATAAAGTAAAGAGCAAGAACAAAATAGATGAACAAGAACAAGATGAGAGGCAAAGAGAGAGACTTGTATTATATTCTCAAAGTAGGGTGGTCTATAATGCTTTATTCAAACTCTATATTTATAGGTATAAGATGGAAATCTTAATTCCAATGGGTATTAAACCCTAATAATAAAGTACATTAAAGTCTCATTTAATATATGGTTATCCACAATAAATAAAGATACTCATAACACTCCCCATTGGATATCTATGAAGATAATGTGCCTCGTTAAAACCTTACTAAGGTAAAAACCCTGCGGGAAAAAAATTCTTAGTGAAGAAAAAAGAGTACACACATCTTTGATAAACATAACATGTTGCCTCATTAAAAACCTTACCAAGAAAACCAATTGGAACAAAACCTCGGTTAAGGGAAAATGAGTGCAACACATATTTACTCCCCCTCATAAAAATATCACATAAGATCTATGAATCTTCATAATTCAATCTTGAATATAATCTTCAAATGTTGAAGTAGACTATGCACTGGTGAATATATCTTTCAAATTACTGCTTGAAAGGATTCAACGAATACTATTCTTCTAAAAATCATGAGGGACGAAACTTTGAAGAAATATGTTTCGTTTTATCACATTTGATGTATCCACCTTGAGATGTAAATTTTGCATTATCTCTACACAAGCATCTTATCTTGTGAAAGCAATTCACATATCTTCAAGATATGTTTAGCCAAACACATATTTCGGCTTTGCCTGGTGCATAACAATTATTTACATGATCTGAAGAGGCATCGAGTTTTGAAAGATCTAAAGGTAATGGTCTCGTAGCACTTAGATAATATTTTTTAACCAACTAAGATACGATGCTTCTAGATCAATTAATATATATATATGGTGCTTTTAGACCAAGAATATCATTGTCATAACCCATTTTGTCCGAGCCTTTAAGCCCAATATCCAAATTAAACAAAAAAAATCCTTTATTTTTATTTCCTTAACCATTTTACAACCCAAATACCCAACACCAACCCATAAGCCCATTACCTAAATTAAATACCCATCAGACCCATATACTCATTTACAAACCAGCCCTAACCCAAACCCAATAACCTAAACCTAATGTCAGCTAACCATAATCCCATCTAAACCCTAGCAGCCGCCGCCATTCAATCTTCCAGCTCCCTCGCGCGTGGCCACTGTGCGCGACAGTTCAATGCCCTGTGGCCGCCACGCGCAACACTGGCCATTTCCACCGTCCATATCTAGCCACCGCCCTGCTTCGCCGCTGACACGTCCGCTTCACATCCATCAGACCTGCAAAAAGAAAAAAAAGCATGATTAATCTGAAAAAAGTAAGCAAGTGGATCCTTTTTTTATTTTTATATTGTAAAAACCAGGTATAAAAACCAAATGAAACAATGTAAGGGGGACAGTTTTTCCAGATTAGAAATATATACAAAAACCCTTTTTAGTTTATCATCCTCATCCAAAACCAACCACGAAACCAAATACAAAAAATTACAAATATATCAAAGCAAAAAAGAAAGAAGATAAAAAGGTGAAAATATAAATATAAGATCTTTCGTTTTTTATAGATCTAGAGAAATAGGGGAAGATTTGAAGAAAACGAACCTCGGATCCGTGTTTAGAACCAAACACCGAGCATTTTAGTGTTGTTGCATGAATTTTGGCCACCACGAACGGCGGTGGCCGTCATCAGAGAGCGACGGTTTGCGGCGACAAGCAAGGCAGCTCACGAAGAACACATTCAGAGAAATTAAATCCCTATCAGTTTTATCATAAGAGTAAAAATGAAGAGTGGTTTTTAGTTTTGATATTTATACCTAGCTTTTAAAGTTTTTTATTTACAACATAAGGACCTCTGCCCAAACAAAACTCTTCCCGTGATCCCTTATAATTTTATCCGTATTTCATGTTGGTCTTCATTATCTTCTTTTGGCATTTTAACCTGATTTTTTTATTTTATTTCGTTTCCATTTAATTTTGATCCTTTTATATATATATGTATATACATATAACACACACATATATACAAATTAGTTTATCTATAATATTACCAAATACGTATATATATTTTTGGTATTATTGTATATTTAATATTATATATATATATGTGTTATATTTAGCATATTATGTTTACCATTTCTATATATACACGTACTACCATATATACATGTACTCTATATTTATTATCATTTATATATATAAAGTATCATGTTATTACGGTATGATATGCATTAACATTAAGTATATAATATATGTACACATATAGCGTAATTATATATATGTAAAGTAAAATAGTTTACATTTTTACATGTATTTGTATTTGTATAAGTAAAGTATATTATATATAAGATATAATATTGATTCAAAATATATATTGTAAAGTATTAATAATTTTCAGTATTATATATGAGTCCTGATTATTAATTTTTACACATGAACTATATAATATTATATACATGTATATTGTGTTATTATTTTGATTCGAGTATCTTTATATTTTTCTTTAAATTTTAAACTCATTCTAATATTAAGAGAATATTTTCTACTTTATTTCGGGTAACCGGCTAGAAACTAGTATCCTGACTCATTCAGGTGTCATCTTTCTCGGTTTCTTAGATCATTTTTTTATTAAATTTTAAATTAAAATTCGAATTTTGATTTTCTTGCAAAGACAACACTAAATCAACGCGGTAAAATTTTGGGCGCTATGGGGGTGCTAATCCTTCCCCACGCGTGATTGACTCCCAAACTCAAACGTTATAGAATCTCTGGTTGATTTTTACGGTGTCTGGCCTACCAAAGTGGCAGGTGGTGGCTCCATCTCCCACCTCCCATTTTTCCTATTTTCAATTTTCAAAAAGACCCTTATTACAATCATCACCCTTTTCTCGAGGGCGGAATGGATCTTTGTTTACATTAAGAGACCTAGCAACCATAAGGGTGATCAACGAATATGTGTTATGCATGTAAAATCTCTTTAAACATTTTTCTATGTATGTCGATTGATGCATAAGGATTTCATTGTTAAGGAGATCTCTTCACGATGCTCAACGATATTCAAATCATCAACATACACAATAACAACAAAGACAAATCCAGAGCTAAACCTCTTAATAAAAATGCTTGAGGAAATTGAATCATTCTTATAGCCTTCCGCTAATAAGTATTCATTAAGGCGATTATACAATATGCACCTAATTTGTTTAATCCATAAATAGATAAGTTCAATTTGATTGAATAGTGTTCTCGAGAACTTGAATTATTTGCATCTGCAGTCTAAATCCTTCCAGAAGTTTCATGTAAATGATATTATCAATAGGCTCATACAAATATGACGTAACAACATTCATTAGGCGGAAACTAAGTCATTTCATTTATTGCCAGACTGATCAAAACCTAAAAGTAGTTGTATCCACCTCCGAGGAATATGTTTCATCATAATCGATTTCATGTCTTTGTGAGAATCCTTGTGCAACCAAACGAGCTTATATCTCATGATTTTCCCTTTTTATTTCTCTTTCTCACAAAAACCCATTTATATCTCACAAATATTTCTCTCTTGAAAGAGATTTTAGTTTCACATCAATTGCCTCTTTCTATTTTCGCCAATCATATCTTTGTTTGCATTGTCCAATTGACAATGGTTCATGATCCACATCAAAATCTCTAGTGCTATATTGCATGCAAATGTATTATCGACATCGAGTTAATTTCGGTTCCACTTATTACGAGACATGACATAATCTATTGAGATTTCTTTATTATTAGGTACATGGGTCATGTCAATGTTTCTGCTGGAGACCTTTTAATCTCTTCTAGAGATTTTCATAATACATTGTTTCCTCGATCAGACAATCATAAAATATAGCTCCATTTATTATTTGAAGATTTTTATCTTTAGAACCTACTTGTCTACCACGCTACATGCATAAGTTAGACTCATTAGCAACTAGAGTTTATCCTTCTGGGACATCAAATTTAATCGGGGCATCATAGCTGGTATATGTGACTTAGTCACTCTTTTAGGGTCAGCAAAACCATCTAGCAATTGATTTGCTAAGTTTTGTACATGAATTATCCTTTGAACTTCCAGTTTACATTGACATTGTTGAGTACGTGGATCAAAATAAGATAATGATAATTCATTCCAATATATTTCTTTTCCCAACTGTGTATTTCCCCCTTAATGTTGGAAAAACCAACTCATTAAAATGACAGTCAGTAAGTAGAGTTATAAATAAATTCCCCATATGAAGCTCGAGATATTTAATTATCGAAGGAGATTCAAATTTGAAATATATTCCTAACCTCCTTTGAGGACCCATCTTTGTACGTTGTGGTGGAGCAATTAGAACATATATCCCACACCCAAAAATTCTAAGATGAGAACTATTTGGTTCCTAACCAAAAACCATATGTAATGGGGAGAACATATGATAGTTTTTTGGCTTGATGTGAATTAGTGATGATGCATGTAAAATGACATGCCACCAGAATTATCAAGAGTGATTGTCTTTATAGGGTAATTTGAAAATTTTGCTCGTAATTTTAGCAACTGAGCAAGTAACCTCGCAAATGCCAAGTTGCGGGTTGATAACTGGGATACACATGACCATCTAGTCGATGCATCGATTAAAACCGTAAAATATCTAGATGATCTATAAGAATGGTGTATGGGACCACATATATCACTCTGTATTCGTTCCAGAAAATTAATAGATTCATAATCTATCTTAGCTGGTGATGGTTGAATAATCAATTTGCCTTGAGAACAAGTATCACATGAAAAACATTACTTTGAAGAATCAATCAGTTCTTCAATGAATAACCACATGAAGTATCAATAGCTTTTCGCATCATAATTGAACCGAGATGGCCTAACTGGTCGTGCCAAATAATAAAGTTATCAGTAAACTTTTGGTTACAATAGCATGAGCTTTAATTTGTACTAATTATTGTGAAGTACAATCTGAATGACAGTGCATGGAATTTTGTCAAGATTTTCTTATTGCCTTGATTTATACTCGTAATATGGAGATAGTCAGCATCCCCTTGACTACTAGTCACAATATGATATTCATTTATGTGAATATCTTCAAAATTCAATAAGTCTCTTTGCGATTTTGGTGAGTATAACGCATTGTGAATATGGAATAGAGTTCCATTTGGCAATAACATATTTGCTCTTCTGGAGCCTTCAATGATATTAGTACTTCCGGATATAGTACTCGCATTATTCACATGCATTTTAAATGGGAAAATATGTATAATTATGCACATTTCAATATGTGCTTTGTTCTATTCACTTCGGAGAATGAAAAATATGTACTTTGTACCATTCACTTCAAGGAATGAAAAATATTAAATATAGCACATATTGGATCAATTATCTATCAAAGATAATGTCACAAGAACTTATTACTCTTCCGGAGCATTGATATTTTAGTACTTTGAGATATAGTACTCACATTTTTCCTCTTGCATTTAGATGGGAAAATAGTTCTTATGCTTAAGTATAGTATGAATACTTGCACTGTCTGCTAAGCATAAATCGCCACAATTCATTGCATATTTTATTCCGGAAGTAATCATATTCTTTAGAGGATAATATGTAAAACAAATTAACATAAAACAAAATAAATAAATGTTTTAATATATAGTATAAAAACATAAATAAATAATATGTAAAATAAATTAACATAAAGCAAAATAAATTAAAATATCAATAATTTCCTTTAGAGATTATAAGGAAATAAGATAAATAGCGAATTGTTCACTTCAAGGGTTATGAGGAAATCAACAATATCCAATTGAGTTGGACCAACAACGCCATAATTATTTTCGTCATTTTCGTAAACAAAATTTGTTTATATTTTCTTTCTTTATCATTCATGATTGTGGATAAAGTTCCATAATCCTTCGGCGTTTGACAAGTATGAGATCAATGGTTTGTACCATCGCATTGATAACATAAAAATTTTAATATGATCGCTATCATTCTTGTCGTCCCTATAATCCCACTTCTAGTGGGTATAAGTATTCTTAAAATGACCATAATGTCTATGTCTGTAGTCTTGACCATGACCACAACTGCTAATGTGGCATTTATTATAAAATCTCACATTCACTTCAGGGAATGGAGTGGAGCCAGTAGGCCTTTAAAAACATTTTTCACGATATTGTGTATGAGGACAACCTTATTTGCGTGAAAAATGGAGTGTGTTTTTTTCTAACATATCTTCATCAGTAATATTTTGACCACATAACTTCAATTGTGAAGTAATTCAAAACATAGCAGAGTTATACTCGCTTACTGATTTAAAATCTTGCAATCTCAAATACAACCAACCATATTGAGCTTTAGGTAGAATAACAGTTTTTTGATGGTCATATCGTTCCTTTAGATTATTTCAAGAAATAAGAGGATCTTTCACCGTTAAATATTCATATTTCAACCCTCATGGAGGTGACGGCGACGAAGTATAATGGCTATGGCCTTATTTTGAGCAGATTATTCCAAATATTTAATCATCGTACGTGACATTGTTAAACTAGTTCACAAAGTCCTTTAGAAACCTTTTTTGCGACCATGAGCCTCACAGAACGGGTTGTCCAACCAATATACTTGGATTAAACCAACAGAACATAGAACATAAATCACCATAATTTATAACAGTCTTCTTGTAGATCATAAATCACCATAATTTATTGCACTTTAAAATCATAATTTAAAGAATAAAAAATAAAAGTAGAGTTTACCGATAATGATTTTCTTCTCGAGGAGGATGGAGACATAGAAATGACCGAGACAACTTCTCATAATCCATTTTTATAATGTCTCTTTCCAAGTCATTTAAACATATCATGTAAAACTCAAAGCACGGTTAAAAATATCAAATCTTATCAATAGAATAAAATAAATAAATATTAATCTTTAATTATGAAGATATATTAATAAGTATACAACATAATTTTCTTACCCCATAATTAAAGCCTTATACTTCGAGAAGCATTGGTCCAGAGTTGAGAGAAAGGGAAGCCTTATCCCCATAATATCACACAACCCTTTGCAATGTAAGAACCAAAATTTTCTTTTTCTTCTTCTAGTAAAATACTCAAAAATTTTGTGTTTCCTTTACATTACTATTGCGAAACCAAACATGGCGAAGTCTATATTATTTATAGACATTGCTGCTACGAGGAAAAAATCAATATAAGAGAAAAATAAATTCTAGAGAAAGTGACAGATAATTAAGGGGTTTACCTTTCTTAAAGCAATTAACAAAACCCCAGTGAACAATAAACAAAATAGATAGAGTCTTGGAATTTTAAAAAATGGTGAACAAAGAGATAATGTATTATATTTAGTATTAGTTTTTTTTCTAAGTTTTTCATTTTAGTATAAATTTTTCAAAAGTTGCATTTTAGTCCCATTTAATATATTTTTATCCAACATTAAAAACTTTAATCAATTATAGTTTTTGTTTACCCCATTAAAGCAATCAACTCTTCCCCAGTTTTCAATACATTGACGAAGTCTTGGAATTTAAAAATTGGTGAAATAAATAGATAAGTTTATGTTGTTTTTTCTAAGTTTTTAAATTTTAGTATAATTTTTTGAGAAAAAATTACATTTTATTTAATAGAAAATGTTTGAAAAATAAAATTTCTTATAATTACAAAGTGTAATATATATCCTAATAATTAAATCTTCTTACAGTTATTTTATATGGATCCCACAAATAATGGGTCTTATTGGCTTTTCAAGGTGTTAAATTTTATAAGATGGTGCTATAATTATATTAAATATTTTAAATAATTAAATTTTATAAAATAATATTTAAAATTCTTGATTAATTAAAATATATTTATTTTTATATTTTTATCAATAATAAATTTTAAATAATCTTCAAAGTGTAAAAAAAAATCCTAATAATTAAAAATTAATAACAGTTATTTTATAGTATTCAATCACATCCTAGATTTTCTTTTTCAATAATAGTGTTGATCTAACTAAAATTACTATTGAAAATTTAATTTGAAGATAAGATCACTCTTATTTGGTTGGGGATTGATCTATGTATTAATACATGGGAACGGCTGTGGCACCCCCACCATAAAAGAAATTTTACTTTTTTTATTGTCTTTTCGGTTATAGGGCTTCGTCCTGACTAATACGAATCGTTTTGTATCGTATATTTAATTTCAGTGGGTGAATCTCTTAATAAAAATTGCCTGCACATACAAGACCTCAAGTTCGAGACCTACTTAAGTGATACCAAGCTGCTTACCACTTAAACTAACATGTTTGTAAAAATTTTACCTTATTTTATACAATAAGTTTGAAAATTTTATTAATTCTCTATTATTTTAATAAATAAATATTATGTCTTCTCAAATTGATATTTTAACTTTGTTATTGCATGTGACCACCACATTTTAAATCAATGGCTGCCTCTCAACCCCATCTTCCTTTCAAGCTTTTTAGGTTGATTTTTAAAACTAGTAAGCTGTGTAAGTCCAGCTTCATTCAAATCTCAAATTCAGTAGAGTTAATATTATTTAGGAAAAACTGCATTCGATATCACTGAGTTTTAGACGATATATCATTTATATTATTAAATTTTCAATTTGTTTAATTATAACATTAAAACTTTGGTCTTAGCTTCAATTATACCACTAGATCGTTAACTCGACAAATGATGATATGGGTGTATTTGTCAATGTGGCCAAAATGACATCGTCTCGATGTGGCTATTGATGCTAAAAAAGGCATAGTTTTAGGCAATAAACTTTAGAGGTGTATCAATTTTGCCGCTAAATCTTAAAACGATTTTATTTTTGCCACTAAGCATTCCGACCGTTGTTGTCGGTCAATCGTCGTAAGATCGGTATCAAAAACTTTATATTTCTCTCATCTTTCTTCTCATCGGTTTGATTTTCTACAAAACTCACTCAAAATCGACAAAAAATCATCAAAATTTCTTATGTGCTAACACTCTGATCTCATTCGATGACCGTCTGATAAGACTAATTTTGAGGTATGTTGTTCATATCCTAAAAGAATATTTATCATTATTTTGATTTTGAATAAAGACTTTAAATCCCTCCAATCAGAGAAAAACCCCAAATCTTGAAAATGATTATTTTTTGTTTAATTTCATAGGTGTTGAGTGGATTTTGTGGTAAACTAATTCAAGAAAAAATAAATAAAATAAAATACAAACATTTTGATATTGATCTTATTGCGAATAGTGACGAGTAATGGGCGACCGAAATATTTACTGTTAAAACACGAACCAAGTGAGCGGCGGCAACGTACGTGTGAAAACCTTGTGATATAATCATTCAACAAGGAGGGAAAGAAAAGGTCCATTAAATACTCTTTTAGAGGCACTTTCTTATCGAATTTGAGATTACATGCCTTACAAACCCTTGAACATTATCAACATAATTTGCCCTATTACTTAAGCATGTTAAATTCAAGTATTGTTATTGGATGCAGTGGTAAATCATCTTAGGAGAAAATTTTAATTTTAAAAATAAAATCGTTAAAAAACAACCACAAACTCTAAATATAAGTAATAAAAATGAACATATAAAATACCTAAAAGATTCAAGTACTATTGTAGTACTTAACTAAAATTGCGGTTGCGAATTAAATGGAAGATAAAGATCACTATCTTGTTCCTGCGGTACTTTAAAACTTTTATTCCACTACATTAATTGAAAGCAATATAGATGGAATATTATTTACGAAAATTCTAAGACCCTCAACTATCATCGATGAACACAGTGGCAGAGTTAGGATTACTATATAGTAGGATTAAAATAGAATGAGAAGTATGAGTATTCTTATACCACTGCAATAAGTATTGTTGATCTCGTACTCCAACAAATCAAGTGTGGTCAATTCTATTATATCGTATGAAGAATTCTATGTCAACTCCTTGAAAATTTATTTAGCTCTTTGAAATTTCCACACTCCATTGAATCAGGTGGGGTCAATTGACCCTACTTTTATATGGATGAACATCACTAATGCTGAATACCGCTGAACATAATTAAATTGATTAATAAAGATTAAAAATCTCAAGAACTCAATATATAATTATAAATTTTATTTTAAATAAAATTATAATTAAATTATTTACCATATATATAATATTTTAAATTTTTTTTAAAATAATTGGATCAAATATCAACCTTAGTCAATTTTAAAAACAAAACCCTAAACCTAAAAGGCTAAATCCTAAACCCTAAAATAAAACCTAAAATCCAAAACCATAAACCCTAAATTCAAAACCCTAAATAGTAAACCTAAAACTATAAACCCTAAACCCAATTCACAAAGCCCTAAACCCAAAATCCTAAACTTAAAATCCTAAACCCCAAAACATAAACACAAAATACTAAATTTGAATATTGGGTTTAAGGTTTGCATTTTAGGGTTTTGGGTTTATAGTTTTGGTTTACGGGTTTTATTTTTTAAATTAACTAAGGTTGGTATTTGATCTGATTATTTAAAAAAATAAAAATATAATATATATATATAGAAAATAATTTAATTGAAGTTTTATTTTAAATAATTTATAATTATATGTTGAATCCTTGAGATTTTTAATCTTTGTTAATCAATTTAACGATGTTCAACATTAGTGGTATTCAGCGTGCTCGTTGAGCGTGATAGACTCATCATATTGTTTAATATATAAATTGGGTAAATTTTAATTTATCAGATGGATAAGGGTTTCATAATATTTAAATTTTTATTTGACTTTTTCGTTTTTCATAACTTCAATTTTGAAGTATGTAGGTGAGTAAAGACAAAAAATTTTGTTATATGTTTTTATTTTTCCAATATTTCATCTTTATCACTGTTCTGCAGTCAACTGGACGTATTTTGTTAATTTAATGTTTTATTTTTTATTTATTTAAATTTATCGTAATTTTTTATTTTCAGTTATTATTTCCTTTTTTGAATTGTTTCTCTATTTTGATTTTTAATAACATTCAGCTGACATATTATTAAAAATGAATTATAAAATAATTAAACTGAAAATTGAACATAAGAATCGAAATTAATTTTTAGCAAGTAATGAACTTATTAAATGAGCTTGAATAGTTCAATCTTTATTAATTCAATTATGGAAAATTTACGAGACCCAACTACAAACCAACTTGGCAGGGGAACCAAGACTTTCTGGCTCCATAAATATCCAAGATTTAACTATTAACCACCTTTCTCAAATTGCTAAAATTGGTCGTCCTACAATCGGAGGCCCCATGCAAAAATAATCGTGTCAACCTTTACCAGAATATACTTAATTATTTTAGAGTATTAGTCAAACCCGTTAACCAAACTCACTCTTAAGTAGGGACGTTAAAAGTTGATTCGACTTGCAAAATTGATTGAAACCGACTTGAGTCAGATATGCTTGTGATTCGAGGTGGTGGTGATCCGAAATCGATTCGAGTTTAAACTAGTGTTGACTTAAACTCGAGTTGGACCTGGAACTTTGAATCTGAACCCGACCTGAGAACGACCTGAACCCGAATTCAACCTGATAATGTGATAGCCGAACCCGACCTGCATCCGACTTGATATGAACCTGAACCCGAGATTAACTTGGTAAATAACTGATATTACCCGACTTGTTATCAACCTGACCGGATATGAACCTGGTCCGTAATTGACTCAACCTGTAAATGATCTGACTTGTTATTGAACTGATCTGATATTTACCCAACTTGTAATAACTAATAAGTTACAATTGATGAATTTGTGAGATTATAAATTTATTATATTATAGTGTGACAAAACCCATCTTCGCAATTTAAGGTACATGATTAACTATGATCTTTAAATTAATATGTTTACTTTTTTATATTTATAAATTATAACATATAAAAATATTTAAAAGTTTTATTAAAGGAAAATACTTTGATACACAAGCTTGTGTAAATTTTAGTTTACACAAGCCCTTCAATTTTAGGATTTAGGGTTTAAGGTTCTATGTTAGAGTTTAGGGGTTTAGTTTGTAGGGTGTAGAATTTAAGGTTTATGGCTAGATTTTAGGGTCTAGGGTTTAGGGTTTGAGGTTTAGGTTTTAGGGTGCTAGGGTTTGGAGTTTAGATTTTAAATTTGATAGAAGGGTTGTGTATTTTTTTTACACAGCTTGTGTATCAAAATATAACCCTTTATTAAATATCTAAATATTGTCAATATAATTCCTTAAGCTTTATGATTTATGATTTAATATTATCAGTTTATGGTTTAGTTTAGTGTTATTGGTTTATGAGATTAATTTTGATTCTTTAAGATTTATGGTTTACTTTAGTGTTTAGTTTAGGGTTATTGGTTTATATGATTGACTTGGATTCTTTAAAGTTTAGGGTTTAGTATCAATGGTTTATGATTTAGCTTATGATTATTGGTTTATGAGATTAATTTCGATTCTTTAAGGTTTATGATTTTGGTTTAGTATTAATGACTTATGGTTTAGTATAGGGCTATTATTTACGAGGTTAATTCCGATTCAACTTGCTAATTTATGCATTTGAATTTGATGAAATATTTAAATCAAAGCTTCACGTGTACAATTGAACTAAATTAAAGTTTCAACTTTCATGTGTACAATTACATATTTACATCCAAATAAAAATTTGTGTATAATTATATTAAATCAAAATTTATGTGGTATAATAATAATGTTCGAATTGAATTAACTTATTAAACTTAGGATCTAATTGAGCTAAATTAAAACTTAGAAACATAAATCACGGACATAATTAAAACAATACTTTTCAAGTAAATAATGTGGATATCCATATATTAAATGAGACTTTAATGTACTTTATTATTAGGGCTTAATACCCATTGAAATTAGAGTTTCCATCTTATGCCTATAAATAGAATTTGGAGAAAGCATTGTAGACAACCCTACTTTGAGAATATAATACAAGTCTCTCTCTTTGTCTCTTATCTTGTTCTTGTTAATCTATTTTGTTATTGCTCTTTACTTTATTCACAACATGTTATCACTCGCTTAATAACCGTGGTTCTTGTCGGCAATTCCCGAAAAAGATTTCAACAAGATATTGGTGATTACATCTACTATATATTCAACTTAGCTTGGAAATTATGGTATATTTTGTTTATTTGTATATCGATATAAAGATTGATTAACCACTCTTTTATTGAGGCCAGCTTATTTTGATATATTGTTCAATTATTATTTCGTTCTAATATTTTGAATAATTGACCACTCACCCTTAATTATCTGTCACTTTCTCTAGAATTTATTTTTCTCTTATATTGATTTTTCCCTCGTAGCAACATCGTCTATAAATAATATATACTTCTCCATGTTCCGGTTCGCAATAGTAATGCAAAAGAAACAAGAAATTTTTGAGTATTTTACTAGAAGAATAAAAAGAAAATTGTGGTTCTTACATTGCAAAGGGTTGTGCGACATTATGGGGATAAGGCTTCTCTTGCTCTCAACTCTGGACCAATGCTTCTCGAAATAGAAGGCTTTAATTACGGGGTAAGAAAATTATGTCGTATACTTATTAATATATCCTCATAATTAAAGATCAATATTTATTTATGTTATTTTATTGATTAAAGTTGGTATTTTTAACTATATTTTGAGTTTTATATGATATCTTTAAATGTCTTGGAAAGAGATATGGCATAAAGAGATTATGAAGAGCTGTCTTGGTCATTTATATCTTTATTGTCCTTGAGAGGAAAATTAATATCGATAAACTCTTTTTTTTTATTCTTTAAATTATGATTTTAAAGTGCAATAAATTATGGTGATTTATGATCTACAAGAAGACTATTATAAATTATGGTGATTTATGTTCTCTGTTCTGTTGGTTTAATCCAAGTATATTGGCTGGACATCCCGTTCTGCGAGGCTATTGGTCTCAAAGAAGATTTCTAAAGACAACTCATTCATTTAGTTCTACTAAATTAAAGAACCACTCCCGATTATGGGGCATATAATAGGTACAACCCAAATCCAATAACCACTCGTATGAACAGAATGATGATGAAGAAGCAACCAATGATATTTCAGAGTCACTAGTATCATGCTCTGCAACACACGCATCTGGATCAGTTTTTCCTTTCTTCTTTAGCTTCGGGAAATTTTTCTTCCAATGACCTTTTCTCATGACAAAAGGCATATTCATCTTTCCCAAGTTTGGATTTTGACTTTGTTTTCCCTCTCATCTTTGGCTTTTTTTTCTTTTCAAGCAACCTCTTACCACCATTGCCTCCTCTGCATTGTACTTGCTCTCCGTCTTGGTTTTCTTTCTAAGCTCATAACTATACAGAGCATCAATTACTTCTTTAAGGGTAACCTCATCCTTTCCATGAAGTAACGTTATTTCCAGAGGCTCAAATTCATTTGGAATGGATGATAGCAACATTAAAGCCAAATCTTCATTTTTAAAACTTTTATCCATACCCAATAGATCTGCCACTAACTCATTGAAGGCAATGATGTGTTCATTCATACTAGTGATTGGTTAATGATTAAATCTGAACAATCTTTTCTTCATGTGAAGATGATTCTGAGAGCTTTTCTTTAAGAATTTTTCCTCCAATAATTTCCAAAGCTTGCTTACAGAAGTCTCGTTCTTGTAATCATACTTCTGCTCCCTGGAAAGACAAGTCTGAATCGTACTGCATGTCATATAGTTTATCATTCTCCAATCTTTCTCCACCATATCTGTGGGTTTTTCTTCCTCAATGGCAATGTCTAGACCTTGTTGAAATAAAGAGTCTAGCACCTCACCTTGCCACATGCCAAAATGATCGGATCCATCGAACAACACCACCGACAAGTTTGCATTTGACATTATCCTCCTCATCGATATAGAGGGAGAACTTGATGTGCCATCTGACTCGTCTTTAGCCATGGCAACGAATAATATTCAACAACACAAACTAGATATTGAAACACTGTTGTAATGACGTTCTTTTATAATAAAAAATTGATGTTCGATAAGAGGCTATCCCACTTTTTCTTGAAAATATTTATTTAAAAGGGGAATTTCTTTAAAAACATATTTGGAATTAAAAAACTTGGATTCGGTACCGGTCACTTGGGTTAGGTAGACCGGACACCAAAAAACAAAACTAGAGATTCAAATGGGTTCGAGAGTCGGTTACGAGTGGGGAAGGTTTCGCACCCCCATCACGCTCAAACTTGGTACCAAAACAATTATGTTTTATTAATATCGAATTTTGCGAGTTAAAGTGATGATTAAATTAAAATTTGGTTATACATACGTGTAAATTTTAAGGGCTTCATTATTCGAGAATAAGAGAAAAACTACCACCACTACGACTGGTACTAGCCACGTTTACTCTCGAATAAAAGGGAACTGTATTAGCAATTTATATTTCGGATGCAACATAACAACAAAGCATGCATGAACATGGCAAATACAAACAAATGCATGAAAAATTAAACTTGACTACCAATCGAGAAACAAAAACATGAATTAAAATAACAAGGGCAAACCACATGATATACAATGCATGACATGTGAAGCAAATAAAGATATGGCATACTGGTCATGAAATAAAAAAAACATATATATGGTCATACATATCTACACAAATATGTACACAAGGGGATTCACGAAACCAAATAAAACAAGAGCAGCAAAAAAAAAAAGAAAACTAAAATGAATGATGCATAAATATATTAATAGAAGATATGGAATTCGAATGAGTAAACCCCACTGTTCTTCGGACTTAATTGGAACAAAATCAAAAACTCGAAAACATGAGATATATGTGACCAAAATGAACATCTTTAAAATGTTTAAAGGCTACGAAAACGGTTTTAAAAAGACGAGAGGATTTAATGAGGTAATTAAACCTATTTTTAAAACAAGTATAAATACCAATTAAATAATCAACAGATTCTTCACTTCATTCATTTGAAAAACCGAATCAAAATATTTTTTTCCTAATTCTCTCAACTGATAAGGAGAGTCCATGAGAACTCAAGAACAACCGTCGTGGTTTCTAGAAACCGGCGACCTCCCCATTGTCAGCTACCGCTCGCTGGTGGCCAGTGAACTCGAAAACCTGACCAAAATCTCTTTTTTCACCGTAAAATGCTGATATGAACCCAGATTTTTGAAAAAAAACACGTCCATATTGCTGAGATCTAAAAAGAATCGAACCAAAAACCCTCTTTTTTCTTAAAAAAAACTTCTTGAAAACTCAAACTGTTAAACCCTCCCCCTGATGATAAGATAAAAAGGAAAGTGAAGGGACATTGACAGAAAGGTGTCGTTCATCGGCGGCACCAACCTCACCCACCATGAACGGTGACAGTTCGAGACTCAAAGGTAAATTGAAACCCTAATCTCCTTCCTTTTTTTACGTATTCGAAATGAAAGGGGATCTGAGAATTTTTTTACCTCTGAAATCCTTGAGGTTTCTTGCTTTCTATTGATATTATGAAAATTTCCTCCCTTACAAATTCTAGGGTTTTATGATTTTATACCCTGACATTTACATAGATTTACATAAATTTGAAAATAAAATGGGAAAAATTGCCATTGGTTACTCTAAGAAATCTAATACCCTCTTAATTTGTTGTTATTCTCCTTACATCCATATTTGTTTGTATTCACATGCGTTTATGATATGGTTTTTTGTGTCTCTGATATGCCTGAATTTCCTTGTCTCTTTGCATGACATGGTCGATAGAGGAAAATGAGGGGACCAGTAGAGAAGCATGTGGTGCAGCTGGAAGGGCAGACACATGGGCTTACTTGCACGAACGAGAAGCTGGACGATTTCATCTGGTCAGCGCGAGTGTGTCACGCAAAAACTAAAAGAGTGTCATGGCACTGATCTGAGCCGCACGATCATCCTTGATCCAACATCCCAAGTTCGGCTGCTCAAGAAGAGGAATACATTAGATTAGTGCATTAGGGTTTTAGGTTTAATTAGAAATTGAGCCTATTGGTCCTTATGTAATAATATTTTTTTGGGTTTGTAAATAGGTCAAATAAGCTGATAATAAAATGGGCTTTTATTCTATATAATTTTTTGTTTTTCAATTTAATTATAACAATATAGTACAATAATAAATATAATAATAACATTACTAAAAATAATAAGATAATAATTATATATAAAATTAAATAAAAACGGGTTATAAACCTGGATAAAATTAGCGCCTACAACTACACCAGGAAAGAGAGGTAGATCACACAGATGTTTAAGTACCAAGTCTTTCCTAGCCAGAACTTTCCTAGACATGCACTGTCACAATACCACACTTCTTTGCAACAATCAAGCAACCGAGATAGCCTTCACCAAAGCTCTAATACCAACTGTTAAGGAAACTGGGTTATTTCCCGAACGAACGTAGCTTCAAATTTGAGCTGAAATGTCAAGATCGAAACTACAAAAATTTATTCAGCAGACAAACTCGTCAACTATTGAATATTGAAACACAATGGAAAAACTCAATAATAAACAAACAAAATAAATAATAAAGAGAATACACTGAATTTAAGAGGTTCGACGAAAATGTCGTCTACCCTCGGGCACCACCACCGGATGATAACTTCACTAATACCAAAATGGTACAAACAAATGGAATTCCTAAGAATTTCCAAATATTACAAACGGGAGAAAGAGAAACAGACGAGAGAGATGATATAGATGTTTAAGCCACAAAATCAACATGAGAATAGGGGAAACGCAATTAGAAGAAGCTATATTACAATGTAGTTTATCTTGATCCCGATATTTTGACTCTTGTTGTCCCTCAGCTGCACACTCTGTGCCTCGATCTGCACCAAATTCTACCAACCCAATCCTGTGGTCACCACCATCAGCTGGTTGATATTGTTTAAATTCTGATGGTGGGGTTGCAACATCCACCAAAATTGGTACCATAGGTGGCGTCATTCGTGATTCCTTAAGAAACTAGCTATTGGGTTTCACCAAATGCGTGGGTGTCTCAACCATCCTTCTATATGTGCTTTGGGGTATCTATGACTATAAGAATAATGATAGACCTAGAGAGGGTTGGATGAGGAATTGTCTCCTTAAAAATTAAAATTCATATATGATTTAAATTTTTTAAGTATTTTCTATTGGAAATCTATTTCCTCCCCTTAAAATTTTGTAAATTCCCCCGTTTAGAATTTTATAGATTCACCCTCTAACATGAAATCATGCATCCTTCCATGTATGATGGTATGAACTTTGCTTGGTCCCTTGGCATCGTGAATTGCAGGTACAATCTAATAATTGTCACGGGCCGCGAGCCAAGGTCTGAGTCATTGGCACCACAGGGTGCACACTAGGGTTCCCAAGAGGTTCTGATAGAGATTTTGGGCCCAAAGAGACCACCAGACTTAGCCCGATCCATGGGAGATTCTAGAAAGCTTATCCATCCACTTTGACCTATGTAAACTTGTCTTGTATACATAGGATTTGTTACCATAGATAGAATGGAATATTCCCAGGATTG
Source organism: Hibiscus mutabilis (assembly GCA_019671005.1). Lineage (NCBI taxonomy): Eukaryota > Viridiplantae > Streptophyta > Magnoliopsida > Malvales > Malvaceae > Hibiscus > Hibiscus mutabilis. The sequence continues at coordinate 2,772,840 of CM033727.1, read as the reverse complement.
TACCATTATGGTTGGTGGGCTTCGATCATAGCCGTCGATGTAAATTTATATAGACCGTCGGATTAGGGGAAATCAACTATAAATAGAGGCTCACTCCTCATTTGATGTATCCAAGTTTCCAAGGAATAAAGGCATTTACTCTAAATCCTCTGAGTGTTCTTGTGTTCTTTTCTTTGTTCTTGAGCGTTCTTTCGAAGTTCTTCTTCGCTCATCTCGTTTGATCCGATTCCGCGTAGAACGCTTTGCGTTTGTCGGTGCTTGGGAAGTTTGATCTTCCGAGAGGGTTGAAAAGGCTTACTTAGCATTTATCTTGATTCACATCGCCTAAGGCCGCACGGTGGATTGGTTAGAACTCTAGCCACGTGACAGTTGGTATCAGAGCTTTGTTCGAGTGACATAAGCTAGTTCGAGGCACGAAGCAACGAGTTAAGATGGCACCAAGAAAGAGAGAGAATGTTGCTGCGAGCCAGAAGAGTGTGGAGACCCAGGCTAACAAAGGAAGTCGAGTAAACTCGAGGGACAAGTTGTCATCGCTCGAGGAGAGGGTCACCAGGCTTGAGGGATCTATGAAGGATTATGTAGAGCGACTCGACGTAGTGGATACACGGCTCGAGGAGCTGGGTGACTAGGGTGATCAGTCAGAGGGAAAGAGAGATGCTCTCGAAGCCATGTTGAAGGCCTTGAGGGTGGAAATGGTGGATCTGAAGGCGGAAGTGATGGTTTATCAGGCTGTCATGCAGAACGGTGTGTTAACCACGACGACACCTGGACACCAATGAAGGACATTTCGAAGCCAAAAGAGTTCAAGGGGAACCGGTTGGCGAAAGATGTTGAGAACTTCATTTGGTGCATGGAGCAGTACTTCCGGGCAATGAGCATCACAGATGATGTCGAGAAGGTAAACATTGTTGTTGTTTACTTGACCGACATTGCTTTGTTATGGTGGCGACGTAGGTGCCTTGATAAGAATAGTGGGGGCACGGGTGTTGGAACCTGGGAGGCGTTCCTAACGGAGTTCAAGCAGCAATTTTGCCCGAGTAACACGGAGAGAGAAGCCATGACCAAGTTTAGGAGGCTTTGACGCGAGGGATCTATTGCGGATTACATTCAGGAGTTTAGTGAGCTACAACTCCTTATCCCCGGCTTATGTGAGAATGATGCATTTATGGGCCATGACCTAGTTAGAGTAGAGGGTTTGCAGGAACTTTCCAAAGCCCTAGCCATTGCGGAGTCCTTGACCGACTATAGTGCTTACAAGTCCGTGGAGTCTAAGTCTTCTAAGCCTTGTGGCAAGGGCAATGGTAGGAGAGACGAGGACGAGTCCAGAGATAGCAGCGATGATGGCAATAAGAGGCCATCGAACAAACCCAGCCGGTATGCGAAACAAGATAATTAGAAGGATCGAGGATCCATAAGGTGCTACCATTGTAATGGTCCACACGTAGTGAAAGACTGTCCCAAGAAGAGGAGGCGCCTCGATGCCATTGTCCATGAAGATGACGAGTCAGATGGAGAACCTAGTAGAGTTGGTGCAATCGCCAGCGTCAATGGATGGAAGCCGAGGGTGGAAAAGTACATCGAAAGTGTTACCAATGTAAGGGGCCGCATTTAGCGCGAGAGTGCCCAGATCGAGTCAAGAAGTCCAAGGAGGACGAGCCTAAGAGTGATGAGGCTGCGAAGCTTGCTCGATGATCTTGAATTCTGCCAAGGCAAGGAAAGCCCAAAAGTAGAAAGGGTTGATGTTTGTCAACGTCAACGTGGCGGGACGATCAATGAGTGCTTTGGTGGACACCGAGGCAAGCGATCTATTCATGTCTAAGAAGGCTGCTGAGAAGCTTGGTCTTAAAGTTGTGGATTCAACCGGTAAGATCAAGTTTGTGAATTCAAGAGAAGTTCCAGTTGTGGGAACAGTGTGGAAGATTGAGTTGCAGGTTGGGGATTGGAAGGCCAAGGAGGATTTCAAGGTAATCGTGTTAGATGACTTTGATTTTATTTTGGGACTAAACTTCCTTGACCGTATTGGAGCTCTCATCATGCTGTTTATCGACGTTGTGTGCATCTTGGGTCCGAGACAACGATGCATTGTGCCTGTGTGTCGAGACAACGGGTGAGGAACCAAGAAGCTGACCGTCATTCAGCTTGTCGAAGATGCTTAATGCCAAGGAGATATCAAGTTGGAGGCGACAGTTGGGGACACTACCTTGGATGGGCGAGCGTTGCCCGAGGCAGTTGGCGTAAAGGCCGTCGAGGAGCCACCCATGAGCTAGGTGGTCGAGGCATCGAACTTCAATGTGAGAGAAGTGTCGATGGGTTTTACATTACCGAGGAGCAGTGGGGCGTCAAACTTCAGGGACGAAGAATTGATGCGTAGAGTAAATGCCAGGAAAAAGAGTGAGGTACATCTTGAACACAGTGATAGTGTTTTACAGTTTGATTTGCCGGATTTGTTAGGTGTAGGGCATAGAAAACCTAACCCATCATATGGAGTTGCCAAGGCTTGGTGCGGGCCGGAGCAACCTTTCAGAGTTTCAAGGGTTCGGTGTTCAACGTGAAGGCATCCAAGTTTGTGTACAAGGATCGGGAGAGTCCAGATCGGGGCAAGTCAGAACTGGTAGGAAAGAGTTCCTATGATCAAGATGTGCCTGGGATGGGTAATTTTGCATGGCGGTGCGAGCCAAGGCGACCAGTCCTTATAGGGGACAACCGAATCAGAGTCTGCTGCTCTTTATGAGGAGAGTGGTCCTTATGGGGGGACAATCAAGCCAGATTCTGAGTTGGGAGCAAGCCAAGGTGCGCGAGAGGAAGCTCCAGGATCGATCTCAGCTTTGTTCGAGAGGCACGACGAGGGCGTCACCAAGTTTGGTGGGGGAGAATGTCACGGGTCGTGAGCCACGGTCGGAGTCATTGGCACCACATGGTGCACACCAGGGTTCCTAAGAGGTTTTGATAGAGATTTTGGGCCCAAAGAGACTACCATACTTAGCCCGATCCGTGGGAAATTCTAGAAAGCTTATCCATCCACTTTGACATATGTAAACTTGCCTTGTATACATAGGATTTGTTACTATAGATAGAAGGGAATATTCCCATGATAGTACCATTATGGTTGGTGGGCTTCGATCATAGCCGTCGATGTAAATTTATATAGACCGTCGGATTAGAGGGAACTCAACTATAAATAGAGCCCCCCTCCTCATTTGATGTATCCAAGTTTCCAAGGAATAAAGGCATTTACTCTAAATCCTCTGAGTGTTCTTGTGTTCTTTTTTTTGTTCTTGAGCGTTCTTTCGAAGTTCTTCTTTGCTCATCTCGTTTGATCCGATTCCGCGCAGAACGCTTTGCGTTTGTCGGTGCTTGGGAAGTTTGATCTTCCGAGAGGGTTGAAAAGGCTTACTTAGGTGTTTGTCTTGAGTCACATTGCCTAAGGCCGCACGGTGGGCTGGTTGGAACTCTAGCCATGTGACATAATGCACAAGCTATACAGCTGCTCCAAGATCATAACGCGCTCCATAGCCAAATTCCGCTTATACGCGTGATTGTGGCCTTTCGAAGTCGGGCTTGGACGACTGCCTTCCGATGAATGCCTCGCGATAGAAACTAGGCTACTGATAAAATGGTTAAATTGGCCTCTCTGAACCCGTTCGACCTGTTGTCTTATGATTCTCCTCCGGCTGAGCTTGCCTCCATCCTTGCTGCAGATCTCCAAGCTGCCTCCTGCCACCCTCCTCTGTAAGCCTTTTATCTAGGCTTCTTTCAATTCAAGAAAAAAAAAGAAAATTTGATTTGACAGTGATGGCATGCATGTGTCATTAAGGCTTCTATTTCTATAGTTTCTTTTTTTATTAATATTTTTGGGTAAGGAAGCTGTAAGTATTAAAGGTTTGTTTTGGGGAAAATCAAAATTATATCAGTTTTTTGTGTGTAAATAGATCTAACTATTTATATATATCGCACCGTGTTAATACCCTGGAACCTACAGTGTTCTACAAGGCTTGTTTGGACTTCCTCAAACTTAAAGTAGAACCATATTTCCAAGCATCCACCCTAGAACTTTCTACATCATAATACCAAAAATAGACATAAACTCTCAACCAAATTGAGGATGCCATATAAAATCAGTGGGTACTAGTGTGTCATTTACTGAGACAAGCTACATGGAAAATCTTGGGCATATTCTTTTGTAGCATAATTTCACATGGTAAAACAAATAAATGAGACTAAAGATGATTTTCATCCAACTTCCACAACTATACTCTAATAACCCCATTGACAAACACCACAACGATCCCTAATAACCACAGTCCAATCTCAAAACAAGTAGGGTATCTGCCCTTGAAATTTGTGTCATCGATATTAGATCTCATAAATGCAAGAAAAACGCCACAAAATCTTGAGAAGTTTTGAATTTTTTTTAAAATTATTTTTTTCATTTTTTTGAAAATTAAATTAATTAAAAAAATACACGTGTCAAATTTTAATTGGGTAGTGAGTTTTTAAACGACGTTGCCTTAACACAATAACAGAATAAAACTTTAGGCATTTATTTTAGCTAAAAATACTTTAGGCACCTATTGTAAAAAAATGTATAGTTTAGGCACCTATTTTGTAGTTAAGTTATTTTTAGAATAAAATTTGAGATATAAATAGAAATTCGAATCGAAAAAATTAAATAAATCTTCAATTATAAAATAAAACTTGTCAACTCAATTAATCCTAAATTTTACTCAACTCGATCGAATAACCCATTTTATCTCATTGGAATTTTTATTTTTCTTTGTCTTTACAATCCATAAACAAATAAATCAAAGCCAGTCACTTTCTTCGAAACCCGAGTGCTCGTAAACGAAAGAGATCCATATAACGGCCAATAACGGCAGGTCAAATCGAATTTACAGTTATGCCATCATCTCCCAAATTCTTTTACTCCCGCCTTTCGCCGCCAGCCACGCGCCTCACCAGATCAACGCTCCTCCTCGTCTTCTCCGTCGTCTCTTTCCTCTTCGCCCTGTATACCTTAATTTCTTCCAGCGGGTGTGGTTACCGTTGTCTCTCCGACCTAAGAACCGTCCGGGTTCTTTGTGTCCGATCCGGGATTGTGGATAACGGTGGTGCTGACGGTCGGAGATGTTGATAATGGGATCAAAAGGCATGAAGTTATGAGCTTTGTTGGCATCCAAACCGGGTTCCGTTCAGCCGGTCGGAGACTGTCGTTGAGGAAGACTTGGATGCCTTGAGATCGTCAAGGCCTTCAACGGTAAATTTGGAATTTACTTTCAAATATAAAACCAGATTACTTAAACTGCACAACAAATTTGTATCGTCACGATCAAACTTGAACTTGAGTTACCACGAGAAAAGACGAAATTCATATTATAAGATATATGGTATGCATGTGATATAGAGATAAAAATCTTTAAAAAGGTCCTCTAAATATGATAGGGTTAAGATGCATGGCACTGGTTATCACTATAAATAATGCATTTCGATCACACCGACGATGCAAGTTGCCGATATAGTTTTTACATTACCATTTTCAAAGGTTAAAACGAGAATCCATTTCTCATGGTTCCATTGCCTGATGGAAATACTCTCTCTCTACGTTGTGTATGCAAAAAATCCCCGCTGAGAGACTCATCCACCAAAATTAGGTGTGCAATGCGAGTCGGATCGGGCTAGTCAGGGCAAAAGCCGAAAGACAACCAAAGAAAAATGTATGTTTGTGATTATGTCATATGTGTGGTTATATATAATTATTTATGTGTTCCATTTGCTACATTTTTTATACTAGTGTAGTGTATTAGTTCGTTATCACTTTTTTGGCATAAGTGATTGCTCCTATGTTGATTGTGCCTAAAGTGTATCGTTATGTTTTTAGGCTTTGATATGGCGCACTCTTTTTTTATTTAAGTTTAAAAAAATAACGAGACTCATATCCTTGTTTGCCGGTCACAATTACATAATGTAATCTTTTTGTTCTTCGTAATGAGTGAATGTTCTTTTTGAATCTGAGTGAAAAAATTATATATTTTTAAAAAAAATTGTTTTAAGATACAATTCACTTAGTTGTTGAGATCATACTTAAATATCAAAATTTGAGCTCATAATGTTCAAAATTTAAGACAACATATATTTAACAAGATACTAATTTTAGATGTTGCCGCGTTATTATATCAATATCTATACATAATTGAGTCTCAAATTCAACTTGTTTCCCCTAATTTTAATCGTGGACTTCAAAATTGTCTTTTAAAAGAATATGCAAACTAATAATAATAACATACTGAAATTACATGTTGGGCCTGAAATCTAACATAGTTTGGAACTGGGCTATGTAGAATGGTTCCACCCAAAATACTTTTGTAGGTGGCTTCTGGTTTTCAATGGGCAAATTTTCAGGCAACATTGAACATATATTGATAGAAAGAGATAGTTTTCAGAAATAACAAAATTCCATGTTCAATATCTAATTTCAAGGTTTTTTCCATCATTTTTCCAAGATCGTACACATACTAATAGAAATATACAATGTTGTAATGATATTTTCTGGTATTTCAATTTTATCTCATCAGAATTTTAATATGAGAAAGTATCAAAAGCTACTTTAGACGAATCGAACATATTTTAAAATAAGTGTTTCCTATCAAACTAAAGTCAAATAAAAAATGGAAATAAAACACCAAAAAGAAAGAACAAACCGATCTGGATATGAAGGACATGTGACCTACACAAGGACATCAAGATGTTACTTGTGCATAGACTTTTAACACATGATTATGCCACAATGGACCCACCATCACTCACTTGAAAACATTTCTTCTTCTCATTTCATTGTTGTTGAAGTGTGTTTGCCATGTGGGTTTTGTTTTAAGCTTATCCAATTCCCAAATCCCTCCAATAATTTAAGCTGTGATTGGCATGTGGAGGTGGCCTACTTTGTTTTTGCACCTTCTGCTCCCTTCATTTGGTTCAAAATCAAGAAAAACAAAAGCATTTTTTTTTCCATTGGTTTGATTAGCAAAGATTGGCACATGGCATAACCCATCTTGATTTTTCATGTTTATGGTTATCCATGTCTATATTGTATGAAATGAGGTTGGCAATCGGCATGCCAGTAGAGCTTGCGTTGCTACAATGGCATCCACCAGCTTTTGTCCCCACTCATCAAACCAACATCTCTCAACATTAAATCGGTACTTATGTGTAGGGTCGAAGATTTCGAATTTAGGGTTAAGGCTTAAGATTTGATTTTTTTAGTGTTGGGCACAAAAAGTAACACCAAAAAGAAGCATAAATTTTTATCTGTGCATTTTAAGCTCGAGTTATTTTAATATATATATATATATATCAGTTTTGGATTCAGTTCATTCACATTTAAGGTTAGAGTTTTTTTGGGTCTTGTCATCTCAAGTTAAATAATTTCAGGGTATTCGTTCATGTTTTTTCAAATTTAAATTTTTTCGTCCAAGTCATCACCGAATTCAAGTCGTATAAGTTTAAATTGTTGACTTTATATGATCAAATTGTATTTCTATCTAAATTTAAATTTTCTTATTTGAGTCAAGGTCACACATCTAATTTTATATATGTATGTATATATAGGGTATTCTTGTTTAGAGTGTGCCAAATTTTTGTGATAACTTAATATGCAGACAAGTACAAAGTACTCATCATTTTATTATTAAAAATTGAATATATGACCTTTTTTTTTGTTTATGGGGTATATACTTATGCCAATAAAATATAAAATAATGAACCATGAGATGAAATGATTGAGATATAGAAAATTGTCTAAATGAATAATCATAACAATACCATATGGTGAGTTGGTATGTAAAACTAATGAAAGATAATTGGATATTATATGGAGAATATATAAATTATTGAAGGCAACAACAACAACAAGAAATCATGATTGGAAATAATTAATTATTAGTTTCAATAGTGGGATTTTGACCCCCAAAAGATTGGATTTCACTAACCTTGATTGGCCTCAAAGCTAAATTTTTAAAAGAAATGTAAAAGAGTGTAGTTGAAGTGAAGTTCTTTTTGTTGTTAATTTTACAAAATAGGAAATGATTTGAAAGGGACAAGGAAATCATCTATTTACCTATAGTGGGATAAGAAGTGGTATTTAAGTGAAGTAATTGGTGGTATTGGCCTAAATAAAAGAAAAATCATTGCTATTTTGATTGGGGCATTTTAAGAAAAATAATAATTATTAGCCCATTTTCTTTTTTATTTTATTTTTTCAGACAATCAATCATATGCCACATGAAGATACATGTGGCCCATGGAGATGCCCCTTTTGTGTCCACCTTGAATGAGTGGCAAATAAATGTCATTTAAGAAACTGGGCCAAACTCAAATATGTAAAATTTATTCAATTTTTTTCCTTTTTATAATACTATAAATTTAATTTATTAATCGATTAATTTAAATCGAATATTGTATAGATTTATAAAAATAAATTTTAATTCAGTTTGTTTATCCACAATGTCAAGTACTATACTTAATGACCTAATACCTCATATTGAGAAATGAATAAACCTAAAAAAACATATTACACTACCAATAACTAATTGGTCTAGTGAGATGAGACACCATATCCCTTAAACAGTGTTATGGATTCGAATCATAACGTTGTGAATAAAAAAACTAAATTAAAAAGGTCCCCTCCATAATGATCCTTTACAAAATCTGTTCTGAATTAATCAGCCAGTGAATCATAAATCGATGGTTAAACCAAAAAGAAATATTACACTAAAAATATATGTTAAATAATAAAAAAAGAAATACATAAAATTAGAATAATATAAATATGATATATATATATATATATAACAATTTAAATCTGATATGATATAAAAAAATTAAAGTAAACTACATAAATGGTCCCTCAATTATACTTCAATTATCTTTTGCGATTGCAGTTTATATAAATTAATATAATAACATAATTAGCCCTTAAAATTTACACTTATTTAATTTAACTTTAATTTTAAAAATTAATTAACATAATTTTAATAATCTATCAATTTAGTCCATCTTTCTTCCTATTTCTTTTTCCCCTTATTCATTTGTTATTTATAGTCCAACCTTCTTCTTTTCCTCAACAGGAGCCGGAGCGACAGCACCGCCTCCACCAGATGCAGCAACAGGTGCAGCAGTAGCAACCGGAGCAGCACCGCCACCGCCACCAGCACCAACATTGGTTAAAGATTCTCTATGCCACACTTCTCGAAAAGCATAGCGAACAAACTCGGCCAATAAGATTCAATCGAAACATTTGCAGCTTTAACTAAAGTCGCAATCTTCTCAGCCTATTAGCAAACGTTAAAGAAAACAAACAAAAACCCAAATTCCCAAAACTAAGAGTAATTCATTCTTTCAATAACACTAATAAAAAACCAATTACAAATAAGAAAAAAATTCAAATAATAAATCGTAGAATCATAAACAAAATAAATGCATAGAGGATACGGTGACGGGGATGCCATCATCATGGAGAATCAAAGCACCGTAAGAGCAAGCAGCTCCACTAATCGAAGACATCGTTTCAACTGTGAATTAAACCCCAGTCCGTATAAGATTTAGCAAAACACAACCGGAACCATAAATTAAAACAAAACTGTATGAAAACTCGGGATGAATATAGGTTACCTGAGAGAGAGAAAATTCTGGGTATGTGCAGAAGCTGAGAAGCCGCTCTTCAAAGTTTAGGGCAAAGTGGTAGTAGCCTTTTCGATCCATGTAACTGGTTTGAATCAAAAAATTAAAGGAGAAAAGAAATAGAAAAGAAGATAGAATAAATTGATTGATTATTAAAATTATGTGCCTTAATTTTTTAGAATTAAGGTTAAATTAAAATAAGTGTAGAATTTGAGGGCTAATTATGTTATCATATCAATTTATATTAATTGTAACGTCAACAACAATTAAATTTTTAACGGCGTTGGACTAATTTGTTATTTTTTTAAGTCGAGGACTAATTTATAATTTTTGATAGTTGGGAGACACAAAAGATAATTGGAGTATAGTCGGGGAACTATTTATTTATATAGTTCACCCAAAAAATTACTCAAATACAATAAGAACATACATAAAATATGATAGTATATGTTTATTAATTTTACTCTTTTTTATTAAATAAAAATTATATTCTCATACCGAATTTTAAATACATATAAGATGAAGTAATATAACTATCTTTAACTACTAAATCAATCAGTAAATCTTATTAATTTTAATCTTTTAATATTATAAATATACCATACAAACTGCAAATAAATTTTTTAAACTCGAATCATTTAAAAATAACATCATATTTTGTATCGAGAACACTCCAAAATTTTTAGTTTATCTTTGAAAAAGACTAAATCATGATTAAGCTAGTTATGTAGTTCGAGAATGGTCGGAAAGTGAATGAAATTCATTCATTATAAATATACAAAATTTTGAGTATAATAATTAAAGTGTATAATAAAATGGGTGCCATCAAATCCAGCATAATCAAATACAAAATCCTGAATTAACAGAAAATAATTACAAATTATTTAAGCATTGATTTGACATTTTCGACCATGTTTAAGAATATATATGAGAAGAAAGAAGCAAGCAGAAACCTAATCAATAAGAACAAATTCTTGCAGATCAGAACAAAACACCAACAGCCTAGCCATGAATGAAGCTCTACTTTCACTTCATTTTCTTTCCTTTTTCCTTTCTTTTTTTATTTTAATTATTCAATCATTCTCTCTCCAGGAGAAATCCAATGAACACTTCTTTTTAGCAGGCAGTGAAGGCTTTAGATCATCTGCCATTCATTTCATTCCTTCACCCTCTCTGTGTGTGTTTTTATCTTCATGTTGTTTTCAGACAGTTTCCATGAATGGAACCCCTCCCCCCATAAAATTAAAGGTGCTTGCATTTGCATCTTTTTTATTTTTTTTAATATAATTACCGGTTTTCAACTCATTAACTGACTAATCCGAACCATGTACTAAAAAGATTCATTATGGGCTTTCTCAATTCAATTGTTTCATTCACAGCATCATAATTTGAATCATTAACCTTGCTTAAGGGATTTAGCATCTCATCTCACTAGACCAATTAATAATCCATCTTTGTTCAATTTTGTTCTCTTTTTCTTATAGGCATATTGTTTGATTGAATAATCATTTAGACTCTTATTTATTTTAAGCTATTTAACCCTTAACTTTTTAATTTAAGTCAAAATAATCTCTATACAGAGAAAAATTATTAATCAACTAATGACATTGCCTAATATTGTCAACTTCTTTTAACATCGTTAATTTTTTTGAAAATAATTGAAATGAAAGCTTATGTTAGACACTAAAGTGAACAAATAAATGTAACTTAAGGATTAAATCGTAACTAAGTAACTAACCCTTCTTCAGTTTTTACTGCCATTTTTAAAAGGCTTAATTTCAGAATAAGTGCTTAAATTATTTTTTTTTAGGTAACTAAACTATTTTTGTTCTTTTTAGGTGTCCAAATTATCTCATTTGACCCTTTTAGGTGCCTAAATTATTTTTTTACCCCTTTTAAGTGCCCAAATTATCATTTTTTTGTTAAAATATGTACTCAAACTATCATTTTTTTAATATGATAGATGTCTCAGTTTGACCTTAAAAGAGACAAAAATGATAGTTTGAGCACTTAAAAAAGGCAAAAAAAATTAAACACTTAAAAAAGAGAAAAAGGAATAATTTGGGCAGCTAAAAAAACAAAAAATAATTTAAGCACTTAGAAAAACATAATAATTTAAGCATTTATTTTTTACATTAAGCCTTTTTAAAATAAAAAATAAGATGAATTAAAATTATTTCAGAAACTTATATTGATTAATTTACCCTATGCATGAATTTAATAAAAAAACGGGTCCTATTTTAATTCTTATAAAGGGTGTTTATAGTTTTCATGTTACTAAACACATTTGTGACATGTTTTATAATGAGACACAAAATCCTTAAAGGGTGGTGTCTTGCTTTCTTTGCATTCTATCAATTAAAAAGAAAATTTGGTCACTGACATCATTGATTCTTTTCACTGCTTTGTCCTTAACATTTTCCCATGTGTTTATATACTTGAGGCCATTTCTTAAACCCACGACATTCTTTCACTTATTTGATATTATTTCTATTCTTATTAATATTAACTAGGGTTTAGAATATTGTTGAGAAAAAATATCATGGTTTTTTTTTTCATTTAAATTTATCTTGCAAACTTTTTAAGTTTCTTTTTACATGAACAATTTAATTTCTGACAATTAATTATTAAAATGAATTTGTTTTGGGTTATTGTCTAAAATAAGCTTTGTCTTAATCGAACACGAATTCGAGTATCATAAAAATTTAATTATTTATTGATCAAATTTTCTTAGATTTGATAAGAGATAGAGGGGAAAAGAACTCATGAAGTGATAAAGAGATGGGGATTGAAGGATGAGAAAAGGAAATGACTGTAAAATTAATATAAAATATTGGGAAAACAACATAACATATAATTAGATTTGGAAAAGGATTCAACATTCAGACAGTGGTGGCAAAAGCCAAAGTCCCCCTTTCCCCTAAAATACTGGTTTTATCATCCATTACCATGTGGCAATCACGTGGTTTCCTTATCTTATCCACCAAAAACAAACCTAACTTATCCAAGTAATGAGTAGTTTAGTATCGTTTAAATATATTTTAAATTTAAAATTTTATATATACATAAGGTTTTTATTAAAAAATTAATCTATTAAAACTAAGTATTCAACTTTAATTGATTCGAATTATTAGACTAAAGCTATAAAGAATCAAGAGGGTAATAAAAAACGGGCTTATCAATTTCATCCTGATTCATTCGCCCTTTACAATGCATGCAGGTCTGAAAAGCCTCCCTTTTGGTCGCTGCGTTTTATTAGTAAAACGACATAAAATATACTAAAATATATATTAAATTTAACCTTAATCAATGATTGAGAGTTCAATTTTTATTTTGACTATAAAGTAATTTTAAAATTTATGGACAATTTTATCTCCTATATAGATCAACAAAACACAAAAGAATTAATTATTAAACTCGCTCTTATAAACACTTAAAAAATCAATTATGTTTTATTACAAAGTTCAACATAAAGTTTACCAATTTGGCATTTCAAAGTGTGTTTAGATTTTTTTCTATGATTTGTCAATTTCAAATCATATTAATGATCTTTTCTTATACCATGATTATTTTTCTGTTAATACTAACTTTCAAATTTTAATGCGTACAAATCGTTTAACAATTTCATTAAAAATAGGGTTGAAATAATAATAATAATTAATAATAATCCTTCACATGGAAAACCTTTGATCATTGAAATTTTATATATCAATTACTTATACCAGTCCCTGGATTCAATTCCGAGTCTTAATTCTGTGGGCAAAACTCAGATTAGTGGGGGGTTTATTCACAAAGCTCAATCCAAAGTTTTTAGAATTTGGCATTTTAGGGTTAAGCATCCCCTATTTCTATTTTTGGCCAAAAATACATGTTTGGTATAAAATAAATTTTCACTTTCAGGTTTTGTTCAGTTTTACATAATAATTTGGTCAAATGCTTTTATAATATCCTTATTGTACAAATAATTAATGTTACACGTTGACTCTTTGATGAATAAGTTTAATTTTATTATAATTTTAGTGGTCGAAGAATATTTGATGATTAAATTTATTTAATATTTAAATACTTACATTTGGTAAGAAGTCTTAATAAGGTTTTTTGGTGAATAGTATCAAGTATTTGACTCTATAAATATCATTAAAAAAATTTGACTCTAAAAATTTAAGCTTGATTCCAAACCTTCAAAGTTAGGCCAACCATTGTTTGAATTGAATATGAGCAAAACTCTTTTGAAGATCCGAGTTGATGGAACCCATACTTGCTTTGTCTGAGAGCTTGAAGAAGAAGTTAAAAACCACCTGGATAAATCCTAGGAATTTTGAGATACATAAGATATAATGTATTTGTATTTTGCAGATGGAATGAAACAATTTATTTTATATTTTTTTCACTCGATAGTTATTGGAAAAACCAAATACACTATGGTAAATGACTTAACTGTTTGAAGAATTTAAATTTTGATATTGTCTTGATATAAATTTCTAACAAAGAATAAGAAGGAGAAGAAGTTACATTGGTATTTTTAAAAGTCCTAAATGAAAAAACAACTCTTCAATTATGTCTTTAGTTTGTTTTTAGCCCTTAAATTATTTTTTGGTCAAAATAAGTTCCTAAACTATTGTTTTTTTTATTTTAAGATATATAAGTTCTTATTTTTTTTGAACAAAATGGTACTTAAACTATTTCTTTTTCTTTTTAAGATAAAATATTTATTGAGAAAAAATCTTTGTAATCTGTCAAGATTTTAATTGCGTTAAATTTTTTTACTTAGATATGTATTTTTATTTAAAATGACTAAATTGATTGAATTTAGGGCCTTAAAAGAAAAAATATTTTATTATCTAAAAGCAAATAAAAGTAATATTATTTTAATATAATTTCAAGTTGTTTTATTTGGTTAAGGTTTATGTTTTTGTTTGAAGGCTTCATTTCAAAACATTTAAAATTTTAATTATTATTTTATTTATTTTAACAAAGTTAGGTGATTATTTTTTAACTTTACCCTAATACTAATAATAACTTCTTGATTTTTTTTGATTTGTTGGAATACAAAAGCAAAAATAAAAAAAAATGTATAGTTTAAAATTTTTAATGTAAAACTTTGATACAAAAGAAAGAGGTCAATTTTAAGTTCAAGTAACCTAACCAAAAACTAAACCCCAGACAAACCGTCCAAGATTTAACCTTGAATTCTAAACCCTACTTTAAACCCTAATACTTTTAAAGGCAATAAATAATATATGAGTAATTATCCATGTATTTGTAAAGGGTATGTTTCTAATGTTATCATTTTTTTATTTATTCATTTTAGTAATTAAAAATAATTAATGGTGGATTGAAATCACTTAAAATTAAAAAACCCCATCGTTAATATATCAAATAGTAAACTTGTAGCCAAAAAATTATTTCAATGAGTTCAAGTAACTGAACACAAAAATTAAAGGTAGACAAACTTAAATTATAAGAATTAAACCCTCGGTAAAAAAAAATTTTCAACCTAAATTACCTAAACATTTAAAAACAATAATATATGAGTAATTATCCATATATTTGTAATGGTATATTTTTATTTTACAAAAAAATTTAATTTTATCATGTGTTTTATTTATTTATTTTAGTAATTGATAAAATAAATACATTTTATTTTTAAAACCACTCATAAGCATTAAGGGATCATCGTTAATATATCAAATAGTAATTATATATAAATTTTTTGGAAAATTTGTTTTTTTATATAATTTTTATATATAAATTAAAAATATATATAAATGAACATTTACCAAAAATAATAATATTTATTAAATAAATATATTAAGTAGTCTTTAAATATAATTGAAAATTAATAAATTTAAATAAATTTTATTTTTAGGTCAAAAAAATAGAATTGAGAAGAATACACATTTTCAATAAGAACAAAGCCAACAATATTAAACAAAACCTTTGATTTGAAATCATATGGCATTTCTTTTTTTCTAACTGAAAAATATTTTGTATATGGTATTTTTAAATAATAATTTACAAACAAACAAAACCAGAATAAATTATCTTTTTTTTTGCATTTGGGAAAATGGACCGACCATGCATGAATTATTAAAAGGTACATAATGTGTACATTAATATTACTATCTCATACCTTTATATGGTTTGAGAAACAATTAAAGCAAAGCATGTGAGACATGCAATACAGGCTTGTAAAAGAAAAGAATAAATTGTTTTTTAATAAATAAATAAATTGTAATAAATAGTCTCACCTTTATTCTCCCCTCAACTTCCATCTGTTTGTAAGCAGTAAAATATATATATGGGTTGAGATCCATTCGTTTGTAAAAAATCGAATTGTATTAAATCTTTAAACAGAATTCTTCTAAGGAAAAAACTTTAATACACGGATTTAGGGTTTTAGATTTAGGAGTTTAGGTTGTAGTGTTTAGAATTCAATGTTAGTATTTAAAATTTAGGGTTTAGGGTTTAGAGTGTAGGGTTTCATTTTTTAAAACAAAATTAGAAATTTAATAGTTCATTTTTATTTATAAAACTCGAACTAAAAATATTGTATAAAGAACAACAAATTTCTTACTTTTTAAAGTCATTTTTATTTATTTAACTACAAAATTTAATCAAATTTCTGAATGATCTAAATAAAAATCAAAAATCAAAATTATTGCATCATTTGTGACAAAAGCATGACCATTTAAATCACATCAAGCAACAAATTTCAAAACCTAACTACCTTAATTATAAAAGCTAAAACTCCCCTAAAAGAGAGACTTAAGCAATAAGAATAATAAAAACTTTTAGAGCAAGGTTTTGCCTGCAATATACAAACAAAGTTAAATTATTCCACTTAATTTGGTGGGCTATTGAGCCTCCCATATCAAAAAGCTAAAATAAACAATTTTTTTTTTCAAATTTCCACTCAAAAAGTCACCTCAAATTCAACAAGTATTATACATCTATGTCTCTAACACGTTTTAAGGGGGACCCCAAGGGCACCTAATCCCAATAGGTTAAGGAATTTTTAGCCCATAATGACTTAGTCAAGGCAAAAGTGGGCTCAATCCAAATAGTGTTAATTGTCATCTTGGTCGGTAAGTTTTTTATATTTAATTCATCACTTTTTCTAAATTCAAAAAATACCCATTTTTTTAATTAAAAACAACTTTTTTATTAAATGAAAGTATTACATTTTTAAGACAAATATCAAAATTTAAACTAATATAAAATAAAATAATATAAGCATCTTTAGTCACGCAGTTTATTAGTATATCTAAAAAATAACTTTCATATTAAAAATATAGATTGTTATTAAATAGTCAGAAATTATCCCATAATTTTAAATTTCAAAACATCCAAGCTTTAAAAGAGAGAAGAATGTGATGATTTAAATTTTTTAAGGAAGACACAACAATATTAGACTTTCTTTTTTAAATTTTTATTATTTATTTAACGTTGTAAATAGATGCTTTAGGTTCAATATTAAACAATGTCCAGGTTTTATCCTAATTTATTCTGATTAAAATAAAAATATATTACAATTATTATTTTGATTGTATGTTGTAGAGATCGACTATAATTATTATTTACTATCGTAAAACTCCTAAAAGATCGACATTTTCTTGTAAAAGAATCAAAAATTTTACCCTTGTATGATGAAAGGTTAATCATAATGAAGTTATTAAAGGATAATAACATGAATTTCTATAAATTTCTCTTACTATTTTTTAAATATCGAGGTTAAAGAGTCACCATTATCCCATAATTTTAAATTTCAAAACATATAAAAATATTATTATTATTTTTGTTTAATATTTTATTTATTTTTGCTAATTGAGAGAATAATACATAAGTTTGTTATGAGTGTGATCCTCCCAATTCAATTTGCTCCATTTACTATGTTAGAATTTGAACCTCTAATCTTACTTAAGAAGTCTAGTGTCTCATCTCACTCGAATAACTGGTTGTTGATATAAAAGTTTTATTATTTACTAATGTTGAAGAGATGCTTTACTTACCAATATTAAACAATGTCCCTTTGTGATTAATAGTATTATAGTTCATAAATAATTAGTTGAGGAAAACAAGAGGATGTTATATTTTATTACTATGTGCAATGCCCTAGAGGGTGAAACAGTGAACCTTTCCCTAGAACTAGAACTTGTATAATTTCTAAAGAAAATGTTTTTTTTTTATTCTTTACTCGAATATTTCTGTGCATCTATTTTCATGCAAAAGACAAACAATCTTTCCTTTTTTCACTATTTTTTTCATTCAAATAATCGGATATAATTGGAATGCACAATATAGTATTATAGGTTAGTGCAAGATATCATAAAATATAAAAAAAAATAAATATTTAGATGAAGTTGGTGAAAAAAAAAATTAATGTCTTGTGTTTGAGTATTTAAGGTAAAATTAATTAGAACGAATTTTTTTCGTTTTTAAAAAATTATTAGATTAATAAAATAGAGAAATTACGCGCTGTTCAATCAAATGATTATCTCATTTTGTTCTAAGTGAATCATCATTTTTTAAATGTAATTAGAGAGTGAATAGTTATTTTGAGATTTAGTGAATTAATTAAATTAAATTGATTCATCTAATAATATTCATTATAAATAGATGTCAATGCTTCTTTTGTTCTTTTTGGAGAAATAAGGTGTTCGTTTTTCCTTATTATTTACTCTATTGAATAAAGCAACCATCACCCCTAGTATACTTTAAGTTGATTTAAATTAGTCGGATATTTAAACTTTTGAACATTTCAATTTCTGAAATTAGTTAAAATATTGCAAAAGAAAAGCTAAAGATATTTTAAATGACAAAGTCCTAAAACAAAATGTTAGCATTCTAATTTTAAGTCTTGCTAGACTTAATTTTTATTCAAAAGTCAGTCTACTACATACCCAACAGGTCACCAATCATTTATTTTTTTAAAAAAATGAGTACTTCAATTTAATAAATTGCACATAACTCCTTTTTTTCTTTGAACTGCACTTAATGATAATACTAACTAATGAAAACAAGTAGAATGGCAAATTGGAGTCTACAAATCGGCATATATATTTTTTAAAACAGTAAATCGGCATATATCTTAACATAGCACATATATATATAATAAATATAATATGTAAATCTTAAAACGGTAGAAGCATGCATATGCACCAAGTTAAATTGAATGTTGCGGTGCAAAATATATTACATACCAAACTTTGAGGTCTAAAGTTGTTTTTTTTTTTTTAATCTTGAGATAGAAGTGAAACAAAAAAAATAATATTATATATGAAGAGAATAACAAGTTTTTGAGGTGATCAACGAGAATCATGACGTTGGTCACCATGAAACAAGCTTGAACAATGCATGCATATAACAATGTTATCTAAAAAGAAACAATATATAATGTAAATGATACCAAATGTAAACCACAAGCAATCAAGGAAAAATATATGAATATGGTGACCATCAAGCTCCTTTAAATAAGCTTATATATATAAGATAGGGTCCATTTACACGATATAAGAGCTTTTAAGTTTTACACGATTTTTTTATCGTTAGATGAATGAAATGGATTTTAAAACTTTTAGGATATATTATTTTAGGGAAAAATCTAGTTTTCAAGCATCAATTTCACCCATCCAACGTTCTCAAAAATATAAAACTATGAGTTTTACACCCATTTGATTATGTATATATATATATACAATGATCCATCGAACATGGTTTTGAAGCATTCATAGTATCAATCCCTAGGGAGAAAAAAGAAACCTATGTAATTTCTTCTAGTATTGGGAACTTAATTGAAATGCATCAATGGCCTTCATTTTCTTTTAGTTTTACCTTTTTTTGGAGGTTAATTGATTTCAAGTAATTATTGTCACACGCTTTCCTATTAAAGTCCACGTTATTCTAAAGATTTGCCATTAATGAACAATTTATATATTGTTAAAAATACTTTAGGGGGGTTAATATTGTTATTTATAAGTTTAACGTTGATTTAGTTTTAAGGTTTAGAGGTTAATGGTTTAGGTTTAGTGGTTTAAAATTGATGGGTTGTGGTTATAAATTTTTTACAGGTTAAAACTTAAATTTCTAACCATATTACCTTAAACTTTATATTCTATAAACCCTAAATTTCAAGCTTAAACCCTAAAATCTAACCGTAACCTTTAAATTCTAAATTATAAATCAAATAATCTAACCTCTAAACCCTAAAATATGACCTTAAAACTCTAAAACTAAGGTGCCTATTAAAACTTTTTTTCACAACTGTGTATTGAATATAAAAATCCTTGGAGTATATCTTAATAACTCACCAGGAAAAAACTGAAATGAAACTACATAATATGAAATTTGAACCTAACATCTCAAAGTCTTATTATTAAACTAATATGTCTCAAATTATTTTTAATTGTTACAATTAATAAAATGTCCACGTATGTGTCTAATGATTATTAATTATTCAAAAGATACAATCATATTTTCTTTGAACACTAAACTTATTTTATTTTTACTTTTCCGTTCAATTGTTCTGTTAGAATGTAAAAATGGAGAAAATGCATTACAATTGTCACCATTATTCATAAAAATATTGATGTGACATAAAATATAATTAAAATAATAATAATAAGAAAAAAAAGAAGAAGAAAAAAAAGGAGGAGGAGGAGGTTAAATACATAAAGTCATATATCATTTAAATAAATAATTATATCACCTTAACAAATTAGTTTCCGTTCAATTAATATCGAGTCATCACAAAATTTTTAAAACCACGAGTTTAAATAAAAGTATTATTAAATAATTGAAATTAATTATAACTTCTAAATTAAAATATATAAAAATAGAACAAAAAAATAGTCAAGATCTCGGCATTACTCATCACAAAATCCAATTACCACGACTCCCATAATCATTGAATTATTGTAGCAATTGGGTAGACCTAAAAGAATAAAATAAGTATAAAAATGTTTGCACTAATTTCATGTATAAACTTTGTACATAAAAATATCATTTCGCTACCTTAATCTAGAAATCGAATAATTTATCATTTTCAAGATTATCGTCCCAATAATGTATGTTTAATTGGTACATTAACCATTGAATTAAGGGGTGTGATGTTAGATTTTGGCGAATAATTGTCACGTGTACTAACTATTACCAGTACACTTTCTGTCCACACTACATCTATGTATCATGTATGACTTTTGGATGTAAGAGTGTGACATGTCACATTTTAATTCTTTACGCACTACGATATTCAAATAATTAACTTATTTATTTTATAATTATTTTGTTTACAAACGCCATGATTTTTTAAAATTTTTATTTGATTTTAATTTGGACTTTTTATTAAATAAATATGTTACATTCTTATACCAAGATTCAAACTCAGAGCATCGTTAGCCACTAAATCAATTAATAGTTTTTATTTTAATTTTGGTTTTGGTTAAACATTATTGATAGTATTTGAATCAGACCGGTTTGCCTCTTGGGCACCCATTAATGTTCTAGATCCGGGTATGAATATTGTAGTGGAAACAAGCTCAAAATTTTTTCTTTCAAAAAATTTTATTTTATTAAAAATAAAGATATTTATGTTATTTTATTTTGTGTGAGTTCACATTTAGGTTTTAGGATTGATTTTTTATTAAAAAATTTACATTAAAAAATTCATTAATTGATCAAATAATAAAGATATTTATGTTATTTTATTTTGTATGAGTTCAGATTTTAATATTTATTTTTATATTATAAAAACTCTCTATTTAATAAAAAAATTGAAACTATAGTTTAAAAAATTATTTTAAAGCATGAGTTGAAGTCGATTTCTAATGTATTAAATAAAATTCAAGATAAATAAATTCAAATGTTTATAAATCCGAATCTGGTGTATTAAAATAACGATTCCACCTCATTGCCATTCAGAATCATTCGTCATTGAAGCTATTATAGCACCTAAAATATGGAATAGAAAGAGAAATCCTTATAGGGCATAATGTAGACCATTAAAAGCATTGAATATATAAATTAGAAAAAGAAAGAAAGAGGGCAAAATGCTTAGGTGGCATGAATTAGATTGCCTGCTCATCATTCCCCTTCCCTTCCACCAATGACAAATATGGCATGCTCTGCTGTCACCATCCCCCCCTAACGTCCGTCAAATCCCTCCCCACCATGGAAGAACCAATCCAACCTAGGGCTGTAATTGAGGAGAATCGAGTAAAATTTAATAAATTAAAAATTAAAACTGCATGTGAATTCAATGTAGAGATTGATATTTGACTTGAGTTATTTTAAATATTAAATCTTAAGTTTAAGTTTGACTCGGAGATATGATTAAATTATTTAATTTAATTAATATTTATTATACTTTTTTTTCTCTCTTCACCATCAATTTCTCTCTAGTATTTCTTCACATAATATTTCTTTGCATACAAATATTTGGACATAACGTTCAAATAATTATTGTACTTATAATTTCTTAATAAAAATAATTATCTATTTGACTCGTCAGCTAATAGAAACGACAAACAAAACGGACAAGTGTAAATACCTTTTTTATACCTACATTTTATTAAAATATTTATATATATCACCTATTCATCATCTACGATGGGTACACTTTTTAATTTACATCCGCCCACGTAACTACGTACCCAAATCTACCCCCAACACCACCATTCTACTCATCAACAATACGAAAGTTCAAATTCAAGTTCAGTTAAACTCGTTTGTAGTCCTAACACTGTTACCGCTCTCCCGTTATCTGCTTAGCTGGATGCCACTGCTTAGCCCTCCCATAAGGTATTTCCCTACAATGGGCCAGCTGGCACGCCACTCTCTGCTGCACATGGCCAGCTACTTCTGTCGCAGTGGACCCACGTTTCCAAACTCCCAATACTACCCTTGTTTAAACCCCTGTTTTTACGATAAATGCCATTCCTGGCCTTTTTTCGGCCTTTTGGGGAAGGAGGGGTCCCTTCTTTTACGTGAAGTTGACATTAATCTCTCACTTTCTCGAGCCTATCGAAGAGACTGAACAGGTGGGGATTTGCATGGCTTTGAAGTAATTTCGGAAATTAATGGGGACTCGAGGGTATTTTGGGTATTTCGGTCTTTAATTTCTCCATTTTTTTTCTTGGTTGCGTGAGCTAGTTAAAAAATAAATCTAGTAGAAAGTACAAAAATCTAGGGGATGTATTAGACCAGCAGTCCATGAATTTAAGTGACTCATTATATGACACATATCAAATGAGGAATAAAAAAAATAGTTTTTTTATTCTAATAATTTACGCTGCCCGTAATTTTTTTATATTTTTTTACGTTGACAATCAGTAATCACTTAACTTTTAATTCTCGATTATCGGTATTTTTTTATTTTTTACTTTTTAATAAAAAAATTATCTTTGTAACACGCGTTTTCTCTGTTCTTATGACACATATTTTTTTCTATTTTTGTAACGTCTTTTCTTTGTTTTTGTGGTTTTTGTTTTATCAGTCCTTGTGGCATAATTCATCATACTCTAGCGGTCGATCGTTGCTCGCATAGAGTTTATAATCGGCGCTAGTTCATGATTATAATTTTGTCGGTGGTCACGCAAAGTTAGATTCCCACTCGGTTGATGATTGTTTGCCGATGTTAATCAGTCATGGGTAGCGGAACATTATGCCTGATAGTTTTGATCGCTCATCGCTCATTTTACATCGGTTATGGGTCCCGATTGGATAGAAACAAAGAGATTCAGAAAGCTTCTGAATTTTGATGGTATACTTATCTCCATAGAAAATTTTCACTTTTATTTATTTTTGAGTTGTAAGAAATTTGAGTAAATTAGTCATATTTTTTTTGGATGCGTTGTAATTGTGATATCTTCTATGGTTATAATAAAAAATTCAGTGGCCATATTCAAAATGTATCTCATTATATAATTTTTCATAAAAAGAAAAAATATATTTTAAATTCAATTTTTTGAACTTAAATTCCAATTAAATAACCATCCACACATTTCCTTCAATATGATTTGTTAAAGTTACCTATTGTTTTATTTATTTAATCATACAATAATATCATATTAATAAGATAATATTATCTTTTTTCTTAAGGGTTTTTTTTCATTTTTAAATACATTTTCTCTTCACACTCAACATCAAAGAGTATTACAAATAAAACTACAAAATTTAAGCGAGATAATAAGAATATTACTGTATAATTAAGAGTTTTATCATCGTCATGTGAATAAAACAACTTTAAATTTTTATAACCAATGTCTATTGTATATACGGAGCAGCAAAATTTAATAGATCAATTATTGAACTCGTTCGGATAAGTGCATGATGAAACTAAAAAATCTACCGCTGTTAAAAAGAATTACTGTGAAATTTAACTGTGGCAGCGTTTTGAAAGAAGAAAAATACACTGAAGAGTGAAGAAGATGATGTACCTGCTCACTCGCTCCTTCCTTCTCGACTATTTTCATGCAATCTTAGTTTTGATTTTCTCACTCTCTATTTCATTCAAAGTACTTCACGCGCTATATTTTAATTTAAAATACAATTCGAGGCATGGTATATTCTTTATTTTTCTCAAGTTTGCGAAGATAAAACTATTATTTTATTTTAAATACATGCTATTTGAATCAGTTAATTTTCTAAAAGAAATAATCATATTCAATTTCATCCAGTCTAAACTACAAACAATCAATTTTTTGGATTGTTAATACAATTTAATTATGTAATATATTTTTATATTTTTATTCTTCTTATGGTTGGATTTGATGTTACGTTTCTAGTTGTCATATTTATTTGGTTATTTTATTAATTTACACGTGCTTTTGGTACTTGATATGATTATCTTATATTGATAGACACTTGTAATCATAAAAAAATATATCATTCGTTTGTTAGAATTAAACCATAACTAAATATGAAATCTAAACCCAGGATCTATCATGTCAAATCATCAAGAACAATAAACTGAATGAATGAATTGCGGAAGCGCGTCAATTAATCGATAGATCAAAACCTTGAATATTGATGTTGAAATCCAAATCTTTGGTATTGATCTTCCAAGAAGATAGGTTTTCTCTTGACGTAAAACTCTCTACGACGGGAAGGAGAGAAAAACAAGTTAACCTATTTCTTGGGGACCACTACCTCTCTTTATATAGTTGATTATTAAATCAACTATTAAATATTTATAAGTCTGCCCTCATTGAATTATAAATATATCTTTAGTATCTACACTTTTATTTCCATGACATTTTAATACCCATGACACGCCTAACATAATTGGTCACTTAATTTTGTGTCATACTTTAAAATAGCAATATACATTATACATATGTGCCCACTATTACGGATTTTAATCCAACAATCTCCCACTTGGGCAACATATGTTTCCTAACAAATGTATAACCTTATGAGCTCAAAAATTTGCTATTATATAATAGGTATTCTCAGAACAATCTCGTCCATCAACTATATCCATATAGGATCAAAGCAGCCTTTGTCGTATCAATCATGACAAGACCCATCAATGGTCACGTATACAAATATAGTCAAATGACATGGATCAATCATGGACGCTTAGCATGGAAAATTACATGAAATGTGAACCAAACATGTCTATTTCCAACTGGTCCTCCTAAACCTTAGTGAGATCAAACTTTCTTGAATTCAGAGTGTGCATAAACCAAAAGAACTTTATTTCTGCAGAAAATAATCTTAAAATAACTTTAAACTGAAGTAACCGAAATTGTGTCTAAACCAAATGAGCATTTTTCAAAATTACAAACTCCCACTAAAACTGAATATCTTTATATAATATTACACCCACATGAGTAGTGTGCTCATGAAAGACCTAGGGTGATAGTTTCTTAATAAGCGCGCAAATATGGAGTTTGTACCAACATGCTCTATAGACACACAATCACTCTGAATTTTCTTTAACAACTAGAAACTTAATATTTATGTGCTTTAAATTTAAAGTGTTCCTATTGTTTATAGAATAAATGAATGCATATTTATTGTCACAAAATAACCGAAGTGATCTTTCTATTCAATCTATAATTAGCAGCCTATGTGACAAAATTCTTTTGCATCAATATTCTAATACAATCGAAGTCTGTAAACTTGATGATCTCTAACTTACCAGAACTCCGATATGTGAGCATGTAATTTTTGTTCTCTAAAGATATTTCATAACCCTATTGGCTACTATTCAATGATCCATAATATGATTGCTTAAATATCTGTCTAACATTCCAACAATGTACGCAATATCCAAACGCATACATACTTGAGCATAAATTAGAATCTCAATAGCTTATGCATATGGAATCTTTTGTATTTTCTAAATTTCAAGGTTACTTTTAGGGCATTGAGTAAGACTAAATTTGTCTTCTTTAGCAATTTGAGTATCACTTGGTTTACTCCCCTTTGAACTTGTAGTATATACAATTGTCAACCAAATTTATCTCAAAGCCGAATGAAATAATCAATATGAAATTTATAATTTCATTAATGAGAGTCCTACTTAAGCTCATAGATGAATTTATTTAATTTACATATCATTGATTTTGTATCATTAGACACAAATCTATGATTGTACCATATAATTCATTTCTTCAATGTCGTCATTGAAAAAGACAAGCCTAACATCCATCTTATGTAGCTCAAGATTAAAATAAGAAACAAGCCTCATGATTATCTTGAAAGAGTATTTCAATGAAACTTGAGAGGAAGTCTCCACAAAATCGATGTCTTCTTTTAGAGTATATCCTTTAAATACAAGACATGCCTTATACTTGTCCGCATTATCATTTGCATCCCTCTTGGTTTTAAATATCCATTTACAACCAATTGGTTTGCACCTTCATGTAATGAGACAAGTTCCTAAACTTTATTGTCTTGTATAAAATTATACTCTTCTTGAATGACATCAATCCACTTTTGAGAGTCAGAACTTTTATGATCTGATAAAAATGATTGAATCATTTTCTATCATTCCATTATTATCCTTATTTTCTTGAAGAAATACAAAGTAATAATCTGGAATAGTATTTCTCCTTCCTCTCTGGGGTATCTTTAATGACACTTGTTTTTGAGGTTATTGAGTTTGTTCTTCTGAAAACAATTACCTTATCTTGAATGAGAGTTGTTCAACATTGTTTTGCTGAGGTACTTGATTCACTTCTTGATTAATGATAGGCGTAAAAACCTAAACATCATTAAAAGTGATAGTATGAATTAAATTATAATTCAACTTACCCTCAATAGCAATATATCTAACCTTATTTCTCCCTCCAAACTCAACATCCTAAAAATGTTATAAACCTCTCCTTAAAATAATCCTTATTGTGGGATCATAAAATTTACAGCCCATGGATCACTCAAAATAACCAAAGTAGTTGCTCACTTTTAAAGTTTAATTTCTTCACATGTGTCCTAATTTATACAAAAGAATCAATACTTTGTAACTTATTGTTGTTTCTTTTGATTAGGACCTTTAGCAACTTTATTCTAATATATTTTTTATTGCCCTTATTCTTAGAGACACTAACTAAATGAGCATTAACCGAATGAGTACTTTTACACTTATAATGCTTCAAATTTTCTTCCTCTTTAACACAATTAGAAATAAGCTCATTTAAAGTCTATTTCTCCTTTTGACAGTTGTAACTAATTTTGAATTGGTTAAACTGTATAGGAAGCGATACCAAAATCATAAGAACAAACAATTGTTAGAAAGTTTGATCTTATGTGCCTTAAATTTTGAAGCAATATTAAACATTTTTCATAATGTACTTCCTCACATTTCCTTGACCCTTATACTTCATAGACATCAAAGAAGGTATAAGTGATGTCATCTTAACTTTAATATTTTGGGTAAATCATTTCTTAATTTCGTCAAGGAAACCCTTAATATGAGTAATCTCTTTAGATTTGTGCTCCTAAAGACTTATAGAATGTTGTTCTTTATGATCATTAGACTCGTGCGGTTTTAACAATCTCACCTCTCAAAATTCCTTTTATGGGTGCTTACCGCCATGAGAGGTGCAAGTTGTTCTTCCCTTAGTGCAAGGTCTATGTTCATACAACCAAATACTTTATGTAAGTGCCTTTTCTATTCCTTGAAATTAATTTCACTAAACATGAGTGTAGAATGTATATTAACAGATATTGTGATAACAAAAGCTAAATTAGCTAAATAGATAACAAAAATAAATAAATAAAAACAAGCTCACATCCATATCCATAAATAACAATAAATTCAAAATAATGGCTAGTTCCCCTCAAGATACCAAGCAAAACATTAATATCAAGTCTTTGGACAGTAATATTAACTGCAAGCGGTACTCTTGTTGTAGCAATCAAACATTGACAATAAACTATGTCAAACAATAGATTAATCTTTGGACTAACGTATTGCTTACATAAAATACCTTATAATTGTCACACATTTATCGCCACAATTGTCGTTGTAATTTTGTCAAATATTAACTTTCCTTTGGGCCAATTAATAAACGCATGAATTACAAAAACTCATAATTATCTTAATATTTTAAATAAACTAATCTACACAAAAGCATCACTTTGGTGACATTATGTTTCAATTAATCCATTAAAATATTAGACATCCGAAGCCAAAATATGAATTTAATTGTTTCAAAATATTTGTTTTAATTTTATCTTTCAATCAAATTAAAAGATAACCAAAATAATAATAAATTTGAATAAAGGTAAACCTCAAATCAAGATACCGAACACTCCATCAATATTTCATCTTTGGACAAAACATTAACTTGCAAGTGATATCTTGGTACAGTAATCAAACATTGATAATAAGAACATGTCAAACATAAATCTTCCTTTGGGCCGATTTATTGCTCACATATAAAACTGAATAGTTATCACATGTTTATTACCACAGTTGCACATGTAATAATGTTAATTATTAACCTTCCTTTGGGCCGATTAATACTAACATAATCCGACTTACATGCACAAAATCTTCTATATATTAAAATAAAATAATTTCTACAATAGAGGTCACTTTGGTGACTTAATGCTTCAATTAATTTATCTCAAAATATATTACATAAATGTACCGATATTCAAATTTAAAATTTTGTAACAGTCAACTGAAGTTCCTGATAACACTTAAGTTTTCGAAATAACCCAGAATAAGGTTGTCTATATGGGGCTATCGGAAATCGAAAAAACCGAATCTTGATTTGTTCCCCCAAATCCTTAAACATGCATTTACCGAAATTAAAGTCAAATTCAAAACAATCAATCTTTAACTAAAGTCAAAATCAGAAGTATCATGTAAATGAATAATTCATATATTGATCGCATGAAACTTTAATATGCATAACAACCTAATGATCAAAAGAAATGAAATTTTTGATCAACCGAATCGAATATGAATTCTATAAGATTAATGACATATTTTCCATAACCAAAACCAAATATATAACTTTAAAGAACATACATACCATAACCGAAGTAACAATAAGCACTTAATTAATGACTTCAATAGAAATTACAAAATAATATGCAAGGAAGCATATCATAGAATTTTCACCTTTCTGACAATTTACTATTACAAAGTAAGAGTAATTATATATTTGTTTTAGAAAAATAGAATATATACATATATATTATGTTTCCCTCACTAATTTATTCCATTACTTTAATACCCAAAATTCCCATCGGCAATTCCAAAATTCCCAAAGAAGAAAAAAAAATTGTCGTACAGGACAAACCAAGGAGTAATCTATACTAAGAATAGTAATAGAGAATTCCACAGCATTTTAGATATCAAACCCTAAAACTGAATTGTCTTGAATTGCTAAACATAAATTGCCTTGTATTGCAAAAAAACATCAAAAGCAAAAAAACGAATGTCGCAAATGTCAAACATGAGTTGTGAATTAATCATAACTAATGGAAATAAATACGAAACTGTTCATAGCATATGAATAATTTCAATCCAATCGGCAATTCAATATGATTGAATTCGAGAAATCATAAAACCCTAAAAAATCCATAATTAATCAAAACCTAAAATTTCAATGTAAATTTGAATCTATAAAACCTTAAAACCGAATCAATATAAAATCGAAACGTAATTCATTCTCAATGATTCTACATGACAAGTCTCTGATGCCACTTGTTAGAATTAAACCATAACTAGATATGAAATCTAAACCCAGGATCTATCATGTCAAATCATCAAGAACAATAAACCGAATGAACTGAATTGCGGAAGCGTACTTGAATTAATCGATAGACTGAAAACCTTGAATCTTGATGTCGAAATCCAAATCTTTGGTATTGATCTTCCAAGAAGATAGGTTTTCTCTTGACGTAAAACTCTCTGACGGGGAAGGAGAGAAAAACAAGTTAACCTATTTCTTGTGGACCACTACCTCTTTATATAGTTGATTATTAAATCAACTATTAAATATTTATAAGTCTGCCCCTCATTGAATTATAAATATATCTTACGGTATCTACACTTTTATTTCCATGACATTTTAATACTCATGACGCGCCTAACATAATTGGTCACTTAATTTTGTGTCATACTTTAAAATAGCAATATATATTATACATATGTGCCCACTATTACGGATTTTAATCCAACATCGTTGAGTTGTGATAAGTTAGTTTATCATCAAGTCGTCATTACTCATTATTAAATATTTTTTTATGTTAGTAATAATAATGTTTATATTAATATTTTTTAATCGTTTAATTGGGTTTTTAACCATTCATTTGTACAGTCATATTTATTTAGTTGTTAATTTATTCATTTTGATGGCTTTAATGAAAATTATTAGTCTACTTTTATATTTATATACTCTTCGTATAAATTTATTATACTTACTGCTTGCTTAATATATATATAGTGTGTTGTTCAATCGCTTTGATACGAGCGTGGGATATGACGTAGCCCTTAGCAGTTTGCAGAAATAACAAACAACAAATAAAGTATAGACGGAAAAATTTAACCCCAAGATTAGAAGAAAAAATAAATAAAAACGTTGAACGAATAGAGGAGAGATGAATGAAATAATGAACTATGAAGTGTTAATTGTAAATCAGACCAATGGTGTTACAATAATTATAGGTTGGTGTCCTATAAAAAGTATTTATTACGTAATTTCGAACTATTAGAGAGCAATCGATCATTTAGTCGATCGGATCGGTTTTTAACTAAATTAACTTAATATACTATAATACTCTAATTTAATGTAACAAAATCGATTTAATATCGGTCTATTAATCAACTTATTTTGAACATATTTTTTAGTCGGTCAATTAGTCGTTTAAAACAACCTACTAATGCACTCCCTTACGCAACCATATTTGCCCTTTGTAGCAATATTTGTTTGTTAGTTTTATCATTTTTTTAATATAATACATGTTTATTTTATAAATAATGTTTGAAATTCGTGACTTCTTCTCTCAATAATATTTTTATAAGGTTAGAACTCGATTTTTTCCATAAAAGTAGAAAGTTAACATACATTGAGGTTTTGGTCATATGAATGTGTAATCCAGTTAAGTCATCGGTGGGATAGTTTAAGTTTTGGTATTTGAAATTATTCCAGACTTTAATGTGAAGTTAATTAGTGGTGTGTATTCAATCGAGTAAGTTAAAGTCGAGTAAAACATTTTGAGTTATCATTAAAAAAATATTTAATTTTTTTCAGAGTAGAAACGAGTTTATAAAATACGATTCGTGTCGTGTTGTTTGAATTTTTGATTAAATTTAATAGTAAAAATTTATAATGTTACAATACTAATTAATTTTAATTTCAACAAAATTTTATAGCTATATTCGATATACATATACATTTTGTTATATTTTTTTACAAATATGAGTAAGATTTGTAGTAATGTAATTTAAAATATATAAATATGTTTATAGTATTATATTTTAAAAAAGAAATGTTGAGAAAAAATACTGGTAGACGTATAAAGTGTATAGATATCGATATTCATATTTTGTTTTATGTGATAAAACCCTTAATTCCTCTGATCCATTCGTCGGATTCTCTGATTTGTAATTAACCCAAGAATGCGAAACCTGTCTCGTGAAGCAGCAGGTAAAAATAAAAAAAAATGAAGCTGTTTCTCTTCAATTTCTCTCTTTCTTTCTTCTCCTTCCAAATATCTTCTCTCTGTAAAACTCTCACTTTCTCGCTCTAGAAAATTTTCACATTCACTCTTTGCTTCTTACTTTGATATAACGAGATCCCCATCTCTTTCTTTTCTTTCATTTTCTCTTTCTCTCTTAGATCTCTCTTCTTTTTCTTCTCCAAGAACTGTCCTTTCCCGCATTCGCTTCAAGAAGCTCTTCCTTTTTCCACTCACATTACCATCTAAAAGAAAAGAGAGAAGAGAGGGAGGGAAAGGGAAGGGGAAGGAAATTGGAGGAACCCCATTTTTTTAGTGAGGAAAAAAGAGGAAGCGAAATGTCGCATCGTGGTGGGAAGACGGTACCGGAGTTATCCCCGAATTTTGATAAACTCGCCGATCAACTCCGTGACTCGTTGAGTTACGATTATAACAAGCCCGATTTCCGTGAACTCGATCTGGGTTCACCCGTTTCTCCGCTCCGAACCGGGCAAGAGGGTCTCACGATGACGACGACGACGAGCTCCAGTTCCAGCTCGTCCAGATCCGTTTCGGGTTGGAACTCGTCTAACGCGACCGCTAAGAGATCTGAATCGGGTCGGAATAACCACTCGGGTGAGCTTTCCGGCTCGAGTGAAACCAGCCCGACTGCTTCGACCGGGAATATAAAATCGGCTCATAACAGATCCAAATCCAACACTGCCATGACCCACCCGCTGATCTATTCGGGTCAAAGCACTGTCAACTCGCCGCCAGTCAACGTTCTTCCGACGGGAAACATTTTTCCTTCGGGGAAAATCATTAAAACCGGCATGGCGGCGAATCGAAGCTCCAGAACCGACGTTTTAGGCTCTGGGTCGGGTAATTATGGCCACGGCAGCATAATGCGGGGCGGGGGAGTGGGAACTGGACCCGTTACACCCTCCAAAGGTTATGCCTTTGAACCCAGTAACACCCTCGGAACCCGGGGGAATGCGAGTGATTTAATGAGGAACGCAATGGGGAACTCGGAACCTGAGGAATTTAAGAGAGTCGGAAATGAGATGTACAAAAAGGGACATTTTTTAGAGGCTTTGAGTTTGTACGATAAGGCTATAGCTCTGTCACCGGCGAATGCGGCTTACCGGAGTAACAGAGCGGCTGCATTGACGGCTTTAGGGAGAGTAGGAGAGGCAGTGAAGGAATGTGAAGAAGCTGTTAGATTGGATCCTAATTATGGGAGGGCTCATCAGAGACTGGCTTCATTATTGTTAAGGTGAAAGCTGAAAAGAGCTATGATTTCGTATAAATATACATGTTTGGTGTTATATCTCTATCTACATTGGTGATGGAAAGAGTGTCGGTGGAAATATTTTTGGTTGATTTTGTGGGTTAGTGATAGTTTTGTTGATGTGTTGGATCTAGTTTTGTTGAAAAGAACTTGGTTTTTTATCTACATTGGTAACAAGGTTTCTGTCTATGAAAGCAGTGAATAGTGTTTTTTCTTCTTATGTTTGACTTGATGCTGGTTGCAGAAATTTTGATCTGGTGAATGTTTGTTAGATCCATTTATATCTTCACAATTCTGCTCACTCAATTCTTTTCCTTTATGATTTGAATTTCTTAATATCTCATGTCTGTTCTGTGGATTTCCTTTGTGTTATACGGTCATGATTGTGGTTGTTTGTATTTATAAGATTAGCTTGGCTAGGATTACTCATCTCCTTTTGAATTATCTCAGCGTAATCTGGTGAAATATTAAGGATTGTGTTATCAATAGTTTGCTCCAAGTGATTGACTTCTTGCAAGTTATTTTAGAAGGATCCATTGCCAAAGGGGGTATTAGGTAGCTCTGATGAATTTGTCTGCTATGTTTCTATCTTCTATGAAAAATAGATATCCATGTGTTTCGGTGTTTACTTTTTTGATGCCTGCCTTTTCTCATTTAATGATTGTAGGCATTTGAAATCACTTCTTATTCCCGGTATTAATCAAATGCATACATTTTTAAGTTATTTCAATTGTATCGAATGTGCATAAATATTTAGGTTGCTCCTATTTAATTCCATTCAATTTCAGGGTAGGACATGTTGAGAATGCTAGGAAGCACTTATGTTTTCCCGGACAACCACAAGATCCGACAGAGTTGCAGAAGTTGCAGGCAGTGGAAAGGCATCTTAGCAAGTGTACAGATTCCAGGAGAATTAGGGACTGGACAGGTGCATTAAGGGAAGCTGATGCCGCTATTGCTGCAGGTGCAGACTTTTCCCCTCAGGTAAAAATCTTGTTCAAAACTTTCCATCTTTAGATTTTGAAGAATTTGTGCAGTTAACAGACATTGAAAATGGCTGAACTGGTTCACATTGAATTTACAGCTTTTTATGTGTAGAGTTGAAGCCCTTTTAAAACTGCATCAAATTGATGATGCTGAATCAAGCCTTTTGGTTGTTCCTAAATTAGAACAATGCACCAACTCCTCACAGACTAAGTACTTTGGGATGCTTGCCGAAGCTTATCTCTTTTTTGTCCAAGCACAAATGGAGATGGCACTTGGGAGGTTAGTTCTAAAAAATTACTAAGCTTCATTAGATACGAGATGCCAGAGACGTTGGGACCAGAGTTTGAAAATTAATGACGGATGTATTGCAGGTTTGAGAATGCAGTGACAGCTGCGGAGAAAGCTGGGCAGGTTGATCCTCGAAATGTTGAAGTTTCTGTACTGCTTAGCAATGTGAAGTTGGTTGCCAGAGCAAGAGCACGTGGGAATGATCTTTTCAAATCCGAAAGGTTCACTGAGGCATGCTCGGCATATGGGGATGGGATTAGGCTTGATCCATTGAATTCTGTTCTTTATTGTAACAGAGCAGCATGTTGGTTTAAGCTTGGACGGTGGGAGCGTTCTGTTGAAGATTGTGACCAAGCTTTAAGTATCCAACCGAACTACACAAAAGCCCTTCTTCGAAGGGCAGTGTCTAATAGCAAGGTAAGCAATTCTTTAAAGCTTTCTTTTATCATAAGGACAAGCATCTTTATTTATAGGTGTACCTGAGTTCGATTGATTCATACTAATCCTCAGTCATATTTTGAACTACAGCTTGAGAGATGGGCTGAGGCTGTCCGAGATTATGAAGTTTTAAGAAGGGAACTGCCTGGTGACAGTGAAGTTGCTGAATCTCTTTTTCATGCTCAAGTTGCATTGAAGAAATCTCGCGGCGAAGAGGTTTATAACATGAAGTTCGGTGGTGAAGTAGAAGAAATGTCGTCCAGTCTCGAGCAGTTCAGAGCTGCAATATCTCTGCCAGGTAGGTGTTGACCCTATATTTAAAACCATATTCAGTACTTCAATTGTTCTCTCTCCTCGTTTTATTACTTTCATGGAATCCTCTTGAGAGTTAATTTTGACCCACAGGCATCTCTGTTGTCCATTTTAAGATGGCATCCAACCTGCAATGCAAACAGATATCTCCATTCGTGGATGCTCTCTGTGGTCGTTACCCCTCCATAAATTTTCTAAAGGTAAGTGGTCCATTTTCTCTTTCCATGGTTTACTTGTTTTTTTTTTCCATGCTCCTTTAGATGAAGGAAAACTAAATGCAAAGTACAGCAAGAATAACGATTTGTTCTCAACTTTTTGTCCTTCCTTTTGGAGTAAAGGTGGACATCAACGAGATTCCAGTGATTGCAAATGCTGAGAATGTGAGGATCGTTCCAACGTTCAAGATATACAAAAACGGTAGCCGGGTGAAGGAACTCGTGTGCCCGAGTCGAGAAATGCTGGAGCACTCGGTGAGACATTACAGCTTTTAGAATTAATGACTGTATTGTACTCCCGGTCCACCCCTTTTTTGCGTTTATTTCTCGCTGCCCAAACGTCTATTTTGTCGGGAACTCTTCCACTACCCTTCCAATCTTTCCTCCCCGCCACATAAAGATTACCAGGTACCTGTGACATAAAACCAGAGAGCTACATAATAATCCCATTAGCAGCCAATGCCAGAGGAACCCCAGATAAAATTAGCTTTTAGTTCCCTTTTGCAGTTTTTATTTTTTCATTCATTCCTCATTGCTCTAGGGTTCATGTTCTTTCTACCTTTCACCCTTTTCAAGCAGGCCAGCCTGATTCTTGTATCACTACTTTCATTCAGTGGGAAAAAAAAAGGAGAATTGAGAAATATGTGTACAATTTAATTACAAGTGGATACTTAGTTACATTTTAGAGAGATACAGTGAGAGGATTGGTAGGCAGGCAGGCTGGTAGTAGAGGAGAATCTGTACATGTATATATGTGATGATATATACAAAATCATCTGAAGCCATGGGGGAGATTGGATGGATGTCTGGTGGGTACTTAGTTTACTGGGTTTGTGAAAGAAGGATGAAATATGTTGGCATTAATATTGTTGTTCCCTTTTTCTTTTTTTTTTTTCCTTCTCTCTCAACCATTTCATCAATAATAAAAAAATTCCCATTTTTTCCCCATCTACTTCTCTCTGCAACTCCATTATTAATTGCTTAACTGTTTCATTTATCTGATATGCCATGAAATTCCCAAGACCTGGTCATGGTTGGTTTTTCCTCATTAAATAGTGGGGGTGTGGGTAGTTGGGCACCAGTTATTGCCATATGTGTTTGTCCTATAGGGTAGGGGTAAGAACCAAAACACCATCATCTGTTTCTTAAGTCATTAATGCCATGCTAGCTAATTCCATTATAGGGTTTGATTTGATGAATTTGTTTGCAAGTGAAGTTGAATGGCATTGTCATGTGAGGGACTAGAAAGGGTTCATCTCCTCCCTTTTTTTTCTTGGGGAAGCATTCACATGTGGGCATTTAAGTGTTGTTTTTGCCCCCTCTTAAAACACCTAATTCCATTATAGGGTCCAAAAGTGCAAATGGTGGGTGCTTAAACAAGACCATCACAAATTCACAGCCCTTCCTTTGGAGGGTGTATTGGCCACGTGTTGTGCTGTGCCAATGAATGTGAAAGTGGGAAAAGTTTTGTTTTTGATTGGCTACGAGACAGACAATAAATAAGAAATGATTTATGAATTGATTTGTTTTTGTGGGTATATTTTGGTTTTGGGAGTGGGGAAAAGGAGGTATCAAAAAGGGGTAAGCCTAGTGGGCTAGTTCCAAAATGTTACAGGTTGTTCAAAGATTCCCCACGTTAATAAGCCTTTGCAATGTATGATGATGGGTATGGTTTCTAGACTTTTACCTTACCCTTGTCTTTTTTGTATTTACTTGAGCAATTATTGAATCCATCCCCATCAGCCTAACATCATCGTCCCCATCTCCATCACCATCATCTAATCTACCATGTTTCTTTTTATTCAAGTTTAATATGGTGCCATTTTGTGGGTATTTTCTAAGAAAAATCTTGATTCTCACACCAATGAAAAAACTTGCATTTAGAATAACACAAATAAGCTAGACTTGAATTTTTTTATTAATTCAAAAAGAGGATTAAATTTCTAGAATTAAAAAGTGGATGGATTAAATTTCAAAAATTCAAAGAGTATAGGGTCTTGATGCATATTTAGACCTTTGTTTATGAAAAAAACAAGCATGTTAAATCAAAATTTGATAATATCTGTTTGATTAAATCACGTTTTCATAAAAAATGTCATTTTGTGTAAGGGAATAATATTAATAATTACAATAATTGTATAAAACTGTTGGAATTGTATATGATTATGATAGAAAAAAAGGATGTCTGTCCACATTAATAGATTTGTGTGGTGTAAAAGTAGCAGATTGCTTGGAGAAAAGGCAAAGGCAAGAATAATTTGACAATAATGTCAATTGGGCACAACACAAAAACAAATCAATCAAAATTAATTTGATGTGAACTATAATAATAATAATAATAAGATCATTAAAAAAACAATGATATTGATTTTGGCACGCGTGAGAGCTTTGGTGTAGGGTATGCAGTAAAAGCCTGGCTTTTCATTCAGGGGCAAAAGGGAACGGATCCAAAAAAGTACGTAAAAAGTACTGTAGAATTTACCGTTTGTACGGTGAAAATTCTGTACACTATAATAATAGTAGTTTGTGATGATTTTTAACCTTTTTTTATGGCAGGGGAATTTAGCCGTTGTGGTTTGGTTTATTCGACTATGAAATGTCGTCGTTTACATCATAGCAGTATTTTCTCAGCATGGTAGATTTTTTTTAATCTCCATAAATAATAACTGTGACAATTATACTTTGTTTTCGTCATGTGGTCCGCAAAATTCACGAATTTAACTAATTTGGTGAAAAATAAAATTAAAAAAACGAGAGAGCAAACTTAAGACGAAGGTTTTAGTCACTCGTACGAGAGAACTTTGCATGGGTGCATTGCTTTATAAGAAGTCAAACCTCAAAAACCCTTCAACGAATCTTCATGCCTTGAAAGGCATGCCAAAAACCAATTCATGGCGAGTGATTGAAAATATTTATATTTTTATTTAAAAATATAAATATAAATTTTAATATTAATTTATTTTGAATCCTAAGAGCAACTTCAAGGAGAAATATGGTGTTGGGGCTTTTAGCTTCAAAGAAAGGAGATTTCTTTATCAAGTCTGGTGAATCATGAGAGGTGAAAAAGCAAGTTTTTTTTTATATATATAGAAATTTGAAGGAAAGTTTTGTTTTAAAAGATGGGATTTAGTTGTTTGATTTGAAGATGGATTACAGGCGATGGTTTAGGGTAAGACCCATTAGAAAATCCAAGGGTCTAAATTGTAAACATTATAAATAATAAAGAGAGATAAGATTATCATGCGTCAGGGTGGCCGTGGTCTAAGGCGTTAGACTCAAGTTCTGATCCTCGTGAGAAGGGCGTGCGTTCAAATCTCTCTTCTGACAATTTTGGAGTTCCAGTTAGGGATCGGCATTTTTACTCGGTCGGTCGGATTTTTAACAAAAAATCAAGTTGAGTTTTTATGAAGAGAGAAGTCAGCTCGGGTTTGAATATAAAGTGAAAAATATATACTCGACTCGAGATTAATAATATAATTTTTCTTTAATTTTTTTAGGGATATATTTTCAATAATATCCTCTTTATATTTTTCATAATTAGGTTCAATTTTAGGTCCTTAAAATTGATTTTTTTATTTACAATTTAATTCTTAAAATTATTACTTTTTACAATTATGTATCCTAAAATTATTTTTTACAATTGGGTCTCTAAAATTATTATTATTTCTATAGTTCGGGTCGAGTTTAGAGTATTTATTTTCGGGTCGAATTCAATTTTATGGTACTTATTTTTGGGTCAGGTTCTAGTGGGACAAAAACCTGACCAGTGCCCATCCCTAATTCCAACAAAGTAGTACTTTATAGGTTAAACTGCCAGTTAGAAAAGTTACAGATAGACTTCTCTTGAGTTAAAGTTTAGCTTATTTTCCACCTTACTTTTGTAAATTCCTTGAGAGGAGGAAAGGGGCATTAGATTGCATCTCTGTTATCATTGCACTGCTTTTGCCATGACACCCTTACTGTGCTAGGTCTCATTTTTATCATTGGACATTTGAGAGACTTAGTTTAATAGATTTGCTTTGAGTGGATATGCAGAGTGTGTGTTTATATCTTTGATGTCCATATACGATCTATATTCGGAATTCTAACTACCAAAAATGTTGTCTTTAAAATTCGACAATCGTACAAAATTCTATTAGTATGGTTTACTGCTCAATACAATGTGTTATTATGACAATATGTAAATTCAATGTGCTACCCAGAATGTTAAGTTTGAGGCAGATTTGGTCCTTGGAAGCTGCCTAAACTTTATTAGTATGGCGTCTATTTACACATCGAATCAAACTTCAACGCCTCGCTCTCTTTAGGCTTGTCCAGTTATAATGACGTCGAACTTTGATGTGCGAAGAGTCATTAATGGACAAGGCGTGTAATGACCTAAGTTTCGAGTTAGCAAATCGAGTCTTGAATCCGAGTATTGGGCCTTTATGTTAAGGACTCAATTAAGAAATATGGGTTTGGGCTTTATGGTAAAAGATGGTGAGTGTTTTATTATTTATTTGGTAAAATAAAATAAAAATAAAATAGATGTTTTTATGGTTATAAAGTGGGCTGATGTGATGGAGGAGAGTGAAAGGAGGGATATATTTTGAGAAGAGAAAAAAAAGAAAGATAAGGGGAAAGTTTCAAACCTTGATTTGCCTGCACTGGAGCCGCCGTGACTTTTACTGCCAGTATCATTTGAAAGGTTTCGTTGAGACGAGTTCAACGGTAGTCGTCGCGTCATCGTCCGAGCTGCCGCTCACCGGGATGAAGAAAAAAAGATTTGAAGAAGCTGGTTCGACACGTTTCAGCCGTCACTGTCTCAAACGGAGGCCACCATCGAAACCAGCGGCTGAAGAACAACGGGGATGGAGCTTGCCACCACCGTCCGACCACCGGAGGGCCCCCAATGCGCCACCA
Organism: Hibiscus mutabilis; assembly: GCA_019671005.1. NCBI lineage: Eukaryota > Viridiplantae > Streptophyta > Magnoliopsida > Malvales > Malvaceae > Hibiscus > Hibiscus mutabilis. The sequence continues at coordinate 2,732,613 of CM033727.1, read as the reverse complement.
CGCGCCGCCCTTGCGAGAGGGCGTGCGCCTAGCCAGGCAAGTGCACATTGTTGTGGTGCACTACGACGCACTAGAATATGCACATCTGGGTGCACGTGCACTCGCCCGTATATGAGCGCCCCCCACAAGTGCACCATTCTTCCCATGCGTCTGCGCGGATTGGATAGCGTACCAGAGGTGCACCGTTCTTTGAGTGCACCTGCGTCGTACCGAATCATTGGACCTTGACCAGAGTTGACCGGCCGGACCGTTGACTTTTTCTGGGGACCCTACCCGGGGGTTTCTCGATATTTCGGTTCTAGTGGCGTAGTCCGTTTTGCTAAATTCGAACCCAATAAGATGTTTTTATGCAATTAACCTTTTGAATTCATTAAAGTATGTAATTAAGTAATGCTTATAGTATTAATTGGTATACAAGTATTATTCGGCATCGGATATAGAATTGAGTGGAATATTTAGGAAGCTCGGATGAGGAGTTTAGCAATATCGACATAAAGATAGTACACCTCAAACTCCTATTGCTTCATGAGCATCATAGGCGTAATTGTCTTGCTTGTCAGTGGTTGCAAAATAGGTTGATGATAGATAAGCATGAGTAGAGACCAATATTATGAGATTTAATATCGATGAGATGCATGATGATGTGATGAATATGATGAGATTTATGGAGGCTTTAGAGACCGTGTAGGGTCGTTTGAGATGCTCGTATGATTATTCGATGATTGTTTAATTGATTGAGATGGTTATGATGCCTTGCATTTTGCTCGAATAGATTATTGTTTTCGATGGAATTTGTTTAAATGATGAATGATGGTAATATTCGAATAATTCATTATGAAGCCGAAAAATAATATTAATGGGATGAATGCGCTAATAACAAACCATAATGACTTTCATAAGATTTAGTAACAAACCATAATGATTATGCGCTAGTAATATTCGAATAAATGATTATGAAGCCGAAAAATAATATTAATGGGATTAATGAGATTTAATATTGATGAGATGCATGATGATGTGGCGAATATAATTAGATTTATGGAGGCTTTAGAGACCGTGTAGAGTCGTTTGAGATGCTCATATGATTATTCGATGATTGTTTAATTGATTGAGATGATTATGATGCCTTGCATTATTGCTCGAATAGATTATTATTTTCGGTCGAATTTGTTTAAATGATGAATAATGGTAATATTCGAATAAATGATTATGAAGCCGAAAAATAATATTAATGGGATGAATGCGCTAGTAACAAACCATATTGACTTTCATAAGCTTTAGGGATCGAATAAGCTTGATAATATCGTAATTCGAGGAAATTGTACGAACCCGTGAATAAAGCCCGTACTGGTATGCGATTAGGGGTCGTATCGGTACGGGTCGACCCGTACCGGTGCTTGTAGAAATTAAAAATTTTCAGTGAGCAGTTTCAGTATTGGTACGCATGTAAGTACCGATACCCGAGGGTACCGTATCGGTACTCGTGTTCGAATACCGGTACTCAATATGTTAAATAATCAATAAATGCAAATTAAGGAATGATAATTATTGTGAATATTAATGATTGAGGTATGCCTTGATAAATGAGATAATAATATGGACTAAAGGAGATAATGAATGAGATTAATTATATACTTCTCCATAATGTATTAATAATTCGGTAATGTAAAATAAATGATGTGTTGACAATTAGCAACAATAGGGGATCTTTAGGATCACGTTGCTTGTATGCTGGATAGGCATTTGATTGGTTGATGGGATCCGAATATCCAATGAGAAAGTTTTGCAACACCATGGTTAGAGATGCTGAATGCACATTCCTAAACTTGTAAGGCACCATGTCTCATTCGAAGATGTGCGACGAGAGATTCCAAGCATGAGTGTACGTTCCCGAAGCTGTGTGGCACCGAGTCTCTCCTAAAGAGTGTACGTTCTCGAAGCTGTGTGGCACCGGGTCTTACTCCAGGTTTATGGTTATGGCTTTGTGTGTACCCGAGTATGGTTGGGTCTTATGGGCTATGTGTGATGATTGCTATGATGAGATCATGTGTTTAGGCGACTAGTGGTAGTGCCATGTGTTTGTTTATTTATCCTTATTGCTCGTACTAGCTTTTATGCTTGTGTTTTATGATTAGCATGAAGTATAGTAGAGTAGATGTGTACCACTGAGCTTTGTAAGCTTAACGCTCGAAATTGTTGTTTCTGTGTGTAGGTTGATTGTCGGATCGTGGGATCGAGGAGCACTATCAATACGAGATTCCAGCATTTGGAGGCTTTTAGAGTATGGTACCATGTTTAGTGGGCTATGTATTCATAGGACCTTACGTGGTCGAGTCTATAAATCTTTCTTTTGAAATTGTATTAATCAAATCAAATGTTTAAATGTTTTAATTTAAAGTAGAGCTTCTGTGTAATGATTTAAATTGTTTAACTATGTTTTCAACTGTTAGATCTAAGTGTTTTCGAGAATTAACTTGTTTGGGTTAAAACCCAGTTTGGGAAACTTTAATGGTTTTGGTTTGGGCTTGAGGCCCAATTGTGACATTCGGGTCGAGGGTGTTACAAGGTGGATGAGGCGTCGAACTTCGAGGAAGAAGTATTAATATGCGAGGAGCTGCCAGAGGGCTTACCACCAGCGGTCAAGGTGGATGGTGCATTGAATTTTGCGAACAAAGAAGTGACAATGCGAGACGAGGCGTCGGACTTAAAGGGAGAAGAAGGGCCGATGCGTGAAGAGTTGTTAGAAGGCGATAGTGCATCAAACTTCGTGGAAAAAGCTGAGTTGATGCGAGTTAGGGTGAATGTCAACCGAAATAAACCAAGGTACATCTTGAACACAATTATAGTGTTTTTGAGTTTGATTTATCTAGTTTGCTGGGTGTAGCGAGCGGAAAAACTTACCCAATAAATGGTGGAGTTGTTAAGATTTGGCGAGGTCACTATAGACGTTTCAGAGTTATATGACACGAACCAGAGTTGTCGAAGATCCTAAAAGCTAGTTCAGTGTTCAATGTGATGGTGTCACAGACCACGAGCTGAGGTCCAAGTCACATACGCAACACGCTACCCAAGAGGTTTTGAGGTAAACTCTGAGCTCGAAAAGACTACTAGACTGGCCCGATCCGCAAGAATTCTAAAAGACTTATCCATCCACAACTATTGAACAAACAATGTGAACATAAGAGATACTTTCCTTAGATAGAGATTGGAATGTAGGGAATATGCCGATTTTGTACTGATTATGGTTGGTAGGTTTTGATCTAGATCGTCGATGTAAATCAATAGGAACCGTCAGATGTAAGGGCACTCAATTATAAATAAAGGCTCTCCACCTTATTTGTAAATCATCCTAGTCTCTGAGTAAAAGGCATTTACTTTAATTCTCTTGCGTTTTCTTTGTTCTTGAGAGTTCTTTATGTTGTTCTTCGTTATTTTTATCATAGTTTGCTTCCGCTTAGAACGATTTTTCGTTCGAGTGCCTTAGAAGAGTTTGATCTTCCGAAGAGTATTTTAGGCTGACTTTATTATTTGTCTTGAAAATATCAACTAAAATTGTGCTGTTCGCTAGTTCGAATTTCTAACCCTGGCGATAAGAGGCTAAGGCAGTGATAATGTAAGAACAAGAACTTTCCGAAAGCCAGTGCATGTAGCATAGTTCAAATGCAATCAATATTTTTCTCTTAAATGTCAATAAAACAAATAATTATATAGAACCAAAATTTCATCATACTGAAATGAGAATAATACATATTTGCCATATCAAAAATGAAGACTACAATATTTTTTTATTAAACCTGACACTACTAAAATGAAGATTATATGACTATATATAAACTTCTACAATTAGGTGGAAGAGAGTTTGATATTAGAAATTTAAGAAACTAATATTAAGTCATTACCAATAACAACTTTCCTAACCTAGACTAAGTATCATGTTAGACTAAAAAACATGTTAATTGGATTTTAATTTTAACACTAACCTTCTTTCTCTTAAGAAAAGTTGATTAAAAAAGTAAAAAAATGAAAATAAAGTATCTAAACATTGCATAACAATTTTCTCACCGCCCCTAACTACTTTAAGCATATAAAGGTGATTTTAAAAACTGAAAATTGGTAATGTTGTCACGGTTTATGTATTAAGTCAACTAAGACCCAACTAATATACAATCACGCTAAAATTTTATATTTCTAACACAAAATGCATCCGCAACTATGAGATTAAAATCACCTTCATATGGAAACTGTGTTGGACCAAGGACCTAACATCTTCATTAATTCTTAACAATTAAAAATGATTAGGTAGTTTGATTGATAAAATTAAAAGATCAGTGATCAAAATAGAATCGAGACAATAATTCAATAGTCATAAGCGTAGTTTACCCATTAAATTGAACCCGTTAGTAAAAAAGTTTTTTTTTATGTCGTTACATTAAATATTTTTCCGTATTATACTAGTATAAGTAACTTTCTTTGTGTAATAAAACGTAAAAAATATACCATTTATAAATTTTACGATTAATATTTTATATTAGTATAAGTAATTTCTTCCGATTGAACAATGTAAAAATATTATATTGGAATAAGTAGATTTCTTCCGGTGATCTTCCGGTGATAAAACATAAACACACTATTCGTAAGTAAATTTTATACGATTTCTTAAAACTTAAATATTATTCATCACTTATTTTGATATAGTACCTAAACTTTGATCACTTAATATAAAATGCTCACGTCATATTATCATTGGTTATTAAAATGCGACATCATCATATATGCCAATGACAAATTCAGGTAAACATGTAAATGAAAATACACATACAGAGCTTGTAAAAGAAACACAAATTATATAAACAAAGACCAAAAGCCTGGAGGGCATTAGCATAAATTATTAATCAGTTTCAATGGAGTTCAACTCAAATACATTTCGTGGCAGTAATGAACCCTTGCCACTATAAACTGTCTTGAGCACAGCAACATAATCATACAGTTGAAACGAGCATTATATATCCACTTATTTTCTTTACCTAATAACGAAGGTTTAGGCCGAAATGACATCAGTCTTTGATGAATAATTCATCTCCTCTTGACTTGAAACTATAAGCATGCATCAAGAAGTAGGTCGGTTTAACCGGTGTTTTGCATGCCAGCAGCAATACCCTTCATGGTCAAGATGAGGGTATCCTCCAAACCTGGGCATACTCGCTTGTTGGGTTCAGTTTCACGAGTTCATCGGCGGGTTTGCTTGATTCCATAATCTCTTTAGAGATATGTGGCCGCAACTTGACGTTGTAGTTCGGATCACAGATTCGTTTCAGTGTGTAGGCCTGGCAGACATTTAGTGTGGTGATGTATGAATCACGAAGTCGGAGTCTTTGCTTCAGGTAGGGATCCCCTTCAAGAAGATCCTTATGCCCGGCAATCTGAAAAGCAAAAAGGAAAACAGAGTTAAGTTGGTTGAGTTTTTGTTAAACGGAGGCATTGTATATGCGCTCAAGGCCAGGGGTGTTTACCTGGAGGAGAAGGCTTTTAGTTTCTTTATAGTTGGTCCTCAATCGCTCTCCGAATGACCAGAGTTCTTCAGAAACAAGGAGCTTATCGTATAAGGCTGCTATGCCAGGATCTCCTTTGGCGAAGACCATTTCAACCAAATTGATTGTCACCCTGAAGAAAGGCCATGCATTGTACATCTCCTGCAGTATATGGAAATTCCTAATGTCCTTCTGAATGATATGTTTAAATGCTGCTCCAAAGCCAAGCCAAACAGGGAGATGAAATCTTGTCTGTGTCCAGGCAAAGATCCATGGGATTGCACGGAGAGATTCGATACCCCCACTCGGCTTCCGCTTTGATGGTCTGCTACCAATATTCATTCTACCATACTCTAACTCCGGTGTAGCCTACAGCCAAAAGAAAAGGTATAAATTATTCAATCCAAAACTGCTTTAATGAACTTAAATCACATGGTCTTAAGAACATGATAATGCAAGTTCACTTACAAGGCGGAAATATTCAACAAATCGAGGTTCTTTGAAGACAATGGACCGGTACTCCTCCGTGGCAACAATGGCCATTTCATCCAACAACGCACGCCATTCTGGTTTAGGTGAGACTGGTGGGTGCATACCATGCTCAAGTGTGGCAGCAGTAAAACGCTGGAGTGTTCCAAAGCACAAGTGTTCTTCACCAAATGATTGCTCGATAACTTCACCTTGAACAGTAACCCGAAGTGACCCATGAATAGTTTCTGGTGGTTGAGATAATATTGCAAGATGGGTGGGACCACCTCCTCTACCAACAGTTCCACCACGACCATGGAACATCGTTAGCTTCACACCAAATTGCTTAGCAACCTTGATAAGTTCCTCCTGAGCTTTGTATAACTGCCAGGCAGCAGAGAGACGCCCAGCATCTTTACCCGAATCTGAATACCCAATCATAACTTCTTGCTTGCCGTTGATACGATCCCTGTACCAATCTAACGAAAAAAGCCGAGCCAAAGCAGCAGGTGCAGCCTCCAGATCTGCTAGCTTCTCAAACAGTGGAACAACTCTTAATGGTTGCTTCACACGGCATTCACGCTGCAGGAGCTCAACAGCAAGAACACCAGAAGGGGCAGTTGCCATTGAAATGATGTATGCTCCAAAGTTGTCTGCAGGAAGCTCCGCTAGGACACTGAATGTATCCAAAACATCAGCAATTTCTTCTGTTTTAGGAAGATCAGGACCAAACAACGGACGCTTTCCGCTTAGTTCAGATAATAGCCACTCCTGCCTTTGCTCTTCAGACCACTCTCGGTAGGAACCGATTTCCAAGTGCTTGGTAATTGCATCTAAGACATCTGTGTGACGGTCAGACTCTTGTCGAATGTCAAGTCTGACAAGTGAGAGGCCGAAGGTTGACACTTGCCTCAAGAAGTCAAGAAGACTTCCATCAGCAATTGGCCGGTCACCACAAGAGCAAAGTGATCTATAACATAGCTCAAGAGGTTCCAGAAACTGCAAAAAAGAAAGAAAAGAAAAGAGCTAGGAGTTAGTGCAGAGAAAGTGAAATGGAAGTTTTCAAGAAACAACTGTCCCAGCACATACAGCAAAAGAAAGAGCAAAACTACGAAATCAGATTTTCTGGCTGTTGTCCATTTTCTAACAAGGGGCAGACAATCTAATAGAAAATCCATATTTCACTCATTACAAGTAGGTGGAGTCCAAACTAATAATGAGACCATGATATAAGATAAACTGAGATAGACCTGCTCAATGTTGGTGAAAGTTTCTTCCTAGGGAATTTCAGAGATACCCATGAGATAACATTTGGCGAGACCTTTCACGTGTCTGATACAGCTTGTCCCTAACATCACCAAGAATAACACGGTAGGGTTCATTTGGAGGAACTTTTTTCCAGAACTCTGCATTGTAAGTAACATCAATTAGAACTGAACCAATAAGGATTATTTGAGCACGCTTTAAAAATTTCTAAAGTATACCTATGTAGTGTTTAGCATCTCTCCTTGAGGATCTATGAAGCTCTTCTGCACGAACACGAAGCTCATCACTGCAACGCCACATGGACAACTGAAAAGAGACATCAATAAGGATTAGCCTAAAATGGATCGTTTAAAAAAAGCTCCATAGAATGTGTTAGATGATACAAGCTGAATACCTCAAACATCAGATCCTCGATTTGGGAATAGTACAAGTTGGCAGCCATCATTCTAGCCAACAAGCAAACATCCCTTGTGACCTCAGGGGTTACCCTCTGATTGCCTGCATTATGAATCAAGAAAATATTGAAACACCCCAGAAGATATTTGAGCGTCTCCAATTTTAAATAATTAACAAAAGGAGCTTTTTCACTACAAGGTACAATAAATTTTTATTCCATTATTTGAGTAGGAATGTACCATCACGATCGCCACCCATCCATGAAGAAAACTGAATAAGTGGAGCATTATAGGGAACACGTTCATTAATTCCAATGTTCTTCAAAGCTGTGTCAACTCGACGCAAGAATTTGGGGACACCCTTCCATACTGTTTCATGGAAGTAACTCATTCCTGCCCTCATCTCATCTTGGGGTGTTGGAGGGGTCCTTCGAATCTCATCTGTACGAAATGCAGCTTGAATCTACATGGAAAAGGAAATTGAAACAAATCAATGAGAATAAGCTTTTTTCTTTGTGAGACAAATAGCAAATTTATTTACAGATAAGAAATATCATGACACAATGATATACCTCACGCTGTAGAGCTTCATCAAGCTCCTGCTTATCATCAGGAGTAATATCTTTAGCATACAACTGAGCTAAACAATCCCTTATCCTGGATGCAATGAAAAACACAGTTTAAATTTGAAATTGCTTCATTGATGCACTTATTGAGATGTAATAAAATGGACATTAAGCTCCAAGAATGGAAGAACAAACCTTCCATGCTTCTGAAGTAAAGATCGACGGACTGATTGGGTAGGATGAGCAGTGAAGACCAGATCCACAGTCTGGTTCTTAAGTGCATCAAAAACTTCCTCGGGAGACTTCTTGAGATCATACACAAGTCTCTTGAGAGTTTCTTCGATGTCCGATTCAGTTGTTGCTGAGTTCTCGTCCATGAAATCACCTTTCTTCAACTTAATCCTTCGACGATAAGCAATCTGAACTTCTTCAGCCAGGTTAGCCAAGTTAAGCATGTGGGAGAAAGCCTTGGCTATAACAATGGAATCCCCTGGATCCAAACTCGTCAAAACATTTCCCAGCTCCTCGAGTTTCTTGGGGTCATTCTTCCCTTCATACTCAGCAGACAGTTCATAACATTCTTGAACCTAAACAAACCAACCACAAATAATGAAAAATACAATTTATCACATTAAATCACTAAACAAATTTCAGGATCAAATCAACTTATTTAGCATTTTAGTCTCACAAGTCAATGTACAATCAATTTATTGACCACTATAAGAATTGATTTTCAACATCAAAATGTGAAATGCCAGTACTTCACAAACGATCAAAAACCAAATATCAGAAACAAAGTGAAAACTGAAGAATGGCATACCGTTTCCTTAAGATCCTCGCCATGTAAGTCTTGAAGAATATCGAGAAACCGATCCAGAAGCAAAGCATCATACTCCACCAATTTATCATCTTCACTCACTTTAGCAGGAACCAAAGCTCGTAGCTGAGCATCAATGGAAGCCAACTTCTCTAATTTGCCATTGTTGCTATGAGTCGCCATTGCCACACCCAAAACTGAAACTTAGCTTTTTGTCCCCCTTTTTTCCTGTGGATAAACAAAAACAACCAAAACTCAACGATTCAATCAAACCAACCAAATACCCAATGAACCAAAAAAAAAAAAAACTAACCAAGACCCAGAAAAACAGAACTTTAAAAACCAAAGATTTCTACCCAAGACTTAGTTTTATGAGAAAATATAGCTCCTTGTCCATAAAAAGAAACGAAAAATAAGTAAAAGGTTCAGTTTTTGAGAAAGACCCATATTTGGATAATTAGTTAAACATATGGATAAATCAGTACCTGAATCTGGGTAGCAGACAAAACCCAAAATTTGTATCAGAAAAAGAGAAAGAAGTGAAGAAAGGAAGACGGGTATTTATAGACGAAAAATAAGTATGGACATTGAAGTAGAAGAGAAATCAAACGACGAAACTAAAGCAAATGCAAACTTTTGTTTGATTTTTTTCCCCTACAAATTTGGGTTAGACTTGTACTTTACTTCTAAATCGTTGTAACGAGGAATTTGTTGTGTGCTGAAAGAAGTAATTATTAAATTACAATTGATATAATTGCTAATTTCATACCACCATCCTCCTTAATTTTATAAAATCAACAAATTTGTCGGATGCGTTAAATTAAAGTTTCGAATTTGAATACAAGTGTTGTATATGTGGACGTATTTTTTTATTAAGTAAATAAATTATATTTTCAAAGTAAATGTCAAAATTTAATCTTGTATGGTAGACATTTTTAATTATTTTATCAATTAATGGAGCTCATATATGTATGTATGCATTTGATCTAAAATGATTAAATTAGTTTTTCTAATGCTAAATTGATTAATTTATTTCATATACTGGTAAAACGAATCAAATAAGACTAGATATTTATAAATTAAACAATTGTTTTTTGCTTAAAAAATATTAAAATTATGTTTTACATTTATAGTTCAACTCCAAATAAAATATTTCATTTACATGACCATAGAGGTTTTAAAATATTAAATCTATTAAACTATAATTGAAACTTTTTTAAAATAGTTAATGTTAATTAGAGTGTTCATGGACGGTTAACCATCCTCCTTATTTTTATAAAATTAACAAATTTGTTTGACGTTTTGATAAATTGTTACCGTCCTGTTTAAAATTTGAATAATAAGATTAATCGGTTTTATGTGTATGTATTTTTTTAATTATGAACCGTGTTATATGTTTATTACTACTAAATTTATTAGTTTTAAAAAATTGACCAAATAAAATCTTTAATATTTATATTCAAAAAGTCTTAAAACAATTAAAAGTTTAGAAAATTATATTAATTACACAAAAATTAGTAATAATTAATTTTTATATTAATTACACAAATATTTGTATAATCAATAATGTGATATCATTATAATTTAATATTATTATAATTTATTTAAAAGAAAAGAACTTGATTAAAATCTCCTTTGCCGTTTGAGTCAATCGAAATCGAGATAAAAATACCAAAAGAGAAAAAAATATTTTAAATTTATTTCATTTCACGATCACAATAACATGAACACAAGCTCAACATAGTTGTTCAAGAGCAAATGTAAATAAAACAAAGATACAACAACATGAACCGTAAAAGGAGCTGCAAGATCAAACCAATGCCCAAAACACAAACTGCCTGCAACCATATTGGAAACCAAACATAAACAAAAGGATGCAAAACATATCCCATTATTTCTCAATACTATAATAAATGCACGTTCGAATAGACGTACATTGCACGTTTGATTATTACTAATAATTTAATATTATTATAAAATATAGTTTGAATATGGTAATTACACATATATCAGTAATAATTAATAATTTAATATTAATATAAAATTAATTTAAAATTTCTTATCAATTTTTCGGTTAACTGTTTAGCGAAAATTCGTAACCGTCCTCGTCTTGTTTAACTGCTAATTTTATCGGTACAGTTACCGTACCGTTTCGGCTAATTTTTACCGGTATAGTTACCAACCATTTAATTCAATTTTTTAATTTTTCGGTACAATATACCGGTTCGAGTTTTTATAGACACCCCTAATGTTAACTCTATAGAATTGGTCTTATTTTATTTTTTTACTAGTACAATGACTAAATTTTCATTTAATAGTAGATGGACTATGTTGAACTACTCTCTATAATAAAGGGACTAAATTGATCTATTTAATAATAGACAAACTAATTTAAACAAATACTATACTGGAGAGGTCTAACAAGTAATTTTACCCTTTATTATAACACATATACGCCTAAATATAAAAAAAATATTTTATAAAACATATAGAAAACAATCATTTAATACATATAATATATATAGAAAAAATCAAATATAAAAACATGCTAAGAATCTATTCTTATATATTTTATTCCACTAGTAAAAAGACAGATGTTTAAATTTTAAACACATATCATTAATAGATATTAATATTGTAAATTTAAGTTAGCATATATACTTTAACAAAGAATAATCCAGTGGATATGCTACAATCAAATAGATGAAAGGATACCCCCATTAAGTGATGTTCTTAATTAAAGAAAAATTAAGTTTAATATTTTATATATGAAATTGTACTTTTTATGGGTTATGTTCTATAAAAAAATTGGATAAAAAGTTATCGTATGTTGTCAAAAATCGTTAATAATATTTGATTGAATAATCATTTTAGTTTGAGATCCACAAATTAATTTAGTGATCAAGAATATTCATGTTATCTTATTTTGTATGAGTTCGAATTTCAACATTAGCCTTAAAAATGTAATACTTATCTATTTAATAAAAATAATCACTTTTGTTCTTATAATTTTTTATACATTTTAATTCTCAAACATTTTATTTTAGATATATATATATATATATATGAATTAAAGTAATACAATATATATAAGGTGGCAAACAGATCGGGTTTGGGTCGGATCACTTTGGGGCGGGTTGATTTTCGGTTCAGGTTGCTTTCGGTTTAGGTTTGATTCAGGTCTGATTCATATTTAGTTCGAGTTTATGTTATTTCGGATCGGGTCAGGTATTGAGTCAGGTTAATATCGGATCGATTGGCTTTTTGGGCCGGGTCAATACCGGATCGGTTGACCTTTCGGATCGGGTCTATATCGGATCAGTTGACTTTTTGGGTCGGGTCAATGTCGAATCGGTTGCTTTTCGAGTTGGGTCGATATCAGATCAGTCAACTTTCAATTTGAGTCGATATATGAATATGATCTTTTAAAGGAGAAAAAATGATATTAAACTATTACTAAATGTTGTTGTTATTTAGTAATATAACACAAAATGAGAATAAAAGATACATCTTTGAGGAAATTAAATTCGGGTTGCGGGTTGATTTTCGGTTTGGTTGAGTGTCGGTCAAGTTTCTTTCAATTCGGGTTGTTTTCGGTTTCGGTTAATTTTGAATCTGGTTGATTTCGGTTTGACTAAATTCGAGTTGGTTTTAGTTCAAATCGGTTTTGGTTCGAATTTAAGTCAAGTTCAGACCATCATGTTCGGGTCTATCTCAAGTCAAGTAAATCAATTCGAGTTTCGAATCAAGTTTGCCATGTCTAAATATATACGGCGGAGGAATGAATAAAAAATCATTTTGTATCGCGAGATACTAAATTGTAAACTATTTTTTTAAAACTTTATTAAGTATATCTTAAATGTTAAATTTTGTCACCAGAATTTGTATTATTTATTAGCTGTAAATTTAGTCTTTATACTATAATTTGACCATTATGGTCCTTTTACATTTTTTATATTTTAAAATTTCAATCATACCCCAAATAATATTGCAACAATATGACTAATTTACATGGTCTCAAATGATCAAATTGGAGGACGTGAAACAGTTTTACAACTTATGCTTAATATATTATCTAATAGCACAATTTGACTTAAGATAAATTACAAATATTGTTTGGGCTAGGACTAGAGTTTTAAAATTTAAAAATTACAAAGACTAAAAATGACGAAATTAGAGTACATGAATTAAATTCACAATTTTTGCATGATGCGGGGATTGATAGAAGAATTTCACCTATTTTAAATGGGTATGTGTTCCTTTTGTTAGAATATATTGTAAACTATCTATTTGTAACCCCACCTATTTTCATTTTTTTATTTTGATCATCCAACTATATTTTTTGGTAAAATAGTATTTAACGTTACATTTTGTATTCATTTTAGTACCATGCTGTTAAAAAAATAACGACAAAACTGGTTTGACACATCAGTTTTTTCGTTAATTTTTAACAACGAAGTATTAAAATAGAAACAAATCGTAACGATACACACCATTTTTTCAAAAAGTTAATTAAATGACCAAAATAGAAACACAAGAATAGATGGAGTACCAAATATATAGTTTACCTTAGATTTTATGACTGAATTTTTAACTTTAATTTTCTTATTGCAAACTTGAATTTATAAATAGATATTATAAAATTTAGTCACTTTGAATAAAAAATACATGCTGCGTTCAATTATGGTGATAAATCATATTTAATAATGTCGTCTTCACATGAGTAGATGTATGTTGCTTTCGATTAATAAACCATGTTAATTGGTTCATTGTCAGCACTCACGAGAGCACCCAACATCACCAACCATGTTTCAAAGAATCTAAATAATTTATGTATATTAAAAATATATTATTTAGTGCATTATTATTTATTTATTTTAAATATTTTTTTATTGTTGTTTAAATATAAATATTATATTTTTATATTAAAATTTAAACTCATACAAGAGAAAGATAATATGAGCATTTTTAGTTTATCAGGCCAATCAGTAAATCTTACTATATATTTTTAATTTACTTGTGAGATACCGTATTTCTCTATTTTGGTGTTAAAAATCAAAATAATAAAAGTCAATCTTGTAATGTTGATGGGGTTAATAATGACAAACATTGTGGAGCGAATCAAGACTTTTTAAAAAAGATAGGATCGAAATTAAGCTATGAATTTTTGGGGTTAAAAGTATATTTTATCATTATATTAATTTAAAGTTTTATTATATTTTAAGGGATTAAAAACCAATTAAATCATTTTTAACGGTCACGGCCTGCTCCTTTACATTCGGCTCTTTGCATGCCTCGTCTAAAACAAAACTAGAAATATTAGTTATTTGTCGCATCATGCCACGCTCGTTGTTTTTTTTTTATTTATATAATTGATCATTGAATAAATACATAAAACTAAAATATATAAATAACATTTTATTGACTAAACATATTTGACCAGCTGGTCAAGTTACTCATCATTGTTATCTCATATAAGAATGTAAAAACATGCAATCGAATGGGTTTCAGGTCGGGTTCTGTCAGGTCGGGTCAAATCGAATACATGTTGATTTGATGTTTTGAATCGATTTGGGTCGGGTGCGGGTCAATTTCAGGTCGAGTTCATTTCAGGTTGGGTTCATTTCGGGTTGGGTTTATTTCAGGTCAAGTTCATTTCAGGTCGGGTCAAAACAGTTCGAGTCTGAATCAGATAATTGACAGGTTAATTCGGGTTCGGGTAGACTTTAGGTCGGGTTCATTTCAGGTCGGGTAATTTCAAGTCGGTTTCATTTCAGGTCGGGTAATTTCAAGTCGGTTTCATTTCAGGTCGGATTAATTCAAGTTTCGAATTTGTATTAAGTTTGAGTTTGGTACAAATAGTCGATAGACTTTGGGTTGGTCATTCATTTCGAGTTAATTATTGAACGCCTTTCACGAACACGAATGACATTAAAAATAAATATTAGGCACTAGAATGAACAAAAATATCATCAAATAATTCATATCTAAAATATTAGAGTAAATTATAAAAATTATAAATTAATAAGGGTCAATTTTGGTGAAAAATAAAATTTTAGGGACTAACATGAATAAAAATATCATCATATTAAAAACACTTTGATTAAATTACAAAAAAATGAATAGGGGTCAATTTGGAATAAGAATATAGTTTTAGCCTTTTAGGGACTATAATGAACAAAAATATTATATTATAAACATTGGACTAAATTACAAAAAAACTGAATAGGGGTCAAATTAGACTAAAAATAAAGTATATGTATGTATCATGTATGTAAGTTTTACTATATGTATATGTATAATGTGTGCGTATATATACATACATATATATATATATAATATGTATGTATGTAAGTTTTACTATATGTAAATGTATAATGTGTGTGTATATATATATAATTATATATGTATGTATGTATATATACATACATATAATTTATACATATACATATACATATATATATGTATGTATGTAAGTTTTAGTATGTATATGTATATGTATATTGTATGTATATATATATATATACATATATGTATATATATACATTAATACATACATATATACATTAATACGTATACATATATATATATATATACATTAATACATATACATATATATACATATACATATACATATACATTAATACCTATACATTAATACATATATATTAATACATACACATTAATACCTATACATTAATACATATATATTAATACATACACATTAATATATATACATTAATACATATATATACATTATAACATTAATACATATACATATATATACATATACATTAATACATATATATATATATATACATATATATACATTAATACATATATACATTGGACTAAATTCATATACATATATATATATATATATACATTAATACATATATACATTGGACTAATTGTATATGGGTCAATTTCGATTAAAAATAAAGTTTTAGGGACTAGAATGAACAAAAATATCATAATATTAAAAATATTGGACTATATTACAAAAATATAAAATAAATAGGGGTCAAATTCGGTTAAAAATTATCTAATTGATCTAAATTAAAACCTAAATTGAGACTCAGTTGAATTAAACTAAAACCTAAAAGGGAACATTAAGGGCTTGAATGAAAAACATCTAAAGTTGAAAGGGCTAAAAAATTTTTTTTCCAACCCCAAAATTTGGGCGGGTTCTTTCCGTCCTTCCCGCCATTAATTGTAATTAAAAAGAAAGAAAAATTTTGTTTTTTTTAAAAGAGGGAATGAGAGAATTTTGGAAGGGAATGTGGGGCCTATTTTTTGGTTAGAAATTAATTACTTTTTAACTCTTGTTGTGTTTAAAATGTTGCATTTTAGTCATAATATTTACTTTTAAGTTTTAATTTAATTCAATTTAGTCACAAGTATCCCTATAGTTTGGACTTCTTATATAACAATCCTCTCCCCACGGTGATATTTAGTCCTTAAAAATTTACTTTTATATGAAATTGAACCCTATTTATTTCAATTTTTTATAATTTAGTCTAATAATTTCAATATACTGACGTTTTTGTTCATTTTAGTTCCTAAGATTTAATTTTAGCCGAAATTGACACTATTTAGTTCTATGGTAAAATTGTGAAATTGGTCCCTGAACTCTCAAATTTTCTCACTTTCAAATTGTCAAATTGGTCTCTAATTTTAGTTCATGGACTAAAAATTAAATTTCTCCACTTAAAAAAAATGAATAGGGGTCAATTTAGACTAAAAATTAAATTTTAGCTACTAGAATTAACAAAAATATAGGCCAATTTTGACTAAAAATTAAATTGTAGATACTAGAGTAAACAAAAATATTATTAGACTAAATTACCAAAAATAGAAATGCATATGGGTCAATTTCGGCTAAAAATAAAGTTTTAGGGACTATAATGAACAAAAATATCATCATATTAAAAACATTAAACTAGACTATAAAATTTTGAAATAAATAGGGGTCAATTTGATTAAAAATTAGGGACTAATATGAACAGAAATAAACCCCAAACTCCTAAACTAATCTTATTACCCCAAACATTCCATTTTAAACATTTACCCCTAAAACCCAAACATGAACTCCTAAATCTTACAATCACTATTCACTAATAATTAAAAGTGCAAGCCTAATTCCCTAATCCCTAAACTAATCCCACAACCCCAAACACTAAACTTGACACATTTACTCATAAACTCCGAACCTCAACACTTAAATCTTACAATCACTAATAATTAAAGTGTGAGCATAATCTCCTAATCCCTAAACTAATTCCATAACCCCAAACACTCAACTTGACACATTTATCCTTAAACCCCAAACCTCAACCCCTAAATCTTACAATCACTAATAATTAAAGTGCAAACATAATCCCCTATTCCCTAAACTAATCACATTATCTCAAACACTAATAATTTTAATTAAGCTCCAAATCTAATGATCAAATTTAACAAATTAAAATTCCATTGAAATAATTAATAAAAAATCCTACATTAAGCATTGTTAAATTAAACCGTGTGTGAAATTTATGGGCTTATTAACTAACTAATTAACTAAGGACATAATTAAAAGAACCTAATCCTAAAGGCCAAATAAAAATAATCAACTATTATGGGACATAATTGAACTAAACTAAAATTTAAAAGTGAAAACATGACTTAAATGGAAAGTATCTAAACATGGAATGACATAATGGGTGATTTCCCCATAAACCTAAAAAATGTGCAGGAACTTTCCCTCCAATTCTAAACAGAAGCCATGTCTTAGGTTTTCAGATTTCACAACACATCAAAATCAAAATCAACAAAAACTACGGTAGTAATCCAAAACATTTTTTAAGAAGAAAATGAGTTAATCTCGTAGTTATGTTTGATTCTGAAGGGCATTTATTAATCAAACTGTATTAGAGGATCCCACTTATTATATGCTATATTAATTATTAAATACCACCAAATTAAATTGTAAATTAACTAATAATAGTTTATTAAATTTGTTTTTAATTTAAATTGAATATTGTAAAAATAATTTCAAAATTAAATTTATTTTGAGCCAATCATACAAACTATGAATTTGTGTAAAATAATTAAAAATTATGGCATTATAATTACAACTATGAATTTAAAACATTAAAAATGGTTAACCTTCTAACGTTTGGTCAAGTTAATAAGAAAAAAACAGATGAATATCTATACTTAGTACTTAGTAGTGTCAAGTTGATTTGGTTAAAAGAAAACATAAATATGCATTTTCTTGTTTCTTCCCTTTTTTGATATTTTTAATTGATTATATATGTATACATAACAAAAAGATTATTTAACACTTTAAATTGATTTAAAAAATTAATAGTTTACCTTTATCAACTCTTTAAATTGATTATATACATAATTTAATGAATTAATAGTCAATAATTGAATTATTTAACAAAAAATTTAAATACATAAATTAATAATTTAAAAGGTGAAAATTAGTTTATCATATTATAATATAATAAATTTATAATTTCTCAAATACTTTATTTTTTTGTTGAAAATCATCAAATCATAGACTTCCTCAATTACATGTCAGGTAAATATCAAACCAGATCAATATCAGTTTATGTCAACAACAGGTCGGGTTCAAAACAAGTCAGGTCAATTAATAGGTCGGGTTCAAAACAGGTCGGGTAAAATCGGATCTTAAGTCGATTCAGTCAGGTAATTTCGGTTATCTGCTAGGCCAGTCTCAAGTTTGTTTTAGTCGGGTGCAGGTCGGGTTTCGGGTCCACAGTAACAGGTCCAATTCGGGTTCGGGTCGTTCTCTGTCGGATGCAGGTCGGGTTTGGTTACTACAGTAACAAGTCCAATTCGGGTTCGGGTCAACAACAATCGGTTACAGATCGGGTTTGGGTCATCGAATCCTCAGGTCAAACCAAGTTCTAACTCGAGCAGGTTTCAGTCAAGTCAGGTCAGCTTTTTACATCCCAACCCTCATATTTCTTTAAGTTATGGGTTCTAGACCAACTAGGAGCACTCACATTCTTCCCCTTCTCATCCCCTGTAAGTAAGATTGAGATTAGAATTAAAATTTGTCAAAAAAATAAATAACATTTTATCATAAACACACATACATACACTAATGTTTTATTATTTTACAAGTCATTAATAAATTTAAACTAGATAAAATAAGTATTAATACTATCGATAGTTATGGGTTGAGTCGAGTTTCTGACCAACACAAACCCTACTTGAGTATTATTCCCCTCCACACAATCATGGCCGGAGTTAGGAAATTTAATTTGAGGTATCAAAATTTAAGATTTTTATAAAGCTAATTTTTTAAGCATGTGGGAACAAACAATGAAGGTTAATTTCTTTTTAAAGGGTATCAATTTTATTTTTTAAAATTATTTTATATTAAATTTATAGGGGAAAAATTTTTCTCTAATTTTTTTGGGTGTCACTAACCAAGGTGGTTTCGCCCATGTACCCAATCCGACCGGAGTTTAGAAAGGTTCCACCCTACCCGAATTTTAGGTTAAATATCCACTTTTGACCCATCTCAACCAGACACAAATATAAAAAATCTCATTTTTATTTGATAAAATAGAGAGTTAATTAAAAAAATATAACGAGAGGATCATAATAATAGTTATCCCTTAATATATAGAGAAGAATTATAAAATAGGGAGTTAATTGAAAAAATATAAAGAAAGAGATATTATAAAAATTGTCCCTAAATATATAGAGAATACTTATATAGTATTATTCTGGACCGGTTCAAAAAAAACTTCACCCTAAAGTTGAATCTAACTGGAATCGATCTTATCTTTCACAAAACTCGACTCGTCGTGACCCAAATCTGAATTTAGAAAAAATACTAACTTTATTAAGTCGGGTCGAACGCATTAGGTTTAGGTCAGTTGACCATTCCGAATTGATATTTAATGTTTTTGGTTTAAATATTTTTAAGTCCTCAATAATTTTGAAATTAGTAAACTTTACTTTGACATTTTTTAGTTAATAACTTTTTAAGTCATTTAAAGTTTAGAAATTAGACAAAGAAGCCTAGTGTAATAACTAATTTTGTTCGAGGTTGACCCGTTTTTACTCTTTTAATAAATGGGCTTAGTTAGATTTTTTCTATTTGATTGTTCTTTTATTATGAGCATATATATGGTTAAATGTTACTATCTTGTTAGAGTGCATGTTCGGTTATCACAAATTAATGATACTTTATATAATTGTTAGTAGTCATATTACTACTATCCTAAAATACATATTAAGAGGCCCAAAATATATACAAGAGTTGATGTGAATAAATATAAAAACTCATCTTTTATTAAAACATATAAAGTCTAAACACAAACACAAATTAAATAAAGGCCCAAGTCTCTTTAATTAAATGACATATTTACAAGCCTGTTTTGGGCCCAGCAGCAATTAAATCCTAAGCCCTAATTTGATGAACACCCTAACTCTCCCATTTGTCCTTGCACAACCGGCTCTCAGCTGTTAGATCTGGGATAGATCTAATGGCCTATGATTATTGGAAGAACCTTCCAGATTTCGCACGTACCCACGCGTGACCGTTCGGCTCACCACACGCGCGCGTGCCGATCATGCCCCAGACGTTTTAATTGCTACATCAAAATCATGCGCCACTCGAGCCTCTTCGACTCCCCACCACAACTGACCAGATCTTCATCGATGGACGAGACTCCTCCATGTTATCTGTTCGCTCAACCATGCCAGCAACAGCTCCGGTCCATTCTCCTCAGAAACGACCATGGTGGCATAACAAACAAGAGAAACCAATATGCCAGGAAGGAAAACTGCGCACCAGTATACCAGAATTTTAGAAAAATGCACCGAAATTCAGAGATGTCAGAAGCAACCAATAGGAAAATTGTAATTTCATTTCTATTTTTTCTAAATGCATGTAAAACAAGGTATATAACGTTAAACCCTAAAGCATTTATGACCATTCTGGATTTTCACAAGGCAATAGAGCAGAGAAACAAAAAACCTCAAGCTTTTCGAGGTATATCTCTTCTTTCTTCTCATTTTTCGAATGGAATCATACATAGTCATAGAGTGAGGGTTTAGGTTTCGTTACCTTTGTCGTCCATCTTCTTTCACCGACGATAAGCCTTCCAGTTGTCTCATGACTGCGAATGGTGAGTCGAAAGAAAGAGTGTTTAAAAAGAAGGGGGTTCTGGCGTGTCTTAGGGGTTCGGGGTTCAGATTTGGGTTTAGAAAAGGTAGGGTTTTAAAAAGAGAGTTTTGTTAGGTTTTCAGTGCAGGCCTGTGGCGACCGGAGCAGTGGCTCGCGACGGTCAGTCACCGGGTTTTAGGAAATAATGTGATTTATGGGTTTGGGGGTGAATACCACGGCGGCGTTTATCCCCGTTTCGGGGGTTGAGGGTGAGTCTTGAGAGTTCGAAGGGATGTTTTTTGGCCAAAAAAGGCAAAATGGCTGGGTTTCCTCCTTTTATCTGTTTAAACATTTTAAAAGTGGGATATTTAAGTCTTTGATCCCTTTTCCCCATGATAATTATGCCCGAAGGGCTTTCACCTTCTTTAATCCCAATAATAGTCCCTCCACATAGGCAAATTACGTGCCCAAGCCATTTCGCGTTTTGAAATTGCTTGCCCGGTCCCTCTAACTTCAAAAAATGTTTCAATCTCATCCCTTATTTCTTTTTTAATTCGTTCCTTAAAGTTATATTTCTTTTGATTTAGTCCATATTCTAGTGTTCTTTTGCTCCCTGTTGCATGCATTTTATTTTCCAGCTTTTACATCGTTGATAATCTTGCCTTAACTTGTTAATTTGTTAGTTTTGTTGATAAAAAAGAAATGCAATTTGTGGTTTTGGTTGATGTTTTATGTGTATGTTTATAGTATATAGTTTATATATCACGATTGTAGCTTTATAAAGTTTATATATTTTCATAGTTTATAATACGTAGTTATATAATTATAATATACTTATATTTACATGTCTAATTTGGATAGTTTGGGCCTTGTTATGTTTTGGGCTTAGGTTGCTTTGTTTAGGTGGGCTAGGCTTTGTTTTGTTTATGTGGGCTTTGGGCTTGGTAGGTTAATCTTAGGTTAGAATTAGGCAAATTAATTTAATTAGTTTAAGATCGTGCGCTCGTCTCATAGGGGCACGATCTTCAAATTAATTAGGTTAATTTAGGATTAGTTTTTAGATTCGTAGTTAAACCTAGATTTCGAATTAATTTAGTGAATTTAAATTTACCCTTGGCTTATTGGGATAAATGTTAAATTTATTAAATTAATTGAACACTTCTTAATTACCTTTAGGATAAAATTAATATGAATATTAGACTGACATTTTAATTAAAACCATAACTAATTAACTTGATTTGTTTTAAATAGTATCCTTGGCTTATTGGAATACTAGTTTAAAACTGATCGAATTAATTATCATGTTATAAAGTAAACCATGAATTGTTAGGGTTTCCTAGTCTTAGGGTTCAGTTAATTTAGGGTTAAATAGTTAGATTCACCTAGTCATTAATTAGATCACTATTTGGTTTTCTATAATTTGGGCCTTTTAGGTTAGGGCTTGGGTGACCCTTTTGTGTGTTTAATTTTCAAGCCATTTTCTGACATTATTAATTGTCATTCATACAACCCGTTCATTTTGAATTAATTAATTTACATCATAAAAAGGAGGTACTTATTAATTCCGATATTTATGTCGTAATAGTCCGGGCTTAGAGGATGTTGACCAAATATTTGAATTAATTCTTACCGTCTCAAGGTAAATGAATTAAAAGTGGATAAAATCATTACATCATATCTTAAATGTTTGCACCATGCAGAAAGGTGATGTACGAGATTCGAACCATAAATTAAAACGACAGTCAGGCTTATATGACGTTGGTTTAATCTATGGTCCGATGTACCGTCATCCTTATTAATTAAATGTCCAATTAATTTGAATCCACCAATTTGATAAAACCCGTTCAATTAAAGTTAATTTTCAAAAAAGGCCCCGAATTAAATTAAATTCAAATTTCAATCATTTTCATCCATTTAAAAGCAACAAATATTTTGGTACCGATTTTCGGGCGTGATGGGGGTGCTAATCCTTCCCCACACGTAACCAACTCCCGAACTCTTTCAAAACGAATCTCTGGTTTTGTGGTGTTCGACTTACCTTATCCAAGTGGCTGGTGGCGACTTCAAGTTTTCAATCGTTTTTCAAAAGAATAAGAATTTTCAAGAGAAATCCCCTTTTTAAAGAATGATTTGGGATAACCCGAACCATCTCACTTTTAAAGCAAAAAAATGTCGCTACAACTTAGCGACTCCACTGGGGAACGATTTTTTTTACAAAACAAAAAGAGAGTTAGGCCAAAAGAACATTTGTTGCTTTTAATGATGGAAAGTGGTTGGAATTTCAATCGATTTTAACAAGGTTGATTGTTTCTTGAAAATGTGACTACAATTGCATGGGCTTTGATAACTGGTGGTCTTTGAATTAATTTTTCATTTAATTTCTAAGGAATTATCGACATGTGTTGCACCATGCTCATCAAGCTCTATACCTGAGCTCTGTCCCTTAAGTGGGAGTGAAATGCCACATACCCATGTGAGTAGCCCTCTACGGGTCGGTAATTTACTTCTGAAATCCACGCCTTCTAACACGTGAGTAGCCCTCCACGTCATTAGGTCGTGCTTTCCCTCAAACCGAATCCAATTCGCAAGCTTGGATGGTACAAAATTGGGGTTCTTGTTGCCTTAGTAGGTAATGAGATAGGTTCAGGTACCCTCAATTAGAACCGAACCCATGTGTAGGAATCTAAGAAGCCCACCCCACTAGATCCATGAGGATAGCCTTAGCGAACTAGAATTCATGTGGTTAGGGTTTTCTTTATGTACTCGCCTTTCGCTTATTTAGTTTGTGTTTATCTTTTCTTGTTTTCGTTACATTGTTTATCTTATGACTAATACGTTTCTTTTTTGTCTCCTTTCTTTCCCCTTTTATCTTTTGTTTTGCATATTTTGTCATATCATGAAGAGCACATTGAGTGGGAAATAGTATGAAATTAAAGACTAGATCAATGAGAGATTTGATTCGTAGCAATGATGAAAATAATTTTAATGTGCAAACATGGTTCGAAGGAGAGTAATTACATGATAGAGATAGCGTTTATGCTGGGTTCAGGTCAACAATGGAAACCGAGACATTCATGAGTACAGAGTTCAATGATGTGTCAGAGTTGAAGCCGATATGGAACAATTGGGATCTTGAGGCTAGAAACGCTTTCAAAAAAGAGTATGGCGACATTGCACACTTGCTAGATGTTTCAGTTGACCAAGCACTACTATAAGCTTTGGTGGGGTTTTGGAACTCAGCTTACAGTTGTTTCACAACCGGTAACTTTGATTTGACTTTGACAA
Source organism: Hibiscus mutabilis (assembly GCA_019671005.1). Lineage (NCBI taxonomy): Eukaryota > Viridiplantae > Streptophyta > Magnoliopsida > Malvales > Malvaceae > Hibiscus > Hibiscus mutabilis. The sequence goes on along the minus strand of CM033727.1, from coordinate 2,708,146 downwards.
TCGAAGAATACCGAGATCTCATAAATTGCAAGAAGATCGATGAGAATCATGTCTACTCTAAGCCTAACAAGAACAAAGCTTTTTGAGGCAAGCTTAGTAGACTCTCGGACACGTTGGCATCTTGGGTCGAACGTCAAGTCACCACTTGGAATAAGAAGGAGTATCTTAAGTGGGAGGGAATCCTAGCCTTAGCTTCCGTACATCCCACGGGACGAGTTCAACGGGATCTCTTTGCATTGTTGATCTATGGGTTGGAGATTTTTCCTCGAGCGTTAGGGATTATTGACCCGTCAGTTTTAGACTTGTTTGATCATTTAAGTGGCATGACCAATTCGGTACCCATAATTTTGGTCGAAACTTTTCGATCTTTGAGGTTTTATAGGGAGAACGGTGGAGGTCGTTTCCAAGGATGCCCACAGTTTTTAACCGTTTGGTTCTACAGTCACCTACAGTCAAATTTAAGTTTCTCAAGACCTCTATATGACGGCAAATTCTCACCATTGGAGGAATTCTTGCGAAAGGGGGATTGGCCAGCGCAAAGATCTGAGGAAGTTTGGCTAGATGTCATCCGAAATATAAGAGAGGAGGACATAGTTTGGAGAGCTCTATGGCTATTGGCAAAAAAATATCCTCTATAGATGTGGATTACACTCTTGGATACCACAACTTGGTCTTTGGGGACATACAGCTTACGCATCTCTTCTAGTTTTAAGAAATATGGTTCAAAGTAATTCGTGTCGGCCACTAAAGGCTTAAACAAGTTCAACATGAATTATGAGAAAGAGAAAGGGTATAAGGCGATGGTGTATGATGTTTCTTCAACTTGGAACAATTTAAGATGGGCCAGGGTCATGAATTCTTCTTATTTGGTTACCTCCGAGTACGAAGCGTTGAGATTCAATCGAGTCAACAAAAATATTTCTCATTTGAATCACGATGGAAGGAGGACTATGAAGGTGAGATTGGCCACACTTCCTATCGAGGTCGTGTTGATGAGAAAACAACTTGAAAAGGAGAAAAAGAAGTACCTCAAGCTCACAGAGAAAGCCAACCAAGAAAAGTTCGACTTCGAATTGGAAAAGACACAATTTGAAGGGGTTATTGAAGGTCTACAAAGAAAGAAAAAAGAATTGGAACTCGAGCTCAAGTTAGAGAAGGAAGAGATTCAGAAACTTAAAAGGCTAAACAAGCGCAAAAGAGCCGTGGAAGGTGGACCAAACGAGGGGTTAGAGCTCCGACTCAAGGAGGAGAGGGCGAGAGCCGAGAAATATAAAAGGATGTATTACAAGCACAAGGACCAAGTGCTCGCTTTAACACACGAAATGAAGAACCTTCACGCTTCTCACTCAAGACAGCTCGAGAAGGAACAACACCAAAATGAAGCCTTAAAAGATCAGGTTAAGTGTTTGGAAAAGTCTATCTTCAAGCACAAGAGTTTGACCAGTATGTTAAAAGCTACTAATTCAGAGAATCAGGCTTTGGGAGCTCGTGTCAAAGAATTGGAAACCGAGATTCAACAGCTAAAAGATCATGTGGCTAGCCTTAGGGGAGCAATCCAAGTGCGCCCGATGCTGAGTTTGGAGCAACTGCACTTTTTCGCCTGTAGAATTTGGAGGCAGGAACAAGAATTGGCACAATGGACAGCTTAGATGCAAGAGGTAACCTGAAAGATACAGTTTTTGGCAAAAGACGCTACTAAGCTTCATGACTGTATAGACGATGAATTCGAAGAGGGATAGCGGATCGTTTGGATTTTGAGAGAGATCATCGACCTCGATACTATCCTAAAGCCATATATGTAGTTGACTTTCTCTAGTTATTGTAACAAGACAATATTTCCATTAATGAAAGTCATTTAACGATGATGTTTTCCAAACTCAGTGTTGCTCTTTGCATTCATACACAATATATTTATTTGCTTTCTTTGATTAATTTCTAATAATTAATTAAAAAGTTTTTATTTTAGAACAAAGATTGCATTTTGGTTCTTTGAATTACAATCATTTCGCAACCATTCCACACCCGTGTGGCATCCATTTACAGTTAAGAGCGATGGAGGAAAGGATGGCCAAAGTAGAACAGGGTCAGAATGACCTGAAGGGTCGTTTGGACGAGATTGAACAAAATATCATGGATCATATCACACAGTCTCAGACCTCAATTATTGCTCAGTTGATCGACTTGCTACTAAAGATGAAAGGAAATGAAGAAGTTTCTGTTGATAACTCGAACATCGAAGAACAAAAGGGTACTGAATCTCATATAAGGGTTCAACCAGAAGTACTAGATCTGAAAAAGAAAGTATACATCAATATAGCAGGGTCCTCCAACCATCCTACGGGGGAATATGCTAGCCACCACCTAGGAGCCTCATCAAATCAGCCCATTGATTTGGGGGTAAGCTATGAGAATAAGGTGCCCAACTTAAACATGGTGAATGAGGTGGAAGAAAAGATTAGGGCCAAGATGGAAAAGAAATACGAAGAAAGGTTTTATACTTTCGAAGAAAAATTCAGGACTTTACAAGGAATTGATGGGCAAAGAAATGATGCTAGTGATTTGAGCCTTGTGGCAGACTTGATCCTACCACCCAAATTCAAAGCTCCCGATTTTGAAAAGTATGACAGAACTTCATGCCCTCAACCCATATTACCATGTATTGTCGGAAGATGACAGCTTTTATAAAGGATGAGAAGCTACTCATTCACTATTTTCAAGATAGCTTGATTGGTTCCACGACCCGATGGTACCTCAACTCAGTCGAGTTAACATCAAGTCATGGAAGGACCTCTCAAGGGATTTTATGGAACAATACAAGCATGTAACCGACAAGACCCCTAACCGAATCATGTTAGAAGGAATGAGGCAAATGTCGAATGAGAATCTTCGCCAGTATGCTTAGAAGTTGTCACAACCCTTTTTTAGGAGGTTTTGACGTTTTGGAAAAGTTTATAAAATCACGGAGTCGCAACCAATCTTTTTAAAAAAGTGTGATTGGATCACTTTTTAAGACAAGGGTATTTTGATAAAACATTTTATTTATCAAAATTTACATTTTGGTCTATGAAAACAAGGGAAATAGGTTCGAGGGTCGATTACGTGTAGGGAAGGATTAGCACCCCCAAACTTCCAAAAATTGGTACCTAATTGATTTCAAAAAACAATTTTAAAATTGGAATTTGCAAGTTCACAAAATTTCGATTTATTTGTCCGCAAAGTGAATGTAAATCTATTTTATCGGCCTTATCGCCTGGGAAATGAACTTTAATCACCGCCAATACTCCTGGCGCTAACCCGTCATTCTCGTTTGATAAAACACCGCATTAATTAAGTTTTCACTTTTTTAACAAATCAACAAGAAAATTAGATGAGTTAAATTTTTTATTAAAATTTAATCAGTGATTAACACCTAAAAAAACATCTACATTCATTTTAACTATTAAAGTTATAATATAATTAAGTGTGTTTTATTGAAAATGAAGAATATTTTACAACATACATGTCTCTAATCTATGTTTCAAGTCCCTATTCCTAAGGTTTAACATACATACATATTTGCATAAAAGACAGAAAGAAGTAATTAACTAATTAAATAAATAACTAAGTAATTACTTAAAATTAAATATAAAAAAGATTAGTTTTTCTTATATATTTTTTTCAAATAGAAAATCTGAATTAGGGACTAATTTGAAAGAAAATAAAACGTGGAGGTTAAATTGAAAACAGTTAGAAATTAGGCGTCGAATTGAAAAGAAAAGGGACGAAATTGAAACAATTGAAAACTGTAGAGCTGCGATGTGAGATACGGGAAAAAAGGGTGCGGGTTATACTTGGGTTCGGGTCAGGTCAAACGGGTTAGTATAAATAGCCAAAATTATAAACATAAATCATTTTCTCTCTTTATTTCTAAACGGATCAAAATGAGTTTTATTATAATTCTCTGATGTGTTCTTCGTGTTCTTCATGAAATGAGAAACACGATGAACATCCACCGGTGCCGGTCGCCGTTGTCGGTAGCGAAATTCCTAGATTCCAATCAAATTTTCAGATTTCAGTGACCTCAAAATCGTGTTTTTCCACCCGATTTACATCAAAACCAAATCTCCCCGGTGTTTCAAACAATAACAAGGTAAAAACAGCCCTAATATCTTTCTATCTATTTACTATAATTGCTATGTGTGATTTTTATGGAACTGTTGTTATGTTACATGAATTACAAAAGGGTTTATATAGCTACAAAATTGCTTGAATTTTAAGTCTGAATCCCTAATATATTCCTCATTTGATCTTGTCTCAGCTCTAATTTTAATCTTGTTGCCTTTTGTTCATTGCTTTAATCTGATTGTTGCTGGATTCTTGCTAAGGCACCAATTTAGGGATCAACCTTCCCTGTTTAGGATTCTAGCTTTCTAGCTAGGGCTTCGATTGAGGGATTTAATTCCCTTTTGTTTTTGTCTTGAATTGTTGGGCTCTAATTTAGGGATTTAATCCTCTTGTTCCTCCATTTGCATGTTTTTGATGATTCGAACGGTGCCAGCGAGGAACAATCGGAGTGAGTGAAGCATCAAAAAAGATGAAGCAGACGACCAGAGCTGAATTGTCATACGCGTGGCTGCCACGCGCGAGTGGTGATCTGCGTGATATACCCCGAAGCAATCTGGGCTGTCAGATTGCATCCTGATCGAACGACTGAGAAGTTGAGGCGCTATATCATCCCCAACTGGCATGATCTACACTGTTGGATCAGCCCATTGATCCAACGGTCCTGCTACAGTTGCGCATAAAGAAAGAAGACGGGAGTTAGGGTTTTCTTTTTTAGGTTATAAATGGTCAGACGAGCCTTTGTATATTAGACTCTTTTGTATTTTTTTTATTAAATCTAATGGACATTTTCTTATTTACTTTGGGTTTTATTATATTAACTACTATCTAATATACAATCTATGTTAATTCTAACTACCTTATTAATCATGCTAATATATAACAACTATATACTAAGTAAAATATACGACACATTAATAATTCTAACTATCACAATATACTAACAATTATACTAATTATAACACATTGTATGAGACCTAAACTATTCTAATACTAACATTAATATTTACAACCATAATATATTAACTATGTTATCAATACTATATGATACCTAACTATATTATTAGTAACATTAATATTTACAACTATAATGTTATCAATATTATATAACTACAATACACTAATACAGAATTAACATAACAACTAAAACAAAGGTGAAAATCTAGTGACAACAGCTGCTCCTCTTTGGTCATTCCGGTGGAATAAGAATATATCAAAGAAAAGAAGACACTGATTTTCACCGATTATCAAAACGTTTATGCTTGAAAAGATATGCGGGTTCTATTCTCCTTGTGCTCGAATAGATGAGCAGGTTCCATTCTCCAAATGCCCGAACATATAGGCAGGTTCTATTATGCTCGATTAGATAAGCAGGTTCCATTCTCCAAATGCCCGAACAGATAGTCGGGTTCTATTCTCTTCGTGCTCGAATAGATAAGTAGGTTCTATTCTCCAAATGGCTGAACGGATAGGTGGGTTCTATTCTCCTCGTGCTCGAATAGATAAGCAGATTGGGTTCTATTCTCCTTCTACTCGAATAGATAAGCAGGTTCTATTCTCCTCATGCTCGAATAGATAAGAATGTTCCATTCTCTAAATGCCCGAATAAATAGGCGGGTTCTATTCTCCTCATGCTCGAATAGATAAGCAGATTCCATTCTCCAAATGCCCGAACGGATATGCATGTTCTATTCTCTAAATGCCAGAATAGATAGGCGAGTTCTATTCTCCTCGTGCTCGAATAGATAAGCAGATTCCAAAAGATGACTTCATCCCCCATAAGCTTGGATGAATAAGTGAATTCAAAAACCTGTCATGAATAGATAGGCGGGTTCTATTCTCCTCATGCTTGAATAGATCCATATGCCCCTTGGGATGCCTAGTCATGAATGCATGTCTTATTTCTTTTGCTCGTTTTCTTAACATTTTTCTAATCAACACAGAAGAAAACTGGAAAGCTCTAAGAAATTCGGATTATATCATCTCAAACATTTTCTCAACTCTGGAAACTGATGGCGTATTTATGCTTTGGCCCATCCCATCAGAAAAGATAATTATTCAATACTAGTTAGCTTCACCAATTTTTGGTTGTTAAAATTCCATCGTCCATTACTTGGAAAGTAATCATGAACATTGCATGCTTCATCGCATCCTGGGTTCAAAACTACCTTTGGACAATACATTCATCATTTCCTGTGACTTCTACTTTGATTTTTTACACAGGGAAGCTCTTTGTTGCTAAAACACCTAAGAGCGAAACTCCGCGGGGATATGGGAAATGCATCGGTTTGCCATAATGCATGGGAAATCATCTAAAAATTGTGACTGTATGCTTCGATTGTAGACTAAATATTCATAGATAGTTATCCCCAGCACTTCTTGGCTTCATATGATCTTTGCACATTTGCTCTCTCAATCCATTTATCTTGTACTCCTGGTTGGAAGGATTGATTTCATCCTCATATTCTTCAACACTCTTTTATCATTGTAGTTGATACATCAATGTTCTGTGACATGCTTCCCGGAATCTTTTTGCTCTTCCAATATCTCATAACCTTATCTATTTCCTCCAATGTTTGTAAAATTGTTCTCATTGTTGTAGAAGGCAAGTTATATTGTGTAGCATCTCTGTTTTGCAGCATGCTACCTTAAAGTAATGTCAAAACATCTCTTGAGGGTTTTCCACAGATGTTTGTAGCAAAACCTGTTTCCATCTTGAATTTCCTTATAAGTTTTCATGCTTTTTGTGGCCTAAGCTCTAAATTTGACCATTGAATACCTCATAGTTCCAATACCCTTCTAGACAAATTTCAAAGTAATGCTAAAAACTCTTTTGTATATTTCAAGTGATATCAAATTTTAATTCTCATTTCAATGCAAGATGCTTTGTGGAAAGATGTCAATGGAGGAAAAGAAATGGTTTACACAACAAAACTTTATTGGTATTGTGGCAAACAAAAAGAAATTAAAAGGAAATGAATAGGCATTCAGATATCATAAACTAAAACTCCTTCTATCATGACTTCATAAGATGCCTTGAATGTCCACCATGCTGAGCAGATCCTGGACATAATGATTATGCAGAAAGATATAGCTCCCAAGCCAATCCCCGAGGAAGGTCTTACTTGCAAATTGTCTAAGCCACCATTTACGGGTTTTCAACTCAGACCCCCATTTGGTTTCAAAATGCCTTTTTGGGTTTTCAGTTTAAACCTCTTTTTTTTTTCTTTTTTTTTCTTATTTCTTCTTCAAACATAATACTTCTTAACTGAATATGAATTTATCAGGTTTTGGAGTTCGTCTCCATCCATTTCGGCTAAAATTAACACTATCCCTGAGAAAACCTTTGTTACAATATAAGTTCTTTCCCAATTCGGTGCCCATTTTCCTCGAGCATCGCTTTAGATTGGAAGCTTCTTCTTCAACACCAAATCCCCCTCTTTGAATTCTCTTGGGCGGATTCTCTTCTCGTGAGCCCTTATCATCATTTTCTGGTACATTTGCCCATGACGTAGTGCTTTCAGTCTTTTCTCTTCAATTAAGTTTAGCTGATCATATCTTGCTCGAACCCATTCTGCTTCTTCCAACTTTGCTTCCATTAAGACACATAGCGATGGTATTTCAACCTCAATAGGTAGCACTGCTTCTACTCCATATACCAATGAGAAATGTGTTGCCTCTGTGGAAGTTCTCATTGCAGTTCGATAAACGTATAAGGCAAACGATAACTTCACATGCCAATCCTTATAGGTATCAGTCATTTTTGCAATTATCTTCTTAATGTTCTTATTCACAACTTCCACTGCCTCATTCATCTTTGGGCGATATACCACAGAATTACAATGCTTGACATTAAACTGCTCACAGACTCCACTTATCATCATGTTGTTCAAATTAGAAGCATTGTCGGTGATGATACTTTCAGGCAAGCCGTACCGACAAATGATTTCCTTTTTCAAAAACTTGCAAACCGTAGATCTGGTGACATTAGCATATGGGACTACCTCTACCCACTTCATGAAATAATCGATGGCTACCAAGATAAAATGATTCCCGTTTGATGCCTTAGGGTGAATCTGACCAATCACATCAATGCCCCACATGGAAAATGGCCAAGGGGCTATCATAACATGATGAGGCTGAGGCGGCATATGAACCTTATCAGCATAGATTTGGCACTTGTGGCATTTGCGAGAATAGTTGATGCAATCACCTTCCATGGTTGACCAATAATATCCCAAGCGCATGATTCTTCTGGCTATGGTGAAACCACTAGGATGGGTTTTGCAAACTCCTTCATGAACTTCTTCTACAATTAATTGAGCCTCTTTTGCCCCCACACATCTTAGAAGAACTTGATCACGACTTCTCTTGTATAAAATCTCTCTATCAAGGACATACCCTGATTCCATCTTCCTGATCATTTTCTTTTCATTCTTTGTAGCTTGAGGCGGGTATTGCTGGAATTTTACATATTGTTAGATGTCATGATACCATGGCAATCCATCCACTTCTTCTTCAACATCATAACAGTAAGCTGGAGAGTAAAGCTCATATAACCTGATGGACATCATTTCAGAACCTTCATTTACCCTAAACATGACGGCTAAGGTGGCTAAAGAATCAACCATTTGGTTGTCTTCTCTGGGGAGATATTTGAAAGTGATCTCATCAAATTCTTTAGTCAACTCAATGACCAGCTTGTGGTATTCCAACAACTTTGCATCTTTTGTCTCCCATTCGCCATGTATCTGATAAATGACTAATGCAGAGTCCCTAAAAACTCTTAAAGTACAAATTTTCCTCCTTATAGCTTCTCTTAGTCCCATTATACAAGCCTCGTACTCTGCCATATTATTAGTGCAGAAGAACTTCAAACGACTGGTAAAAGGGTAATAATCTCCTTCCGGTGAAACCAGAACTGCCCTTATACCTCTCCCTAATGCATTTGTTGCACCATCAAAGTTTAAAACCCAAGATTCTTTTGAAGCCTCATCATCTTCTGTGATACACATCAAGTCTTCGTCAGGAAAATTAAAGTTTAATGCTTCATAGTCATTGCAAGTGCCGAAAAGTCTGCTATGGCACTCCCTTTTATCGCTTTTTGGCTCACATACTGGATATCAAATTCTGATAATAACATTTGCCAACGCGCTATCCTTCCTGATAAAGCCGGGGCCTCATGAACTTTAGTGGATTCAACTTCGAGATTAGCCATGTAATGTGATACATGTATTGTCTTAGCCTTTTAGCTACCCAAACCAGAGCATAACATAGCTTTTCAATTGACGAATATCTGGTTTCACAATCATTGAATTTCTTGCTCAAGTAGTATATCACCTTTTTTTCCAGTATCATCATGTTGCCCTAATACACAACCCATGGAATTTTCATAGACCGTTAAATACAAGATCAATGGTCTCTCTAAAATAGGTGGTACTAATACTAGAGGATTGCTTAGCTATTAATTGATTATTTCCAAGGCTATTTGACATTCTTCATCCCATGTCCCCGGGTTATTTTTCCTGAGTAACCTAAACATTGGATCACACTTATCAGTTAGCTGGGAAATGAAGCGTGCAATATAATTTAATCGTCCTAGGAAACCTCGAACTTCCTTTTGTGTTTGAGGTGGTGGGAGTTCCTGTATAGCTTTTATCTTATCAGAATCAATCTCTATTCCTCTTCCGCTTACCACAAAACCCAATAACTTGCCAGATGTGACCCCAAATGTGCACTTAGTCAGATTAAGCTTCAACTGGAACTTTCTCAATCTTAGGAAGAGCTTTTCTAAATTGACCAAATGTTCTTCCTTAGATCGAGACTTGGCGATCATATCATCTACGTATACCTCTATTTCTTTATGCATCATATCATGGAAAATGGTGACCATAGCCCTTTGATAAGTTGCCTCTGCATTCTTAAGTCCAAAGGGCATCACTTTATAACAAAAAGTTCCCCATAACGTCACAAAAGTTGTATTTTCCATGTCTTCTAGGCACATCTTGATCTGGTTATACCCAAAGAAATCATCCATGAAAGAGAAGAGTGAATGACCGGCTATGTTGTCGACTAAAGTGTCAATATGTGGGAGCGGGAAATTGTCCTTTGGGCTTGCCTTATTGAGGTCTCTGTAGTCAACACACATTTGTACTTTTCTATCCTTTTTCGGTATCGGGACAATATTCGCCACCCATTCTGGATACTTGCCTACCTCGAGAAATCCTAGATCGTATTGCTTTTTTTACCTCATCCTTGATCTTGATGAGTGTTTTAGCCTTCATTCTTCTAAGCTTTTGTTTTACAGGTTCGCATTCTGCCTTTATGGGGAGCCTATGCATGACGATGTCAGTGTCAAGGCCGGGTGATAAGTGTTCAAAAGTACTATTTTTATTACCCTTTTTACTCATATTATTGTTAGACTTAAGCTCATATTAGTTGCATAATTAGTTATTCATGCATTAATTCATGTTTCTTTCCACCGTTGAGCTTAATTACATAACTTGGTGATTTTTGTGGAAAAAAGATGCTGCTTTGGTGTGTTTTTGTGTGTGTGCAGGATCACTTGCCAAAGCAAGGTTAGTGCTAGTTGCCAGGGCAATGCATGAAGGAGACGCCGAGCTAGTTGCCAGGGCAATGCATGAAGGAGACGCCGAGCCAGTTGCCATGGCAATTGTCGACAAAGAGAAAATGCAATAGGGATGTCGAAATTAATGACTATACAAGCCCAAGATGACGTGGAGCAAAGCCCAAACCCAAAGGAATTTGATTTCCATGCAGAGATTAAAGAAGAATTAAATTCCAAGAAGATAGGAGAAGTTCTAGTAGGAATACAATTATAATAAAGAATTATATTCTTTAAAGATAATTTAATTCCAACTTAAACTCCTCCTCAAAGAAGGACTTTGGCCTAGCCTTATAAATAGCAAGGAGATTTCGACAACCCATATAGAGAAAAATAGAGAAATTTCGATAGAGAGCATTAGGGGAAATTTCAACTTCTTCTTCTTCTTTGCTTCCATTAGATTCATGGTTTGGGGATTATTCTTTGTATATCTTTTGAACCCAACCATGAACTAACTTGATCGGTTGGGGTTATTGTGTTTTGTTGTTGATAAAAACAATTGGATTTTGTTTAGGTAATAAAAGTTTGCACTTTCAATTCAAGGTTTACTCATTCTTGGTTCTTATTCTTGTTTGCGAGTGAATTGGGAGAGGATCTCGTAACTTCATCTATTTATCTAATATCGGGAGAGTTAGATTCAGGAAACGAATGAGTATGGTCTTTATTCAATCTATTGATGGTGAAGATTAATCCGGCTTAGGAATAAGTTAAGGATTTCAACGGCTAAGAGGAGCGCAAGATTGGTTGTTGTTCACCCTTGATTCACGCAGGGATGTATTATCAAGGCATGCACAAGTAGCTAGAGTTTCGACTTAGGGATAAGAAGAAACCATTGAAGAACGCTCCGCCGAACCTTGAAGTTGCTGCCCAGACGCCCAAGTAGTTGCCCAGGCAACCATCGATTAGTTGCCAAGGCAAACCCGCTGTGCAAGTTGCCACGGCAACTGAGTTGCCCTTGCACTCTTTTACCAAGACGATCCAATCGGCTATCACACCTCAACTCACGATAACCTGGCCTATTCTCTCTTTTTCTTTAATCTATTCTTTTAGTTTATTGCTTTTACTTTTCTCGTTAATTAAAACCTCTATTATCAATTGTGTTTTTATTTTCACAGTGCAGTAACTTAAGCAAAGTGGCCCAAACCAATCCCTGTGGAGACGATACTCGATACTCATATCACTTTATTACTTGCGACGTGTATACTTGCACATTTGCGTAGCACTTATCACACGCAACAAGTTTTTGGCGCTGTTGCCGAGGATTGGCAATTGGTGTTAGTTGTTTTTGTTATTGCATTTTTTTTCTATTAGTTTTACTAACTTTTCTTTTTGTTTGTTTTATCAAAAAAAAAAATAGGTGTGCTACAAGTTAAGGGACATCAACATGTCGGGAAATAAAAGCCGATCTATTCGAGAGATGATGTTGGAAGATATGAATCAATCCAATCAAGAGTTTCTTGCACCCTTTGATGATTACCTATACCAACCGAGAAATGCCCAAAGAACTTATACCGTGGAAAAATCTTGTGCTATGTGTGGAGAACATCATGTGTTTGAAAATTGCCATCACATTTTCGGTGCATATAACTAAATAGAGGACCATAGAGGGAACCAGCAGCAAAATTCTTCATGGTATGGTCAACAAGCTCAAATTTTTTTTTACCATAACAATTTTGCCGCAGCAACAGATATGCCATGGCAATGTAGTCCTTTTCAAGAGCATTCCAATTCCTTGGAGGAAACGTTACTAGCTTCATTGGCTAGACTTGACGGATCAATTGAAGAGATTCGAGAACTATCAAAATCTATGGATACGAGGATAGCTCAGTGGGATGCAACCTTAGGGGATTCAGAAGATCAATTGGGGAGATCCACATATGTCATGGATAACATGCACCAAAAATTCATTCCTAGGGATACTGACGTCCCAAGGCGAGAGGATAAGGAGCAATACAAAGAAATCTCTCCGATGTGTGAGGAACAACTAGAACCTCAAAGTCAAGAGGATGCCAATGAGAGAGACTGCCCAACACATGATGAGCTTGAACAACAAATTGCCTCGGCAATGATTGAGGAGCCTGAAGCGAGCAATGCCGCGACAACACTCGGTGAAGGCGAGAACAACAATACTACAGCAAATTCTGAGGAACCTGATGCCCAGAAAGTTACAACGTTAATGTTGAAGCAGGAATGTGTAGATTGCTCTCATCTACAATTGCCACGGCAATTACATGACCACATGCAAGATCAACGAGATAATAATACTTTGCCAATGGAATATGAGCAGGTAATAGTTGAACCTTTTGAATTCTTTAAAAACTCACCTCGTCCATTGCAGGTATGTCTTGAGGAACCGAGGTTGGAAGATTTGAAGCCATCGAAATCTCTACTGATGGAGATGTTTGAGAGGCCAAAAGAAAAAGGTGTTTGGATTCATAAAGCCCCTCAGAAAATTGATTCTTCCCTTGACTTAAAGCAAAATTTGATAACTGATTGCCACGGCAATTGGCTTGAGCAGCAATTGTCACGACAACAAATGCTACAGCCAACCATGATAGAAGTCGACAAGAATGGGGTAATTGAATGGTTGAGAATGGATATAATTTTTCCTATTAATATATTTGTGCCTTCAGGAATAGTAGCAAGGTGGAGAGTATACATGGACTACAAGCGAACAAAGAAGAAAGAAACCTCCACCATGGTAACACAAAAGGGAGTAGTGGCAAGCACATTGGCCAAACTCTTTTTGGGAAATATTATCACCCGATGAAGGGTGCGGATGGACTATAAGAAGTACCGAAAACGACAACCTTCAATACCGCAGTAACCCTTGATGCCTCGGCAACCATGGATGCGCATGCCTCGGCAACCTTCAACACCGCAGCAACTCCTGATACGCACGCCTCGGCAACCATGGACGCACACGCCTCGGTAACCCCTGACGCCTCGGCAACCATGGATGTGCATGCCTCGGCAACCCCCTCCGCGCCACGGCAACTCACGATACATTTATCTTTATTTTTATTTTTTGAACTATTTTGTTCTATTATTTTTTGTTATTTTTTCTCTTTATTTTTAGGATATATTTTATTTTTCTTCATTATCTTTAGTTTCCAGGTTTTCTTTATTTTCTTTTCCACAACAAGACTCACAACCACCATGATAAGGAAATTTACTGCCGACTACTCGCCACAGCAACCACAACAGAAACTGGCGATGCCCAGGCAACAACAATGGCTTCGGCAACTACTGATGCACATGCAAGTAAACCTGCATCGGCAAACATGGACCAAATCAAGGCAATGCTATTCACGCGGTACCAGCCACAAGCATTCAACCACTGACCAGAAATTGAATCAAGCAAACGGCACGAAGGAAACTCATCACTCGAGGTGACGACCTCTCTGACTAACTCATTTCATTTAGTTTCTTTTAAATTTTGTTTCACTTTTACATGCATTGAGGACAATGCTTCTCTCGAGTTTGGGGGGGTGTTGGTTTCTAGTTAGTTTCATGTTTAGTTGCATTCATCTTTAGCAATCACATATAGGTTGCATATGTTACTTGCCATGCCTTTAATTTGATTTAATTGCTTAAGACTTGTTGAATATCCAATGATGAATTTTTGCCACTGCACTTAATTGAAATAACCTTTAATTTTAGGATTGCATGAAAAGAACTTAGAATTTTACTATGATGCTAAATTTTTTTACACGGTTGTGGGTTGTTGATTCAAAGAAACGTAGTGAACTTAGGTTGCTTAAAATTTGGGTAAATTTAAAATTGAAAATTAAAAGTTAATTTCTTGCTAGAGGTGCCCAAAACTGGCTCTAGTAGTAAATACACTTTCTTGCTAGAGGTGCCCGAAACTGGCTCTAGTAGTTAATGCACATTAAAGAATCGCTAGAGGTGCCCGAAATTGGCTCTAGTCGACTAAAATAAAATAAGAAATTGCTTACTTTGCTAGAGGTGCCGAAATTGGCTCTAGTGAAAATGAAAATAAATGCCCGGCAATTAAATTGATAAAAGCCTATTGTTCACATAGAATCTTGAAAATCAACTTGTACACAACTACGCACACACATTGTCACGAGCATTATAGTTTTGTTCCGGGAAATTTTTGTGCTATCTGAAAAATTTAAAAGGTGATCATACTTTGTGCCATGGTTCTGAGGTTTGAATTCAAGTTTGAAGCATGTCTTTGATGAATAAAGTCTTGGCAGGTAATTGTTAGTTTGCATTGCTTGAGGACAAGCAATAGTTCAAGTTTGGGGGCGTGATAAGTGTTCAAAAGTACTATTTTTATTACCCTTTTTACTCATATTATTGTTAGACTTAAGCTCATATTAGTTGCATAATTAGTTATTCATGCATTAATTCATGTTTCTTTCCACCGTTGAGCTTGATTACATAACTTGGTGATTTTTGTGGAAAAAGATGCTGCTTTGGTGTGTTTTTGTGTGTGTGCAGGATCACTTGCCAAAGCAAGGTTAGTGCTAGTTGCCAAGGCAATGCATGAAGGAGACGCCGAGCTAGTTGCCAGGGCAATGCATGGAGGAGACGCCGAGCCAGTTGCCATGGCAATGGTCGACAAAGAGAAAATGCCATAGGGATGTCAAAATTAATGACTATACAAGCCCAAGATGACGTGGAGCAAAGCCCAAACCCAAAGGAATTTGATTTCCATGCAGAGATTAAAGAAGAATTAAATTCCAAGAAGATAGGAGAAGTTCTAGTAGGAATACAATTATAATAAAGAATTATATTCTTTAAAGATAATTTAATTCCAACTTAAACTCCTCCTCAAAGAAGGACTTCAGCCTAGCCCTATAAATAGCAAGGAGATTTCGACAATCCATATAGAGAAAAATAGAGAAATTTCGATAGAGAGCATTAGGGGAAATTTTGACTTCTTCTTCTTCTTTGCTTCCATTAGATTCATGGTTTGGGGATTATTCTTTGTATATCTTTTGAACCCAACCATGAACTAACTTGATCGGTTAGGGTTATTGTGTTTTGTTGTTGTGAAAAACAATTGGATTTTGTTTAGGTAATAAGAGTTTGCACTTTCAATTCAAGGTTTACTCATTCTTGGTTCTTATTCTTGTTTGCGAGTGAATTGGGAGAGGATCTCGTAACTTCATCTATTTATCTAATATCGGGAGAGTTAGATTCAAGAAACGAATGAGTATGGTCTTTATTCAATCTATTGATGGTGAAGATTAATCCGGCTTAGGAATAAGTTAAGGATTTCAACGGCTAAGAGGAGCGCAAGATTGGTTGTTGTTCACCCTTGATTCACGCAGGGATGTATTATCAAGGCATGCACAAGTAGCTAGAGTTTCGACTTAGGGATAAAAAGAAACCATTGAAGAACGCTCCGCCAAACCTTGAAGTTGCTGCCCAGACGCCCAAGTAGTTGCCCAGCTAGTTGCCCAGGCAACCATCGATTAGTTGCCAAGGCAACCCCGCTGTGCAAGTTGCCACGGCAACTGAGTTGCCCTTGCACTCTTTTACCAAGACGATCCAATCGGCTATCACACCTCAACTCACGATACCTGGCATATTCTCTCTTTTTCTTTCATCTATTCTTTTAGTTTATTGCTTTTACTTTTCTCGTTAATTAAAACCTCTATTATCAATTGTGTTTTTATTTTCACAGTGCAGTAACTTAAGCAAAGTGGCCCAAACCAATCCATGTGGAGACGATACTCTATACTCATATCACTTTATTACTTGCGACGTGTATACTTGCACATTTGCGTAGCACTTATCACACACAACACCGGGCATATCTTGATACGACCAAGCAAAAATATCTTTGAATTCTTTTAAAAACTCAATTAGACTTTGTCTAGTTTTGGTTGTGATGGTAGTACCAATCTTCACCTATCGCTTTTCTTCTTTAGTTTCGAGGTTTAATGTTTCTAGTTCCTCTTTATGTGGTAGAATTTACTTTTTCTCTCCCTCTACCATTCTGAGCATATCACTGGTACCTCATATTATTCCTCATCGTCAATATTCTCAATTTCTTCCAAGCATAGAGGCAATTCAAAGTCAACCTTGAAGTCAGACTCGAATTCATTTATGTCAATGATATCTAAAAACATGAAAAGGGAATAGATAAAAGATATATGATAAATGTTCAAAAGTACTATTTTTCTAACCCTTTTTACTCATATTATTGTTAGACTTAGGCTCATATTAGTTGCATAATTAGCCATTCATGCATTAATCCATGTTTCCTTCCATCGTTGAGCTTGATTACATAACTTAGTAGTTTTTGTGGGAAAAGATGATGCTTTGGTGTGTTTTGTGTGTATGTGCAGAATCACTTGCCAAAGCAAGGCTAGAACTAGTTGCCAGGGCAATGCATGAAGGAGATGCCGAGCTAGTTGCCAGGGCAATGCATGAAGGAGATGTCGAGCCAGTTGCCAGGGCAATTGTCGACAAAGAATAAGGTGATATGGTAGTCGTAATTGATGACTAGACAAGCCCAAGATGACGTGGAGCAAAGTTAAATCCCAAAGGAGTTTGATTTCCATGAAGAGGTTAAAGAAGAATTAAATCCCAAGAAGATATGAGGAGTTCTAGAAGGAATATAAATATAATAAAGATTTATATTCTTTAAAGATAATTTAATTCCAACTTAACTTCCTCCTCAAAGAAGGACTTTGACCTAGCCCTATAAATAGATCACCAAGCCGTCAACTACAATAGGAGAGAAGAGAGAATTTTCGACAAGCTTCAAGGGGGAGATCTCGACAAGAAGACATCATCCATCCTTCATCTTTTTCTTTCTTGTTCAATTAGGTTCATGCTAGGAATTCTTTATCTTGTGTTTCTTTGGAACCTAGCCATGAACTAAATCTATTTGGCTAAGGTTATTGTGTTTTGTGGTTGTGAGAAACAATTGGATTTTGTTTAGGTAATAAGAGTTTGCACTTTTCTATTCAAGGTTTATTCATTCTTGGTTCTTATTCTTGTTTGCGAGTGAATTGGGAGAGGATCTCGTAACTTCATCTATTTATCTAATATCGGGAGAGTTAGATTTAAGAAACGAATGAATATGATCTTTATTCAATCTATTGATGGTGAAGATTAATCCGGCTTAGGAATAAGTTAAGAATTTCAACAGCTAAGAAGAACGAAAGATTGCTTGTTGTTCACCCTTGATTCACGCAGGGATGTATTATCAAGGCATGCACAAGTAGCTAGAGTTTTGACTTAGGGATAAGAAGAAACCATTGAAGAACGCTCTGCCGAACCTTGAAGTTACTGCCCAGACGCTCAAGTAGTTGCCCAACTAGTCGCCCAGGCAACCATCGATTAGTTGCCAAGGCAACCCCGTTGTGCAAGTTGCCACGACAACTGAGTTGCCCTTGCACTCTTTTACCAAGACGATCCAATCGGCTATCACTCCTCAACTCACGATAACCTGGCCTATTCTCTCTCATTTGATTCTATCTATTCTTTTACTTTATTGCTTTCTAGTTTAGTTATTAGTTTAAACTCCTATAATCTTCTACTTGTGTGTTCTTTTACTTTTTACAGTGCAAGAGATTAGATTCTTGAAGTGGCACCAATCCCTATAGAGACGATATCTTTTATACTATAACTTGCGACGTGTATACTTGCACAATTGTGTAGCACTTATTACGCGCAACAAGTTTTTGGCGCCGTTGCCGGGGATTGGCAATAGCGACTTTGTTTTTATTTTCTTGCATTTTTTTCTTGTTTAAGATTCAAAGGGTTAACAGACTTTGGTTTTGCATTGGTATATGACCAGGGCGAGACCGATTACACCAGAATATCCCTTTGATCTAGAAATAGAACGAACCTTACAAAGACTTAGACGAAGGTTAAGAGTAGCAATGGCTAATCAAGAAGACAATATGAATCAAGATGTTCCAACATGAGGAGGAGTGATTCTTGCACGAAACAGAACTATTCGAGACTGTCTTGAAGAAGATCTTGATGGACTTAATCCAGGAGTTGTCACACCTAAAATTGAAGCCGACCACTTTGATTTGAAACCGGTGATATTTAATATGATCAACACAATTGGTCAATTTGGCGGCTCAGCAACTGAAGATGCACGACAACATCTTAAATCTTTCCTCGAGATTTGTAACTCATTCAAAATACACGGAGTCACCCCCGATGTTCTACGATTAAGATTATTCCCCTATTCACTGAGGGATAGGGCGAAATCATGGTTGAATAACATTCCTGCCGGATCAATAGGATCTTATATCGATCTTTGTCGTGATTTCCTTGCTCGGTTTAATCCTACAAATTTGACTGATAAGCTTCGTAATGACATTACTTCTTTTCAGCAGGTAGATGATGAATCCATGTACGAGGCTTGGGAGTGATACAGAGAAATTCTACACAAATGCTCCCTACACAGATTCCCAGTGTGGACACAAGTAACAATGTTTTACAACACCGTGAATACACCAACAAGGATGATGCTAGACGCCTCGGCAAAAGGCATACTCCTAGATAAGTCGCCGGAGGAAGCAATGCAAATTCTAAACAGGCTGGCCAAGAATGATTATCAATTCCCCTCTACTAGAAGAGGAAGAGTTAGACGCCAAGCCACAATACATAAACTAGGATCATCAGACTCAATTTCGGCACAATTGGATACCTTAACCAAGATGGTCCAGAACATGCAGAAACCAAACAACACACATGAGGTCAAGGTAATGGATTCCTTTTGTGAGTTATGTGGTGGTAACCATGATTCTTCTGAATGTATGTAGAATCCAGAATCTAGCTTCTATGTGGGGAATTACAATCGGAACAATAATGTGATGTCCAATACATACAATCCAGCTTGGAAGAAGCACCCGAATTTTTCATGGAGTAATCTCAACAATGCTCTAAACCATAACAATCGGAATGCACAAGCATCGTGATTCCAGCAGAATATGCCACGGCAATAGTTGCCGCAACAACAACCGACAACATCTAGTTCTTTGGAAAATTATCTCAATGTTTTTATGTTGAAAACTGAATCTTATATGGCTGAGAATAGTAAATTCATAAAAAGAACTGATGCTTTTATTAACAGGACCGAGATGAGATTGCAAAACCAAGAGGCGGTAATCAAATCATTGGAAAATCAAGTCAGACAATTTGCTCAAAACCTGAATACTAGACCGCACGGAGGTTTACCTAGCGATACTGAAGTCGCAAGAGGAACTGGCCATTAGCAATGTAAGGCGATCACCATTAGAAGTGGCCAACAACTTAAAGAGGCTCAAGCTCGCTCACCAAACAAAACTCCACAAAAAGATCAAGACGAACCCAGCGGCAAAACCTTAGAGGATGAACCAGGAATTACCGCGGCAACCGGCAATAAGCATGTCTCGGCAACCAACGATAAGCATGCCTCGGCAACCAACGATAGGTACGCCACGGCAACCCCAGTTGATGATGCCTCGGTAACTCTAGTTGTTCCAGCAATGCCATCAATCAGATTCCAGACCAATGAAAGGATCGAAGATATCTGACTTCCACCACCATTCCCACACAGGTTGAAGCGACAAAAGCAAGAATATCAATTCAAGAAGTTTCTTGATATCCTAAAGCAAGTCCACATCAACCTGCCATTGGCGGAAGCAATTGAACAAATGTAGAACTATGCCAAGTTCCTTAAAGACATTGTGTCCAAGAGAACAAGGCTAGAAGAGTTTGAAACAATTACCGCAACAGAGGGATGCTTGGCCATGTTGCACAATCGTATGCCACCAAGTTGAAGGATCCTGGAAGTTTCACAATACCTTGTTCCATTGGAAACCACTATGTCGGGAAAGCATTATGCGACCTTGGGGCTAGCATAAACTTGATGCCTAAATCGGTTTTCCAGAAACTAGGAATCGGAAAGACAAGACCTACAACAGTTATGCTATAGCTAGCCGACAGATTCTATGTGCATCCAGAGGGAAAAATCAAAGACATACTAGTAAAAGTTGATAAATTTATTTTTTCCGCTGACTTTATTATTTTGGATTGTGAAGCAGATGACATGCACCTATCATTCTCGGAAGACCATTCCTAGCAACAGGGAGAACCGTGATCGATGTTGAAAAGGGAGAACTCACAATGAGGGTGAATGATCAGCAAGTTAAACTAAAAGTGTTCCAAACACTAAGGCACGCCGATGATCCAGAAGAATGCCAACTTCTTCATGACACAGTAGAGTTTAACTTCGACGAGGAATTTAGTTGCCTCGGCAACTACATTGCCGATCAAGAGGAACCTGAGGAGTATGAAGAACTGATTGATGAGGAACAACAAGAAGAGGCAAATTGGCTAGTCAATCGACCAGGTACATACTTTGAACCACTACATTACTCAGGTAAGGAAGGTAAGCTCGAAAAGCCCTCTATTGAGCAACCACCGATTCTTGAGTTGAAACAGTTGCTAGAGCAACTAAAATATGCATACTTAGGAACCGATAATACATTGCCTGTAATTATTTCTTCTACTTACAGCCTGAGCAGGAAAAGAAGCTGATCAAAATGTTGATGCTACACAAGAAGGCAATAGGGTGGACAATTGCCGACTTGAAGGGAATAAGCCCGACAGTGTGCATGCACAAGATTTTATTGGAAGATGATCACAAACCTTCAATTGAGGCCAGATGAGACTGAATCATGCCATGAAAGGGGTTGTAATAAAATAAATCATCAAGTGGCTTGACGCTGGCATTATATACCCTATCTCTGATAGTACATAGGTAAGTCGAGTACAATGTGTACCGAAAAAGGAAGGTATAACGGTGGTAAGTAATGAAAACAATAAACTCATTCCAACCAGGACTGTGACCGGTTGGAGGGTTTGTATGGATTATCGAAAGCTAAACAAAGCCACTAGGAAAGATCACTTCCCATTACCCTTTATTGATCAAATGCTTGGCCGTCTTGCAGGAAACCCTTTTATTGTTTTCTTGACGGTTATTCAGGTTACAATCAAATTGCCATAGCACCAGAAGATCAAGAAAAGATAACCTTCACATGCCCATATAGTACTTATGCTTTCCGAATGATGTCGTTCGAATTGTGTAACGCCCCGACAACCTTCCAAAGATGCATGATGGCACTCTTTTCAGACATGGTCGAAGTCTTCCTTGAGATCTTCATGGATGATTTTTCTGTTTTTGGTAATGACTTCGACAGTTGTCTCGGCAATTTAGAGAAGGTGTTGGCAAGATGTGAAGAAACTGATTTAGTCTTCAATTGGGAGAAGTGCCATTTTATGGTAGATGAAGGAATAGTGCTCGGCCACAAGATTTCATCCAAGGGAATTGAAGTAGACAAAGCCAAGATGGACGTGATCGAGAGATTACCCCCACCAAGTTCGGTTAAAGGAATTCGAAGCTTTCTTGGACATGCAGGTTTTTACAGGAGGTTCATTCATAATTTTTCTAAAATCACTAAACCCTTGTGCAATTTGCTTGAACAGGATAAAGTCTTCGATTTTGATGATTCTTGCGCCCAAGCATTCAAAACCCTAAAGGAAAAGCTTGCCACGGCATCCATTGTCGTTCCACCAGATTGAACGCTACCTTTTGAGCTCATGTGTGATGCAAGTGATTTTGCGGTAGGAGCAGTCCTAGGCCAACGCACAGGTAAGACCTTCCATGTGATATACTACGCTAGTAAAACTCTTAATAGTGCTCAAGTGAATTACACAACAATGAAGAAAGAATTACTAGCTGTAGTTTTCGCATTTGACAAGTTTCGATCCTATTTGATTGGTACAAAGGTAGTTGTTCATACGGACCACTCGACACTTAAATATCTATTTGCTAAAAAGGATGCCAAACCTCGTTTGATTCGTTGGATATTACTTTTACAAGAATTTGATATTGAAAATGAACAGAAAATCAAGTGGCCAATCACTTATCATGTTTAGAATGCAATAGGGAGGAGGACGCAGATTTAGAGATATGCGATGTATTCCCGAATGAGCAACTTTTAGTTGCCTCAGCAACCATGGGTGCGCATGCCTCGGCAACCCTCGACGCCTCGGTAGCCCTTGACGCGCACGCCTCGGTAACCATGGATGTGCATGCCTCGGAAACCTTCGACGCCTCGGTAACCATGGATATGCATGCCTCGACAACCCTAGACGCACACGCCTCTGCAATTTTAGGAGCAGTCGACACGGCAGCATATGCCTCGGTAATACCCTGGTACGCAGATTTAGTTAATTTCCTTGTTTGTGGTATTTTACCTTATGCCCTTACTCACCAAGGGAAGAAGCGATTCCGCCATGATGCTAAGCATTACTTTTGGGACGAGCCTCTTTTCTTTAAACAATATGCAGATTAGGTTATACGCCGATGTGTCCCTAAAGAAGAGCACCAGAATATACTCCGGCAATGCCATTCTTCACCCTATGGAGGATATTTTGGAGGAACTCGTACCGCGGCCAAAGTTTTGCAATCCGGTTTGTATTGGCCAACACTGTACAAAGATGCCCAAGACTTTTACAAGCAATGTGATCGTTGCCAGAGGACATGCAATATCTCTAGACGGCATGAGATGCCGCTCCAGAACATCATCGAGGTGGAATTGTTCGATGTGGGGGGATCGATTTTATGGGACCTTTCCCATCTTCATTCGGCAACCTCTACATTCTACTTGCCGTTGACTACGTTTCTAAATGGGTTGAGGCAGCTGTAGTTCCCAACAATGATTCCAAGACCGTGCAATGATTCTTGCAGAAAAACATATTTACACGGTTTGGGATGCCGAGAGCAATTATTAGTGACGAAGGCAAGCATTTTGACAACAGACTTACTGCCAAGATGTTGCAACGCTTTGGTGTATCACACAAGATTGCCACAGCATATCACCCACAAACCAATGGGCAAGAAGAAATTTCCAACCGGGAATTGAAGGGTATACTCGAGAAAGTTGTAAATCCCTCTAGGAAGGATTGGTCATTAAGACTAGATGACGCACTTTAGGCATATCGCATTGCATTCAAAACACCCTTAGGTATGTCCCCCTTCTGACTTGTCTATGGCAAAACATGCCATCTACCGGTGGAAATCGAACACAAGGCATATTGGGCAATCAAGACCGTGAATATGGATTGGGAAAGTGCCGGACAAAAGCGTTTGTTGGACCTCAACGAGATAGAAGAATTTCGTGCACTCGCCTATGACAATGCACGAATCTACAAGGAGAAAACAAAGCAATGGCATGACAAGAAACTATTGTCCCGGCAATTCATGCCAGGGCAACTAGTTCTTTTATTCAATTCTCGGCTAAAATTTTTCCCGGGAAAACTAAAATCAAGATGGTCGGGACCATTCGAAGTTGTCAAACCATTCTCCCATGGTGCCGTGATAATCAAGTCCATCATTGTCAAACATGAATTCAAAGTTAATGGACAAAGATTAAAGCACTACAATGGTGCCCATGTGGAACGTAACAAATAAGTGGTCACCTTAGGAGATGCATGAGCATGCTTTCCTTTCGATTTTTATTTTTATTTTTTTAATTTTTAATTTTTAATTTTAATGTTTTTGAACTATTTAATTTTTATTTTTTTTATTATTTTCGATTATTTGCTCTTTTAGGATATATTTATTTTCTTTAAGATTAAAACTACATCTTTCATATTTATCTTTTTAAGTTTAAGAATCTCTTTACACATCTTTCTTTATTTTCTTTTATTAGTTTATCATTAATTTTAATCCTTATTTGATTTGTCTTTGAATTGTAGGAAAATAGTTCAAGATAAAGAGGAATTTTGATTCAAGAAGGAAACTTCTTCAATAAGGAAATTAATGGGCTGAATCTAAGGTTTATATAAAGCCTCCAACTTACCCTAAATAAACCCCCTAGCCGTTACCCTTCCCCTAAACCGAAACCCTCTTTTTCTCCTTTCCAAAATTAATCCCACCCACCATATTTACTACCTATCTTTTCTATATAACCCATCACCCTTAACTTCCAAGAAACCTATTCCTACTTTTCATCTTGCAACTCTTTAGTTTATTTTATTTTATTTTCTTTGTTTTTTACAAAACTCACAACCAAGATCATCCATGGCATCCAAAATTAAATTTTTGGTTCATCCAAGTTCCTCCAAAGAACCAAGATACAAGAAGTTTGCTACACCGGTGGTTCAAGAAAGATTTCACTCCAAGTTTGAAAGCCAAAAGATTTGCGAAGAACAAGGCTTTGAATACTCCAACTCTCATCAAGATTTCGGCCTTGAACCATTCATCTTCGAGAGGATTACACATCAAAAGTGGCAAATCTTTTGCCATCAATCAGAACCGGGCCATACTCATAAGCCCCGAAAACATCAACACCTTTTACAGGCTCTACATTGAGAAGGACGAGCATCAAACCTTTGTTGATCAAATCACGCCCAAGCAACTCGACAAGGTGCTTCAAGAACTCACTCTACCGGGAACTCATTGGAACGACGGTAAATATAAGGGCACGGTAAATCGCCTTCAGCTTAAACCCGAGGCAAAACTATGGAATAAGTTTGTTAAAACATCTTTAATGCCCGCCACACACAATACTACCGTTGATATACCACATCTTTTGCTCATACATTCTATCTTGCATAATCGCATCATTAACATTGGAAAAATTATTTGTGATGAGATATTTGTATGTAGCTCGAAGGACAATGGTTCTCTTTTCTTCCCTTGCTTAATTTCCAATCTTTACAAGGAGATGCATGTCCCAAGTGAGTCCACCGATGAAAAGGCCCTACCAAAGGCCCTACCCAGAAGCCCAAGTAGTTGCCCAACTAGTCGCCTAGGCAACCATCGATTAGTTGCCAAGGCAACCTCGTTGTGCAAGTTGCCACGGCAACTGAGTTGCCATTGCACTCTTTTACCAAGACGATCCAATCAGCTATCACTCCTTAACTCACAATAACCTGGCCTATTCTCTCTCATTTGATTCCATCTATTCTTTTACTTTATTGCTTTCTAGTTTAGTTATTAGTTTAAACTCCTATAATCTTCTACTTGTGTTTTCTTTTACTTTTTACAATGCAAGAGATTAGATTCTTGAAGTGGCATCAATCCCTGTGGAGACGATATCTTTTATACTATAACTTGCGACGTGTATACTTGCACAATTACGTAGCACTTATTACGCGCAATAATATACAAATGGAAGAAACAAAATGAATGGAATGTCTTTTATGCTTTTAACTTTATTGTTTTCATTTGGTTTTGGTTATGGAAAGAAAGTTTGCCACACAAGATTTAAGGAAATGCATCTATTATTGAATTCAAATTAAATTTTGACATAGGCCCTTTACATAAGATCCCCTATTGTTCTCGGGCCTGTAGCAAAGGGTTTGGTTTTGAAGATTACTCTGAATATGTCTTAAAGACTACATGAATTTATTCAGCAGTCCAATTTTCAAGCTCAGAGCAAGGGCAGATCATTGACAGGTATTGGTTATCTTCTTCATTGTCAGTCACAACATTGATACTCAACTTTTCAATTGCTTCACACAGAGTGCTATCACTAGATAAGGCATTTGGATCCAGTATGCCTCCGGATATAAAGTTATGGTTTAGTGGAGGTAAAGTCATCATCTCCCACTCAATTTCCTCTCCTTTCAATCTAGCTCTTCTCCTCTCTTGATGCTTTCTGATTTTAGCCCTTCTTTGCCATTTGTTGGGATTAAATCCTAAGTCGAACCGATCCTTTTTCGCCGAGATTACTATAGGATACAATATTCCTTAATGTCTCTTCCCGAATCCTTTCCCAATTTCAACTCCTTTCCCTAGCGTCTGCTTTACTTGCATATTCGCACAACTTGATAATTCAGGTTTTGGCACCTTACTCCCTTCAGCGACAAAGGTTGCATTGACAAGCTCCAATGTTCTGAAATGACACTCGAGCGCACCCTTATCGATCTCGATAAAAGGTGCATCATTGGTTACTGATGTAATGATTTCCTCCTCTGCATCGATAGTTATTAGTTGACCATCGATCACAAACTTCAACTTCTGGTGTAAAGTAGATAGGACCGCTCCTACTACATGGATCCATGGGCGCCCTAGCAGGAAACTATATCCATAACCACAAATTCAACATCGAAAGTTGTCGGTCCAATTTGTAAAGGCACCTCAATTTTTCCTATCACATTATTCTGAGTTCCATCAAATGCTCTAACCGTATTTTGGTATGCTCTCATATGAGAACTATCTATTGGCAGCTTTTTCAGTGTGGCTAATGGTAGAACATTCAGTGCCGACCCATTATCAATTAGGACACCTGGTAACATGTGCCCTTTTACATCTGGTGGTGATGTGTAAAGCTTTGCAAGATCTCATACCTTCACCTGGAATTTCCTCATCATTTAATGAGATGAAGTTGTTGACAGCAATGTTACCAACTAACATATCCATCTTATCAGTTGTGATCTCTTTTTGCACAAACGTCCAGTTCAATATCTTTAACAAGGCCTCACGATGGCCCTCTAAACTCAATAGCAGAGGAAACATAGAAATTCGGGCTGAAAGCTTATGGAGTTACTCCACGATGCTGTATTCGCTGTGTTTTAAGATCTTGAAGAATTCTTGAGCCTCTGATTCCTTTACAAGCTCGTGATATGTTGCCAATTTTTCCTTGAAGAAATATCTGTTATCTTCTTTTTCAAGCACCTCAGCAGTTGCTTTCCTCTGCGCTGCATCTCTATCCTCTGCTATTGGTTGAGAATAGAGCCTTCCACTCCTTGTGAAATGGCTCACCTTATTGATCAGTTCTTTCTCCAGAACATATGTTTCTCCTGGGGCTGCCACCGTACAGGTATAATCTCAAGGGACCTACCGGCTATCCTTGTAGGAAACTGGCGTTTGTTCCTTAATTATGAGCCGTGGGGTCACACTCTTTGCTGGCTCACCAACTCTTGTTTTAGCCTTAATAACTAAAGGCTTTATTCCAGTATAATCTCTTCTAGAGGACGACTCATCTGATGCACATACATCCAACAAACATTTATTGTATTCTTTTCCAAAGAACTCAAGTTCTTTCTTATTCATCTTGTCTTGAATTAGTTGGTTAAACTCTAAGCAACAATCAATCTCATGTCCTTCCTTCATGTGGTACTCACAGTATGATTATTTCTCAATTTTTCAATTTCTGGGCCCCTTCTTCCAACATCCCTACTGCCACCATTTGAGCCCATACCCACTTCATGGGAGCTCTAACTTCAACAACATATTCCTTAACCACCTTATCTTCTTCCTCAATGATTGCATTCACTCATTCCTTTTGATGATTTGGCAAAAGGTTTCCTTTATCTTCTAACGTATCGAATGATAGCATCCATGATTTTCTTAAGTCATCTACCACCCTTTTAAATGCAGTACAATTTTTAATGGTATGTCCCCTAACTCCCGCATGATATTCACACTGTGTCTTCTCATCATACCATTATGGATATGGTGGTGAGAATGAAGGAACATGTCTTGGCAGCACCATTTGGGATTTGATTAATTTAGCAAATAATTATGCGTATGTCATCAGAATAGGAGGAAAATATGGTTTCGA
Organism: Hibiscus mutabilis; assembly: GCA_019671005.1. Classification (NCBI taxonomy): domain Eukaryota; kingdom Viridiplantae; phylum Streptophyta; class Magnoliopsida; order Malvales; family Malvaceae; genus Hibiscus; species Hibiscus mutabilis. The sequence continues at coordinate 2,679,850 of CM033727.1, read as the reverse complement.
GCTCCCTTGATATCTTCTTTCCTCTTTTGGCGGGTTTTTGACTGTCGGGGATGTGGTTGAGACATTGGGTTTGCTGAAGACTACCCTTTTCGAGTAACTGGGTTTATAGACATTAGCAGCATTGACTTCATTGTCTCTCTTTTTGTATGGTTTCTTTGTTTCCCCACTATCCAACCTTCTATTTTTCATGGCCACAAGTATCAATTCTCCATCTGTAAGCATGTCCACAAAACTCTTTGTGGCATGATTGAGCATACGATCATAGAAAGAACCCTTTAATGTTTCTACAAACATTGAGGTGATCTCACTCTCCAGCAATGATGGCTGGACTTAGGCATCTACATCTCTCCATCTCTGCGCGTACTGTCGAAAACTCTCATGATGCTTTTGCTCTAATCCTTGCAGAACTAAGTGGTTCAAAACCATGTCTAAAACATGCTTGTACTTTTCACTGAAGGCTCTAAACAAATCTTTCCATGATCTGATGTTAATTCGACTTAGTTGCGTGTACCAGCGTGCAGCTGACTCTATTAGACTTTCTTGGAAGCAATGGATAAGCAGCTTTTCATTTTCTAGATACATTAACATCTTCCTGCAATACATAGTTAGGTGTGCTGCAGGGCATATCGTTCCCTTGTATTTTTCAAAGTCAGGAACTTTGAATTTTGGTGGTACTATCAGATCAGTCACTAAGCTTAAATCCTTGGCATCCATTCCTCAATATCTGCCTCATTCTTGGAAGGACTTAATCATTTCTTCCAATTTCTCATAGCGATCATCCCATTTCTTCTCAGCTTTCACCTTGTTGGCAATTTTATCGAGATCAGGCACCTCAATGACCTTCTCAGAATTTATCTTCCCATCATTCCGTGCCGACGCCTCAGCAATATGTGGGGAAATTTTGACCTTAGACGATTGAGCTTCCCTTTGCATGTTTGGATGAACAAAGGCCGTCCCCTAAAATTTTGGCACAACATTTGCTTCTTCACCAATTTCCACTACATCAGGGTCCTTAAAACCTAGCATGGCTGCAATTGAACTAACTGTATTTTGGTGAACCAACTCCATCTGTTGCTTCAGATTAGTCTCCAGCTTGTCTAACCTATCCTGGGTACTCTTGTGGTTGCTTTTTAAAGCTATCACTCTATCTTCCATTGCTCTAACTTGAGACCAAGTACCGTGCTTGTGATTTGTTTTTGCTATTTTGATTTTCTGTCATTTTATTTAAGTTAGATCCTTATTATGTTATGTATGCATGCACGAATGTAAGCACTAATGCAAAGAAAAACTATTAAACACAAAAAGGATGAAATGCAAATGCATGGATGCAAGCAAAGGGCCATCAATTCCATGAAATAATTGCTCAAGAAACAACTCTTTTATTGGATTAAAATGGTCCTTATTACATCAAGTTTTGTTTACAAATATTTTTCAGCTTGAATTCCTAATTCCTTGATTTCTTCAATGAGCCACATAAGCCTCGGTCCCACTTCTCCTACTGTCTTGACATACTGACAAAGAGCTGCAGCTTTAGTGGCTAGCATGATCACGTGTCGAGCAACGTCTAGTACTTGGGTCATGACAGTCCTATCAAACTCATCTCATTCTTGGAATCTTCTAGCCATGTCCCTAAGACGAGTGAACCAATAGTCATTACCTCCCTCAATAATGTCTTCAAGGACCAAGATCTTTATCCTATATTTCTGGATGATGTTATCCATTCCTTCAACCTGTTTCTTCAAATTATCGTTCTCACTTAGATAGGCCTGAAGTTCAATATAGGTGTGATGATTCTAGAGTCTGTGCAATGGGTGGTTCAGATCATCTATCTTAGCTTACAACTTAGCAACACAAGTCTAACTCTGCTTTAGCTTCGCACTGGTCTGATCATATGCCTTCTTTAACTCAAATAGGCGGATCCTGCTGCCGCGGGCCTTCCTTTTCCATGTAGCCACACTTTCTTTATCACTTTCATGAACCCGTTTGCCATTTCCATTTTCAGTTGCCAGCTTACTCTTCTTCTTCTCCTCAGCAAGGGCTCGTCTATATTTCTCGGCCTCACACCTTCCTCGTTCCTTCTCTTTCCCTACAGCATGCTCGATTTCTTGCTTCCAGTATTCTGGAGTCTTCCTTAGATCAACATTTCAAACAGCAGTCTGGAGCTTGATGAAGTCAACCCTTTGGATCTCAAACTTCTTTTCTAGGTCTTCATATAGCTTCACTACTCACTTCATTTCCCCTTTATACTTCTCTACATCGAGACTTGACTCAAACTTTTCTCTTTGGTTTTGTTCTTGTAAGGCTTCTATCTCTAGCTTAGCCCTTCTTAATTCTTCTCTTAGGATGTCAGCTTCTGTAGGGACTACCTTTAAGTGTTCTTCTAGATATTTGGTCTGTCCAGATGTAGGTGCTATGATTTTGTCATTTATTATTGTATGTTTCCAAATATCACAGTCCGGAGTGTACATGCAATGACTATCAGATTCTAACTTCATATGATAACAGTGGTTCCATGCATCACTAATTTCCTGAACCTTCTGTCTGAACTCTCCTTGGAACTCGAACTCTGATTAGCCAAGACTAGTAGTGAATGGGATAAACTGTCGAGACCCAAACTGACGAGATCCTAGCAAAGGGGCACATCCAATTCCTCCCCACAAACCTAGCAACATTAAGAAGTTGAAATCTCCATATTTGTACAAAAGCTTGGTGTGACCCATCCAAGGAACCCTCCATCTGATGTCTTCGTCACGACAATCCCTGAATATATCAATCCATTTATTCTTATTAACAATAGGCCACTCCTTTGCTAAGAACTCTCGAAGAGGTGAGAAGTTCGGGGAAAATACATTTGATAAAGTCAATGTCGGGCACTTCTAGAAATGACTTAAGGCCCAAACTTGTAGAAGTGGAGCACATCCTCCAAAACGATCACCTTCAACTTTTCGGCAGGCATTGGGGGAGATGAAGGATTCAACAAGTATGGCTGGTACCAGATTGACTCCCCTCTTTAGTTGTTCAAGGAAATCAAGTAACACCGCATCAATGTTTCATAGAACCCTCGAAAAGATAACTAAACCATAAATTCCAATGGCTAGGAGATCAACCCTCTTCTCCCTGTCGGGGTGGATTAAAATTATACTTCTGATGCTTGACCAAGGAAAATTAAAGGTACCTCATCTCTTTTGTATTAACCCCTTAAACCAACCATCACTTATACCAGCGAACGTCTGAAGCTTTGGATGTGGGTTTTTGTTTTTAGGAGGCTTGGCATAGACCCAGTTCTTCTTCACTTTGCATAGGTTAAAAAGGGCTAAGTACTCCTCAAATTTAGGCATCATGTCTTCTTTATTAAAACTGAAGCAGCAATATCCCGGATTCCAAAATTGAACCAAGGCTTCCAGTAACTGTTCATCAACCTTTACGTAGAAGAGATAGGGCTATGTCACCATAAACTTCATGAAACAACTGATTGGTCTCATAATCAAAGTGCTCCCAGATTTCCTGCAATTCTTGCACATTGTTCAGCTTGATGCTGATGTGGGCATATTCTGAAGTCTCTAACTTATGATCAACTACTAGACTGTCTCCAAATGTTCGTTGATTCATCTCGGACCAATGTCGAACCTTTGCACTCTCATCTTCACTTTTCAAAATTCTTCCGTCCATAACAAGAGTTTTTCAAATTTAAGCGATAATTTTGAGAATCAACCCCTTCTAAATATGTAATGATGTGGCATGAATGGTTATGCAAGACAACAAGACAAGGGGAACAAAGATTAGAATCAAGAAAACACAGAGTATTCATAAACAATTATGGGCAGCACATTCCAATACTCTAGGATATGTCTCTTTTTATTACCTAAAACCCTAAGTTTTCCGTATGGCTCTATTGGGGTGGGCTCTAACTTCACAAATAGTTAGGTTCTAAAAGGTACCTGAGATGTCCTTGCCGTCCCCTACTAAGGGTAGCAAGGCCCCTGGTTCTCACCCATTATAGGCTTTAAATGAACCAAATTCAACTCAGGAAGACTCACTTCCTATGTCTTATCGAAGAATCAATGTCCTTACGAAGACATGAGGCATATGAGTCCCGAAGGTACTTGCTAGGCTCATATGGAGAATCAGTGTTCTGACATGAGCAAAGTGTTTTCCCCTCACTTAACAATTGGGTGGAGCTAGGGAATAGAGCTTTTGCAACATTTTTTTAAATGCGTAAAATAGAATTACATTCATTAAGCAGACGAATAAATTGAAACCTTTGTGAACTTGCAAATTTCTTTTTCTAAAATATTTTGAAAACAATTTCTGGCACTCTTTTGTTTAAAAAATAACAAAATGTCTCCGGCAGAGTCGCCAAGCTGTCGCAACCCTTTTTTAGGAGGTTTTGACGTTTTTGGAAAACTTTATAAAATCACAGAGTCGCCACCAATCTTTTTTAAAAAAAAGTGTGATTGGGTCACTTTTTAAGACAAGGGTATTTTGATAAAAACATTTTATTTATCAAAATTTACATTTTGGTCCACGAAAACAAGGGAAAACAGGTTCGAGGGTCGATACGTGTGGGGAAGGATTAGCACCCCCACAACGCCCAAAAATTGGTACCTAATTGATTTCAAAAAGCAATTTTAAAACTTGAATTTGCAAGTTCACAAAATTTTGATTTATTTATCCGCAGAGTAAATGTAAATCTATTTTATCGATCTTATCGCCCGGGAAATAAACTTTAATCACCGCCAACACTCCTGGCTTTAACGCGTCATTCCCATTTGATAAAATACCGCATTAATTAAGTTTTCACTTTTTTAACAAATCAGCAAGAAAATTAGATGAGTTAAAGTTTTTTCATTAAAATTTAATCAGTGATTAACACCTAAAGAAACATATACATTCATTTTAACTATTAAAGTTATAATATAATTAAGTGTGTTTTATTGAAAATGAAGAATGTTTTACAACATACATGTCTCTAATCTATGTTTCAAGTCCCTATTCCTAAGGTTTAACATACATACATATTTGCATAAAAGACAGAAAGAAGTAATTAAATAATTAAATAAATAACTAAGTAATTACTTAAAATTAAATATAAAAAGATTAGTTTTTTTATATTTTTTCAAATAGAAAATCTGAATTAGGGACTAATTTGAAAGAAAGTAAAATGTGGAGGTTAAATTGTAAACAATTTGAAATTAGGCGCCGAATTGAAAAGAAATGGGACGAAATTGAAACAATTGAAAACTGAAGAGCTGCGGCGTGAGATCCGGGAAAGAAGGGAGCGGGTTATACTCGGGTTCGGGTCGGGTCAAACAGGTTAGTATAAATAGCCGAAATTATAAACAGAAATCATTTTCTCTCTTTATTTCCAAACAGATCAAAATGAGTTTTATTATAATTCTCTGATGTGTTCTTCGTGTTCTTCATGAAATAAAGAACACGATGAACATCCGCCGTTGCCGGCGGCGAAATTCCCTGATTCTGATCAACTTTGCAAATTCCGGCGACCTCGAAATCGCGTTTGTCCACCGGATTTACATGAAAACCAAATCTCCCCGGCGTTTCAAACAATAACAAGGTAAAAACAACCATTTTCTTCTTTATTTAATCCAAAATAGAAAGTAAATAGATAGAAAATTACCAGAACATGCTTTTCTTTATTGCTTCTGAACACCGATTAAAAATTGCTTGCTCCTACAGCTTTCGAATGCTAGTATGTTTAATGTAATTGCTATGTGTGGTTTCTATGGAATTGTTGTTATGTTACATGAATTACAAAAGGGTTTATATAGCTACAAAATTGCTTGAATTTTAAGTCTGAATCCCTAATATCTTCCTCATTTGATCTTGTCTCGGCTCTGATTTTAAGCTTGTTGCCTTTTTGTTCACTGCTTTAATCTGATTGCTGCTGAATTCTTGCTAAGGCACCAATTTAGGGATCAACCTTCCCCGTTTTGGATTCTGGTTTTCCAGCTAGGGCTTCGATTTAGGGATTTAATTCCCTTTTGTCTTTGTCTTGAATTGCTGGGCTCTAATTTAAGGATTTAACCCTCTTGTTCCTATGTTTACATGTTTTTGATGATTCAAATGGCGCCAATGAGGAACAATTGGAGCGTTGGAGAAGATGAAGCAGACGGCCAGAGATGAATTGTTGTGCTCGTGGCTGCCACGCGCGAGTGGTGATCCGCGTGATATACCCCGAAGCAATCTGGGCAGTTAGATTGCATCCTGATCGAACGACTGAGAAGTTGAGGCGCTATATCATCCCCAGCTGGCATGATCTACACCGTTGGATCAGCCCCTTGATCCAACGGTCCTGCTTCAGCTGCGTATAAAGAAAGAAGACGGGACTTAGGGTTTTTTTTTGGGTTATAAATGGGCCAGACGGGCCTTTGTATATTGGACTCTTTTGTATTTTTTTATTAAATCTAATGGACCTTTTCCTATTTACTTTGGGTTTTATTATATTAACTACTATCTAATATACAATCTATGTTAATTCTAACTACCTTATCAATCATGCTAATATATAACAACTATATACTAAGTAAAACATACGGCACATTAATAATTCTAACTATCACAATATACTAACAATTATACTAATTATAACACATTGTATGAGACCTAAACTATTCTAATACTATCATTAATATTTACAACCATAATATATTAACTATGTTATCAATACTATATGATGCCTAACTATATTATCATTAACTTTAATATTTACAACTATAATGTTATCAATATTATATAACTACAATACACTAATAAGGAATTAACATAACAACTAAAACAAAGGTGAAAATCTAGTGACAACAGAAGTGGCGTGATGTGACTGCACAAATCCAACCACCAATCCTCAAACCCGAGATCACATCGTCGTTCGTCAGTACACTGAGGGGCGCGTTGTTTGACCAGTTGATAAATAACACCACCCGAAATTTTGCCGACATGGTAAGAACCGGAGAGTCGATTGAAGTGGCCATAAAAAGCAGAAGGATCGATAGCGGGGAGAGCTCAAAAAAATTACAAGAGGAAAGATAATGAGGTGAATACTACAAGCACCTACGCGACCTTAAAGAGTTTCACTATTTCTTCGCCACAAGTCTCAACCAGAGATAGACAAAACTCGAATAAAAAAGAAACTAGAGCCCCGAGAAAGGAAAGTGAGAATATGGCTTTCACTCCTCTGCCTATGTCTTATGCCAAGTTGTATTCACGGTTGTATGAAGCTGACTTGGTCCGGCCCTATTATGTCACTCCTTTCAAACCACCATTCCCTGTATGGTATGACGAAAAAGCACACTGCGAGTATCACACTAGAGTCCCTGGGCACTCAATTGAGAACTGTATTGCACTTAAGAAGTTCATGCAAAACATGATAAAGACTGGGGTTTTGCAGCTTGATGAACCGAATGTGGCCACCAATCCACTGCCAAATCATAGGAATCGTGGCGTGAATGCCATTGAGAAAGAGTACACTAGAGAAGCCAAGACGGAGGTGTCTGAAGTCAAATCCCCTTTGAGGTGGGTATTCCAACAACTATGTATGGCACGCCTGATTGGTCGAGGCATGGAAATCTTGCAGAAAGGGTGTGAACCATATTGTGAATTTCATCAGGAGGAAGGGCATGATATTCAATGCTGCGAGGAGTTTAAAAAAGTGATCCAGAAGACAATGGATAATAAGGAGATCGAATTCTTTGAGAATGAAGAAGAAAGAAAAGAGTTAGATGTGTGCACATCAGACAACCCCAGGATCAAGTATGGTGTAGACATGCCTTTTGTCTTATCGCTTAGGTCAAAGGATGAAAGCTCACCCCCAAGGCAAAAGCTCCCAGATAACTCCCAAAATCCGAATTGCGGCCCTGACTTCTTTTCCATTCAAGGATACCCGAAAGGTTCTATGGAGATACACTGCTCACATCTCAGTACCAGAGGGTCCAGAACCACAAAGAGAGGAGAAGCCACCCGGAGAAGAACAACTCGTAGAGAAAGAAGGCCCAGCTGAAACAATGAATGAGGTGGGGTATTTTACAAGAAGTAGAAAGTGTTATTCACCCGAAGCATCCAAGGTGGCAGAGGAGCCGAAGGACAAAGGCAAAACAACAACGGCTAAACCTGAGAAGATTTTTGGAGAAGAGCCTCCCCTGAAGATTCTCAAGACGGTAACCGAGACACAAGCAAAAGAGTTTTTATAGTTCTTAAAACATAGTGAGTATAGCATTGTCGAGCAACTTCTAAAATAACAATTACATATTTTTGTGCTAGAACTATTCTTAAGCTTAGAAAAGCACCTAAGCGCACTGTTGAAAGTGTTAAACCAGACTTTTATCTCGAACGACATTTCGGGAAGCAAATTACACTAAATAGTGGGTCACATTGCCGCAGACAATTATATCACTTTCAGTGATGATGAAATTTCGAACGGCGGAATGGGATCAACCAAAGCTTTAAACATTACAACTCATTGTAAAGGGCATGTCTTGCCGGGAGTGCTTATTGATAACGAGTCTACTTTGAGTGTACTGTCGATGGTGACTTTGCAAAGGTTACCAATTGACAGTTCACATATGAAGCCGTGTCAAAATTCTGTTAGGGCTTTTGATGGCACTCAAAGGGACGTTGTCGGTGAGATTGAGATACCCTTGCTAATTAGGCCTACTGAGTATGTCGTTGAGTTTGTGGTAATGGACATTCGACCAACTTATAACTGTCTGCTAGAAAGGCCATGGATTCACTCAACTGGGGCTGTGCCTTTATCACTATATCAAAAACTGAAATTTGTTATCGACGGGAAATTAGTAAGTTTGAGAGTTGAACAAGACATCATTGCTTCTGTAACCACCGATGCTCCTTACATCCAAAACGATGAGGGTATGGTTGAATGTTCCTTTAGGGTCTTGGAATTTTTGAACGCCACCTTTTTGGCGGAAGGAAGCAAGATTCCACGCCCTAGAATGTTAAATTACACCAAAATGACGGTTTGGAAGACCTTAGGACGAGGATCTAAGAAATGTAAAGGACTTGGAATAAACTTACAAGGGTTCTTGTACGCTAAGAGTGTCATCGACAAGAAAGATCGATTCGAGCTCGACCATAAACCCAATTTTCAGTAGAGGAAGATGGAATGCAAGATGGGAGATGAACAAAGGAAGGCTAGATTTAGGGGTAAGGACATCCCGTGGGAGCCTATGACTTATCCCAACATAAAAAATGTTTTTGTGTCTAGAGGAATCATCAACGTGGGACAAAAGCTACACGAGGCTAGTCTAAAGGGAGCCAAGCTCAAGGAAGAGGAAAGGTTCATTAAGGTGTTAGAGAGAATGGATGTTAATGTAATAACAGAATATGGAAAGAGCGACAGGTTCTTGGCCAGAATCTACCCTTGCTTTCCGGGGGAGACACTCAACAATTAGACCAATGTGGACTTACCTGTAGTTTCTAGGTTCGAATAAGAGTAATGCTCAGAACCAACCCTATTCGATTTTGCCCGCGAGCAATAGGGATATTTTGTAAAGGGCTTCTATATCAACCTGCTTGTTTTCCAATTCAATAAAACAGATGCTTTCCACTTCTTCTCAAATGGCAAACATCATATTTATTGCTTTCTTTTATTACATTTATTATTTTCATTCATTCATAATAATATTCTTCCCAATACATATTCATTTCAAAATTGTTCCAGGGTCCCTATTATTAACTGTACGAATAATTCTGAATCTAATCCTGAGGTAGATTTTGAGCAATCCTCGTACTTGGCCGAAATCGAGGAAGGGGATGATGAGACAGAAGTTGAGGTCCCAATTGAATTACTCAGGCTAATGGAGAGTGAAGACAAGAAAATCTTGCCTCATCAAGAAGAGTTGGAGATACTCAATTTGAGGATAGAGAAAGAAGAAAATAAAGTGAAAATTGGCACTGCTTTCTCATCTAAGACTAGGCACGAATTGATCGAATAGCTTCTAGAATTCAAGGATGGTTTTGCATGGACTTATCAAGACATGCCAGGGTTAGACACAAATATAGTGGTGCATAAGCTACCGATCAAGCCAGAATATAAACCAGCCCAACAAAAGCTAAGAAGAATGGGAACAAAAATGCTGCTGAAGATTCGAGAAGAAGTAAAAAAGCAGTATGAGGCAAGTTTTCTAAAAGTCGCCAAATACCCGGAATAGGTAGCAAACATAGTCCTTGTTCCCAATAAAGATGGGAAGGTACGTATGTGTGTAGAATATAGAGACCTCAATAAGGCAAGCCCCAAGAATAATTTCCCTTTGCCTCATATCGACACTTTGGTCGATAATACCGCGTGACACTCTTGGTTCTCTTTGATGGACGGATTCTCAAAATACAACCAAATTAAAAATGCATTCTGACAATATGGAGAATACTACATTTGTGACTGAGTGGGGAACATTCTATTATAAGGTGATGCCTTTCGGACTGAAAAATGTAGGAGCAACCTATCAAATAGCTATGGTAAACCTTTTCCATGACATGATGCATAAAAGGATTGAGGTATATGCAGATGACATGATTACCAAGTCTCAAACGAAGGATGAGCATATTCAAAACTTGAGGAAGCTCTTCCAAAGATTGATGAAGTATCAGTTAAAGCTCAAACCGGTGAAATGCACTTTTGCCGTCATATCCGGTAAACTCTTAGGTTTTATGGTTAGCTGAAAGGGAATCGAGATTGACCTCGAAAAAGTAAAAGCCATCCAAAATCTCCTGCCACCTCAAATCCAAAAAGAAGTTTAAGGTTTCTTAGGGAGATTAAATTATATATATCGGTTTATCTCTCAGTTGACTGATAAGTGTGACCCCGTATTCAGATTGCTTTAGAAGAATAATACGGGGATATGGGATGAGGAATGCTAAGAGGCTTTAGATAAGATCAAGAAGTATTTGACTAATGCTCCGATTCTAGTAGCACTAGTTCCAGATAGGCCTTTGATCCTATACTTGACGGTTTTTGAGAATTTGATGAGATGTGTTTTGGGGCAACAAGATGAGTCCGAGAAGAAAGAGAAAGTAGTCTACTATTTGAGCAAAAAGTTCACCGATTACGAAATACAATATCCACCGATTCAAAAATTGTGTTGTGCTCTGGTATGGGCTACCAAAAGGCTCAGACAATACATGTTGTATCATACTACTTGGTTGATATCCAAATTGGATCTATTGAAATTCTTAATGGAAGCACCGGCACTAAATGGGAGATTGGCCCATTGGAAAATGTTGTTGTTTGAACTTGACATATTGTATTAAAGTCAAAAGGCAGTGAAAATGAACGCTATAACGGATTTCCTAGCAAGTCACGCTTCAGATGACTATGAGTTTTTGAACTTTAATTTCCTCGATGAAGATTTGATGTGCATAACTGTCGAAGAGAATACCACTTCGGAGAATGAGTTATGGAAGCTCTATTTCGATGGAGCGTCCAATGCCTTAGGCCATGGAATTGGAGCAGTGTTAATCTCTCCAAAAAAGGTTTATTATCCCTTCACCAGTAGATTAGAATTATTTTGTACAAATAACATGGCTAAGTACGAGGCTTGTGTTATGAGTTTATATGCGGCCATTGAAAGGAAAGTTAAAGTGCTCCAAGTTTTCAGAGATTCCTCTTTGGTAATTTACCAACTCGGGAAAGAGTGGGAAACAAGAGATCCGATGTTGGTCAAGTATTATGATTTGATCCAAGAGTTAGTCAAAAGCTTCGAGAAGATCAGTTTCACTTACCTTCCGAGGGAAGATAATCAAATGGTAGGCGCTCTAGCGACCTTGGCTACAATGTTTGAAGTGAGTATTGAGGCTGAAATGAGGCTAATCGAGATGCAAATATTTGAAATACTGGCTCACTGCTATAATTTGGGATAAGAAGTGGACGTTAACTCATGGTACTATGATATCCTTCAGTATATCAAGTTCCAAATCTTCCCTAAAGAGGCCAATGAGAATGATAAAAGAACCATTACAAGAATGGCGGTATGATACGTTATAGACGGGGAGGTTTTGTACAAAAGGAGCCAAGACCAGATGTTGTTGAGGTGTGTCGATGCTCGAGAGGCCATGACCATTTTGGCAGAAGTCCACGGAGGATTGTGCAGAACCCACATCAGCAGATTCTCAATGGCTAGAAAGATCATGAGATATGGCTATTTCTGGTCGAGTATAGAGGGATATTGCATCAGTTACGTGAAGAAATGCCATAGATGTCAAATCAATACCGATAAGATACACTCTCCACCAATGCCACTCCACACCATGAATTCACCATGGCCTTTTGCCGCTTGGGGCATGGACGTTATTGGCCAAATTTACCCAAAGGCTTCTAATGGACATCAGTTTATCCTAGTAGCCATTGATTACTTCACCAAGTTTGTAGAGGTCGCTTTGTATGCTAGCATCACAAAAGCTACAGTTTGCAATTTCTTAAAGAGAAAAATCATATGTCGCTATGGTCTACCAGAGAGGATCATGACTGATAATGCTACCAATTTAAATAATAAGATGATAGTCGAAGTGTGCGAGCAATTTAGAATAACACACCATAATTCCACTCTTAATGTCCTAAGATGAACAGAACGGTAGAAGCGGGCAACAAAAATATCAAGAAGATCATATCAAAGACCACAGACACTTTCAAGGATTGGCATGAAAAGTTTCCATTTGCTCTATTTTCCTACCGAACGTCTGTACATACTTCAACGGGAGCAACGCCATACTCATTGGTCTATGGCACAGAGGGAGTGCTACCCATTGAAGTGGAGATTCCATTGCTTCAAATTTTAAATGAGGCGATAATAAAAGAAACTAAATGGGTGCAAGCTCGATTTGACCAATTGAATCTCATTGACGAGAAAAGGCTGAAAGCCATTTGTCATGGTCAGATGTATCAGAAAAGGATGATGCAAGCCTGCGATAAGAAGGTCCGCCCAAAAGAATTTTGAGAGGGGGATCTAGTACTTAAAAAAAATCCTGCCAACTCAAAGAGATTCCCGCGAAAAGTGGATGCCTAATTGGGAAGGACCTTATGTTGTTAAAAAGGCCTTTTCCAAATGAGCGTTGATCCTAACAGAAATGGATGGAAGGGTGTTGAACAACCCAATAAATTCTTATTCAGTTAAGAGGTACTATGCATGAAAAAAGAAAAAATAAAAAGGCGAAGTGAAAACCCGGAAGGGCGCTTCACAAAATGAAATACCTAGGGTGAAAACCTAAAAAGGCACTCCAGGTATCAAAAAAAGGAAAAATAAGGGTTCAAGATAAAAATAAAAAAACAACGTCTTGAAACCAAATGAGGATTTGAGTTGAGAACCCGAAAAGGGCGGCTTAGATATTCTCAAAAATTAGGCATTCCGAAGTCAAACCCCTCAAGAGTCGAGTTTCAGTTGAGAATTTCTAGCAAGAGATCTACTTCGGTCGATGGGCTCTCGCATCATTCATGTAGTCAATGAAGGAGACGTAGCATCATACTTTGTTTTACTTTTCTTCCATATTTACCATGAATTTTGAATTACTTTAAACATTTGAAATATTAATAAAGTATTATTCCATAATTTCCTCTATCTCTTTTACAAGCATCCGACAAGTTGGTTGACATAGATTCATGAAAAGTAAAAGATTTATTGGTATTACTATTTTCTAACCTTTAAGTGCAGGTGGTACAAGGAATTATGTTAAAGTCAAACCAAGAGAAGATTTCAATTGTTAGGTTAGGTTAAGAAGACGACAAGCCCCGGCCGAATCAAAATTCAAGCATGTCCCTTGGAGATAGGGATTGTGGAAATAAAGCCATCTCAAGGCGAAAACCCAAAAGGGTTCATGAAATTTATATGCACAAAAAAAAAGAAGAAAAAAAAGAAGAAAAGAACCTCTGGAGTGAAAACTCAGAAAGGGCGCTTGATGGAAAACAAAACTAAAGTGAAAACCGGAAAATGCGTTTTAGAATAGAAACTCAAAAAAGGAGAAGATTGATGGTCGAACCCGAATATGAGATAAAGTACCGTCAAAGATTAAGAAAGCAAAAAGAAGACCAAGAAGAGTTAAGCATGAAAGTGAAAGCGTCAATGTACAGATCCCACTGTTCATGTATCATTATCTAGTTAGACAACCCTAGGTTAGGAACATGCTAACTTATATCGTCATAGCTTTTTATCTCTTTTCAAAGATATCTAAAAGATAGGCCGTGTATCTTCTAAGAAGAGGAGCAAACGGCAAAGTGGGAGCCCAGAAAGGATTTTAGGCGAAGGATTTCAAACTCGCCGCATCATGATTTTAGAGCAAAGGAGGCAGATACTCAAAGCTCAATGACTTTAGGTGAAGGATTTCAAACTCGTCGCATCAGGATTTCAGAGCAAAGGATGCAAATACTCAAAGCTTAAAGATTGTAGGCGAAGGATTTCAAGCTCGCCACATCAGGATTTTAGATCAAAATAGGCAGATACTCAAGGCTCAAAGATTTTAGGCGAAGGATTTCGAACTCGCCACATTAGAATTTCTGAGCAAGGGAGGTAGATACTTGTAGTTCAGGGTTTTTAGAGCGAATGAGGCAGATACTCAATGCTCAAGGATTTCAGGTGAAGGATTTCAATCTCGCCATATTAGAACTTCATGGCAAAGGAGGCAGATACTCACAGCCCAGGGTTCTCGGAGCAAAAAAAATAGATACTCACAGCTCAGATTTTTCAGACAGGGAAGTCAGACAAAATTAGTGCTTATGGTCTTTGCTTTATCCTTGTCATACAAGGATAAACAAAGAGGGGGAGTTGTAATCACTAATTTTGTATGAGGGTTGACCCGTTTTTACTCTTTTAGTAAAGAGGCTTAGTTAGCTTTTTCCGTTTGATTATTCTTCTTATATTATGAGAATATATATGGTTAAATGTTACTATCTTGTTAGAGTGCATGTTCGGTTATCACAAATTAATGATACATTATATAATTATTATTATTCATATTACTATTATCCTAAAATACATATTAAGAGGCCCAAAATATATACAATAGTTAATGTGAATAAATATAAAAACCCATCTTTTATTAAAACATATAAAGTCCAAACACAAACACAAATTAAATAAAGGCCCAAGCCTCTTTATTTAAATGACATATTTACAAGCCTATTTTGGGCCTAGCAGCAATTAAACACTAAGCCCTAATCTGATGAACACCCTAACTCTTCCCTTTTTCCTTGCGCAGCCAGTTTCCAACTGTTAGATCTTGGATAGATCTAACGGCCCATGATCATTGGAAAAACCTTCCAGATTTTGCAAGTGCCCACACGTGACCGTTCGGCTCACCACATGCGCGTGTGTCGATCATGCCCCATACGTTTTAGTTGTCGCGTCAAAATCATATGCCACTCGAGCCTCTTCAACTCCCCACCACGACCAACCAGATCTTCATCAACGGACGAGACTCATCCACGTTGTCTGTTCGCTCAGCCACGCCAACAGCAGCTCCGTTCCCCTCTCCTCAGAAACGGCCATGGCAACATAACAAACAAGAGAAACCAATATGTCAGGAAGGACAAATGCATACCAATATACCAGAATTTCAAAAAAAATCTACAGAAATTTAGAGATGTCAGAAGCAACTAATAGGAAAATTGTAATTTCATTTCTGTTTTTAATATGCATGTAAAACAGGGTATATAACGCTAAACCCTAAAGTATTTGTGACAATTCTAGATTTTCACAAGGCAATAGAGCAGTGAAATAGAAAACCTCAAGCTTTTCGAGGTATATACTTCTTCTCATTTTTGAATAGAATCATACACAATCATAGAGTGAGGGTTTAGGTTTCGTTACCTTCATCGTTTGCCTTTCTCTCGCGTCTGTCCATCTTCTTTCACTGGCGATAAGCCTTCCAGTTGTCTCTTGACTGCGAATGGTGAGTCAGAAGAAATAGTGACTAAAAAGATAGGGTTATGACGTGTCTTAGGGGTTCGGGGTTCAGATATGGGTTTAGAAAATGCGAGGTTTTAAAAAGGAATTTTTTTTAGGTTTCCAGCACCGGCCTGCAGCGGCCGGAGTGGTGGCCTGCAGCGGCTGATCACTGGGTTCTAGGAAATAAGACGATTCTGGGTTTGGGGATGAACACCACGGTGGCACTCATTCTCATTTCAGGGGTTGGGGTGAGTCTTAAGAGTTCGAAGGGCTGGTTTTTTGGCCAAAAGAGGCAAAAATGGCCGGATTTCCTCTATTTATCCATTTAAACGTTTTAAAAATGGGTTATTTGCGCCTTTGGTCGCTCCACGATAATTATGCCCGAAGGGCTTCCTCCAATAATAGTCCCTCTGCATGGGCAAATTATGCGTCCAAGCCATTCTGCGTTTTGAAATTGCTTCCCCGGTTCGTCTAACTTTCAAAAACGTTTCAATCTCGTCCCCTATTTCTCTTATAATTTGTTCCTCAAAGTTTGATTTCTTTCGATTTAGTCCAGATTCTAGTGTTCTTTTGCTACATGCTGCATGCATTTTATTTCCAGCTTTTACATCGTTGATAATCTTGTCTTAGCTTATTAATTTGTTAGATTTGGTTGATAAAAAAGAAATAAAATTTGTGGTTTTGGTTGATGTTTTATGTGTATGTTTATAGCATATAGTTTGTATATCTTAATTGTAGCTTTATAAAGTTTATATATTTTCATAGTTTATAATATGTAGTTATATAGTTATAATATACTTATATTTACATGTCTAATTTGGGTAGTTTGGTCCTTGTTATGTTTTGGGCTTAGGTTGCTTTGTTTAGGTGGGCTAGGCTTTGTTTTGTTTAGGTGGGCTTTGGGCTTGGTAGGTTAATCTTAGGATAGAATTAGGCAAATTAATTTAATTAGTTTAAGATCGTGCACTCATCTCATAGGGGCATAATCTTCAAATTAATTAGGTTAATTTAGGATTAGTTTTTAGAGTCGTAGTTAAACCTAGGGTTCGAATTAATTTAGTGAATTTAAATTTACCCTTGACTTATTGGGATAAATGTTAAATTCATTAAACTATAATTGGACACTTCTTAATTACCTTTAGGATAAAATTAATATGAATATTAGATTGACATTTTAATGAAAACCATGACTAATTAACTTGATTTGTTTTAAATAGTATCCTTGGATTATTGGAATACTAATTTAAAATCGATCGAATTAATTATCATGTTACAAGGTAAACCATAAATTGTTAGGGTTTTCTAGTCTTAGGGTTCAGTTAATTTAGGGTTAAATAGTTAGATTCACCTAGTCATTAATTAGATCACTATTTGGTTTTCCATAATTTGGGCCTTTTAGGTTAGGGCTTCGGTGGGCCTTTTGTGTGTTTAATTTTCAAGCCCTTTTGTGACATTATTAATTGTCATTCATACAACCCGTTCATTTTGAATTAATTAATTTAAATCATAAAAATGAGATACTTATTAATTTCGATATTTTTGTCGTAACAGTCCGAGCTTAAAGGATGTTGACCAAATATTTGAATTCATTCTTATCATCTCAAGGTAAATGAATTAAAAGTGGATAAAATCATTACATCATATCTTAAATGTTTGCACCATGCATAAACGCGACGTACGAGATTCGAGCCATAAATTAACACGACAATCAGGCTTATATGATGTCGGTTTAATCTATGGTCCAATATACCGTCATCCTTATTAATTAAATGTCCAACTAATTTGAATCCATCAATTTGATAAAACCGTTCAATTAAAGTTAATTTCTAAAAAATCACCGAATTAAATTCAATTCAAAATCCAATCATTTCCATCCATTTAAAAGCAACAAATATTTTGGTACCGATTTCCGGGCGTGATGGGGGTGCTAATTCTTCCCCACACGTAACCAACTCCCGAACCCTTTCAAAACGAATCTCTGGTTTTGTTGTGTCCAACCTACCTTATCCAAATGGCCGGTGGCGACTCCAAGTCTTCAATCATTTTTCAAAAAAATAAGAATTTTCAAGAGGAATCCCTTTTTCAAAGAATGATTTGGGATAACCCGAATCATCTCACTTTTAAAGCAAAAAAAAAACGTCGCTATGCCTAGATTTTTAAAAAAAATACATTTTAAGTTTCTATTAATTTTGAAATTAAACATATAAATTCTTACATGGATAATTATTTGATATACTGACAAGCGCCTTAGTTTTAGGGTTTAGATACTCAATTTAGGGTGTATGGTTTAGGGGTTTAATTTTATTAGTTTAGAATGTAGCACTTGTGGATAGAATTTAGGGTTTAGAGTTTATAGGTTAAAACCTAAACCCTTGACATATTACCCTAAAACCTAACCCTTAAATTCTAACAATTGTCCCTAAATTTTAAACATATACACATAAATCCTATACACTAAATTAAGTCCTTAAACCCTAAAACTAAAGTGTTTGTTTGCCGGTGTACATGATACAAATCCTTCATTTTATTACTTGTTTACCTCGACTTTTCATCGTGATTTCATCCCTAAATGACAAATGTGTAACGTGCCGCATCCTCTCATGCATGGATGCTCAAAGACCCAATATTTTGACATGAATGAGATGCTATACCATGTGGTTCGTTTGGTAAAGGGACAAACAGATTTCTTAAATATTAGGTTTTCATGTTCCCTTTTTCTGTTGTTAGTTGAACAATGTTTTTGGTATTGTGACGTACAAATTACTTAAAAATCTAGGTTTTTTATGTTGTGTAGTTCAACAATGGCCCCTTAAAAATATTATTATGTCATTTAAAATTAAAACAAGCTAAAAGTTCCGAATACACTTAGAATAATTTTTTTAATAGTCTTAAGGTGATTAAAAGATAATATATGTTCTACATATTCTTAACACTTTCACAATGCACATGTATTTTTTTTACTGGGATTACTTGTCGAGTAACCAAGCTCTCATCGTCATATTTAATTTTCATCATGCATTTAATTTCATTAGAACCGTGGTTTGAAGTTACAACACTTTGGTACTGTGCTATATATATATATATATAACATCGTAGTGGTAAACTAAAATTTACTCCTTGAATTTAACAAAAAAAATTTAAAAATGTTCCTGGTTTTTTGGTCTATATTTAAACTTAAATTTTTGGTATTTTGATAATATGACGCAATAAATATCAAAGTGTTGTATTATTAAAAATTACTAAAATTTAAAAAGAAATATCAAATTTGTGAACTAATCTGAATCGAAAAAGTTTCAAGATCAAATTTTAAAAATCATCAAATTAAGGGACAAGAAGTAACTTTATCCCTAAAATATATAAAAGAACCTAAGAAAATTTATATTTATTTTTTAATATAAAATTTATTTAAAGATATATGATCTCATTCCACTACGTAAAACTTTTTAGTTTTACACTAATTTAGGACCATTATTCATGTATAAAAATATGAGTGGTGGCGGCAGTGAGGTAGAATTTGTCCGGCATAGGGGTTGGACTCTGTACGTTGTGAATTTATCTGAGGGGTTACATTGGAAGGGTTTATGGCAAGTGTTTGATCGTTATGGTCAGGTGGTTGACGTTTTTATTCCAAGGAAAAGGGAGAGAAATGGTGTGCGGTTTGGCTTTGTACGAATGAATTCAAGAATAGAGGCTCAACGAGTGAGAGATTGGTTAGACATATTTTGGATTTATGGGTCGAGGATTAAGGTTTCGTTTACACAAAGAGGCGAGAAATATATTGTGGGTCAAAATAAGAGTGAAGAACGTATGAGGCGGAGGGATACTTCAGTTGACAAGGGTTTTCAGAATGATAAAGTGGAATAGAGGGAGGTGGTGATTAGGGTGATTGATGAGCATAAGGTTGAAACTTTACAGAAATGCGGAGTGGGATGGTGTCAGCGATCGATAGGATTAGTCACTCTAGCTAAAGAATTGAAAGCAAAAGGTCTAACGGATTGCTCGATAATGCGAATTACGGGATCTAGAGTATTGCTTCTTTTTACTAGTGAAATGTCAAGATGCGAGGCGATGTAATAAGAGAAATTGAATAAATGGTTTATTGAAGTGGAGGAATGAGATCCAGAGAGTAATAGGGGCAATAGGCAGGCTTGGCTTGCAATCCGAGGAATTCCCATGCATGCTTGGTCGAGGAAGTCTTTCGAGAATGTAGTCGCGCTTTGGGGAAAGCTAATCAAATGTGAAGAGTCAACCATTGAGACTATTTCTTTTGAGAGGGGGAATATGCTGATAGAGATGAAGCATGTTGAAATTATTGATGGAGTGTTGGATTTCAAAGTTGGGGATCAATTGTACACGGTACGTGTGCGCAAATTTGAGCCTTTGATGGAGGATTTGGGTTCAGTAGAGGTTATGGAAACTCGAAACAAGGTTACTGCTGATGATGGAGCTTGCAAACAAGGAACAAGTCTACAAATAAATAATCATGTGCAGCAGGAAGAGGGGGAACATTTAAGTTTGGGGGATGATTTGCGGCCTTGTGGAACAATTGGATGTGATTCTCTTATTAGATCAAAAGGTTGGATGTCGGATGAGGAGGTTGGTTTTGTTTCGCGTGGTGAGGGTATGCAATAGGGAGTGGCGGTTTGGAATGAGGGAATGGATCACGGCTTGGTGGAATGTCCTGTTGATTTTAAGGTGACGAAAATGAGTGTGGGTGTGGAGAAGACTCATGAATTAGCTGTGGAGGTTATAGCAGGGGATAAAGATGCAAATTTTAAGGAATGCGATAGAGCTCGACAGGTAATAGAGCTTGGTTCGAATTCTATTCTGTCAGCAGAATAGAGAGAGGTTGTGAACAAGTCGTACAAAAAGGCTAAGAAATCTAACAATAATGCAAAATTAAATGGGAAGGGATGTATTAGTTTAGCAGACTCAGATAATAGACGAGTAACGTTGTTAAAGGAAGCGCAGGTGTTGCGCGTAATAAGTGCTACGCAAATGTGCAAGTATACACGTCGCAAGTTATAGTATAAAAGATATCGTCTCCACAGGGATTGGTGCTACTTCAAGAATCTAGTCTCTTGCACTGTAAAAAGTAAAAACACAAGTAAAGGATTATAGAAGCTTAACTAATAACTAATCTAGAAAGCAATTAAGTAAATGAAAAGATGAGATTCAATGAGAGAGAGATAGGCCAGGTTATCGTGAGTTGAGGTGTGATAGCCGATTGGATCGTTTTGGTAAAAGAGTGCACGGGCAACTCAGTTGCCGTGGCAACTTGCACAACGGGGTTGCCTTGGCAACTAATCGATGGTTGCCTGGGCAACTACTTGGGCATCTGGGCAGCAACCTTCAAGGTTCGGCAGAGCGTTCTTCAATGGTTTCTTCTTATCCCTAAGTCGAAACTCTAGCTACTTGTGCATGCCTTGATAATACATCCCTGCGTGAATCAAGGGTGAACAACAACCAATCTTGCGCTCCTCTTAGCCGTTGAAATCCTTAACTTATTCCTAAGCCGGATTAATCTTCACCATCAATAGATTGCATAAAGATCATATTCATTCGTTTCTTGAATCTAACTCTCCCGATATTAGATAAATAGATGAAATCACAAGATCCTCTCCCAATTCACTCGCAAACAAGAATAAGTACCAAGAATGAATAAACCTTGAAATAGAAAAGTGCAAACTCTTATTACCTAAACAAAAACCAATAGTTTCTCACAACCACAAAACACAATAACCATAGCCAAGTAGATTTAGTTCATGGCTAGGTTCCAAAGAAACACAAGATAAACAATCCCTAGCATGAACCCAATCGAACAAGGAAGAAAAGATGAAGCTTGTCGAAAATCCCTTGCCCTATATGCTTGTCGAAAATTCCCCTTGCTTCCTCTCTTGGTTCTTGTCGAAATTTCCCCTAATGCTCTCTCTCCCAGTTGTCGAAATCTCCTTGCTATTTATAGGGCTAGGCCAAAGTCCTTCTTTGAGGAGGAGTTTAAGTTGGAATTAAATTATCTTTAAAGAATATAATTCTTTATTATAATTGTATTCCTACTAGAACTTCTCATATCTTCTTGGAATTTAATTCTTCTTTAATCTCTGCATGGAAATCAAATTCCTTTGGGCTTGGGCCTTGCTCCATGTCATCTTGGGCTTGTATAGTCATCAATTTTGACATCCCTATTGCATTTTCTCTTTATCGACAATTGCCATGGCAACTGGCTCGGCGTCACCTTCATGCATTGCCCTGGCAACTAGCTCGGCATATCCTTCATACATTGCCCTGGCAACTAGCTCGACATTGATTTGGAAAGTGATCCTGCACATACACACACAAAGTACACCAAAGCAGCATCTTTTCCACAAAAACTACCAAGTTATATAATCAAGCTCAACGATGGAAGGAAACATGGATTAATGCATGAATGGCTAATTATGCAACTAATATGAGCCTAAGTCTAACAATAATATGAGTAAAAAGGGTAAGAAAAATAGTACTTTTGAACACTTATCACACCCCCAAACTCGAATTATTGCTTGTCCTCAAGCAATGCAAACTCATAATTACCTGCCAAGACTTCAATTTTTACAAACTTAGCTTTGAACTTGATTTCAATTCTCTGAACCGGGGCACAAAGTATGATTGGCTTTTTATTTTTCGGAAAACTTAGGAATTTACTCGGAATCAAACTATAATGCTTGTGAGTGTGTGCGGAGTTGTGTGCAAGTTGATTTTTCGGATTCTATGCAAACAAGAGGTTTTCAAATTACTTCATTGGGTTCTTTTTAACATGTTTTAACTAGAGCCAGTGTTGGGCACCTCTAGTGTTTTGTTTTTAGTTTTATTAAGTTAATTTATTCGACTAGAGCCGGTTTCGGGCACCTCTAGCGATCAATTTTTAACACATACTAGAGCCAGTTTCGGGCACCTCTAGTGATCTATTTTTTAGCACATGCTAGAGCCAATTTCGGGCACCTCTAACATTCAACCAATTTTTATTCTAATCCCCCAATTTGTTAATTATCAACCTAAGTTTACTAGAATTCCTTAAATCAATCAAACCACAACAATGTTTCATCAAATTTAGCATCATAGTAAAATTCTAAGTTTTTCCATGGTTATCCTAGAATAAAAATTCTATCAATTAAGTGCATTGGCAAAGTCATCACCGGATATTCATCAAATCTAAGCAATTCTTGTTTCAACTAAAGGCATGGCAAGCAATTTATGTATCCTAAATGTAATACTTAAGATGAATGTAACTAAACATGGTAACTACTAATAACAATCCCCCCCAAACTCGAGTGAGGCATTGTCCTCAATGCATGCATAAAAATAACGAAAAAAATAAAAATAAAATAAAAATAAAGATAAAAATGCATACGAGGACTTACTCCGAGAGTTCGTCATTGTAGATGATTAGTTTCCTTTTGGTCGGTGTTTTGATTCTCTTGCTTGAATGCGATGGTTGTTTTCTTGTTGCCGGGATGTCTTTAGCTTTGGTTGCCGTGGCATCAGCTTATGCAGGCACGATGTAGGTTGTCGCGGCATCTTCTTCATTGGTTGCCGGGGCAAGGATCTTGGCAGTAAATTTCCTTAGCATAGTAGTTGTGAGTCTTGTTGTGAAAAAGAAAACAAAGAAAACCTGAAAACTAAAAGATAATGAAGAAAAATAAAATATCTCCTAAAAATAAAAATAAAAAGAAAAAAAAAAAAAAAGAAAAGAAAATATTGAAAGGAGAGCATGCTCATGCATCTCCCAAGTTGACCACTTCTTTGTTACGTTCCACATGGGCACCATTGTAGTGCTTCAATCTTTGTCCATTAACTTTGAATTCATGGTTGTCAGAGATGGACTTGATTATCACAGCACCATGGGAGAATGGTTTAATGACTTCGAATGGTCCCGACCATCTTGATTTCAGCTTTCCCGGGAAAAGTTTTAGCCGAGAATTGAATAGGAGAACTAGTTGCCCTGGCGTGAATTGTCGTGGCAATAGTTTCTTGTCGTGTCATCGTTTTGTTTTCTCCTTGTAGATTCGTGCATTGTTATAGGCGAGTGCACGAAATTCTTCTATCTCATTGAGATCCATCAAACGCTTTTGTCCGGCACTTTCCCAATCCATATTCACGGTCTTGATTGCCCAGTATGCCTTGTGCTCGATTTCCACCGGTAGATGGCATGTTTTGCCATAGACAAGTCGGAAGGGGGACATACCTAAGGGTGTTTTGAATGCAGTGCAATATGCCCAAAGTGCGTCATCTAGTCTTAATGACCAATCCTTCCTTGAGGGATTTACAACTTTCTCGAGTATTCCCTTCAACTCCCGGTTGGAAATTTTTGCTTGCCCGTTGGTTTGTGGGTGATATGCCGTGGCGATCTTGTGTGATATGCCGAAGCGTTGCAACATCTTGGCAATTAGTCTGTTGTCAAAGTGCTTGCCTTCGTCGCTGATAATTGCTCTCGGCATCCCAAACCGTGTAAATATGTTTTTCTGCAGGAATCGTTGCACGGTCTTGGAATCGTTGTTGGGAACTACAGCTGCCTCTACCCATTTAGACACATAGTCGACGGCAAGTAAGATGTAGAGGTTGCCGAATGAAGATGGGAAAGGTCCCATAAAGTCGATCCACCATACATCGAACGGTTCCACCTCGATAATGTTCTGGAGTGGCATCTCATGTCGTCTAGAGATATTGCCCTTCCTCTGGCAACGATCACATTCCTTGTAAAAGTCTTGGGCATCTTTGTACAATGTTGGCCAATACAAACCGGATTGCAAAACTTTGGCCGCGGTACGAGTTCCTCCAAAATGTCCTCCATAGGGTGAAGAATGGCATTGCCGGAGTATATTCTGTTGTTCTTCTTCAAGGACACATCAGCGTATAACCTGATCTGCACATTGTTTGAACAAAAGAGGCTCGTCCCAAAAGTAATGCTTAGCATCATGGCGGAACCGCTTCTTCCCTTGGTGAGTAATGCCATAAGGAAAAATACCACAAACAAGGAAGTTAACTAAATCCGCGTACCAGGGTATTGCCGAGGCATGTGCTGCTGTGGCGACTGCTCCCAAAATTGCCGAGGCGTGTGCGTCAAAGGCTGCTGCGGCATCGAGAGTTGTCGAGGCGTGTGCATCCATGGTTGCCGAGGCGTCATGGGTTGCCAAGGTGTATAGGGTTGCCTAGGCAACTAAAATTTGTTCATCCGGGAATGCATCACATATCTCTAGATCTGCGTCCTCCTCCCTATTGCATTCCAAACGTGATAAGTGATCGGCCACTTGATTTTCTGTTCCTTTCCTGTCCTTAATCTCAATATCAAATTCTTGTAAAAGTAATATCCAACGAATCAAACGTGGTTTAGCATCCTTTTTAGCAAATAAGTATTTGATTGTCGAATGGTCCATATGAACAATTACCTTTGTACCAATTAAATAGGATCGGAACTTGTCAAATGCGAAAACTATAGCTAGTAACTCTTTCTCCGTTGTTGTGTAATTCACTTGAGCACCATTAAGAGTTTTACTAGCGTAGTATATCACATGGAAGGTCTTACCTGTGCGTTGGCCTAGGACTGCTCCTACCGCGAAATCACTTGCATCACACATAAGCTCAAAAGGTAGCGTCAAACTGGGTGGAGCGACAATGGGTGCGAGGCAAGCTTTTTCTTTAGGGTTTGAATGCTTGGGTGTAAGAATCATCAAAATCGAAGACTTTATCTGTTCAAGCAGATTACACAAGGGTTTAGTGATTTTAGAAAAATTATGAATGAACCTCTGTAAAAACGCATGTCCAGAAAACTTGAATTCCTTTAACCGAATTTGGTGGGGTAATCTCTCGATCACGTCCACCTTGGCTTTGTCTACTTCAATTCTCTTGGATGAAATCTTGTGGCCGAGCACTATTCCTTCATCTACCATAAAACGGCATTTCTCCCAATTGAGGACTAAATCCGTTTCTTCACATCTTGCCAACACCCTCTCTAAATTGCCGAGACAGCTGTCGAAGTCATTACCAAAAACAGAAAAATCATCCATGAAGATCTCAAGGAAGTCTTCGACCATGTCTGAAAAGAGCGCCATCATGCATCTTTGGAAGGTTGTCGGGGGCGTTACACAATCCGAACGGCATCCTTCGGAAGGCAGAGGTACCGTATGGGCATGTGAAGGTTGTCTTTTCTTGATCTTCTGGTGCTATGGCAATCTGATTGTAACCTGAATAACCATCAAGAAAACAATAAAAGGATTTACCTGCAAGACGGTCAAGCATTTGATCAATAAAGGGTAATGGGAAGTGATCTTTCCTAGTGGCTTTGTTTAGCTTTCGATAGTCCATACAAACCCTCCAACCGGTCACAGTCCTGGTTGGGATAAGTTCATTATTTTCATTGCTTACCACTGTTATACCTCCCTTTTTCGGTACACATTGTACCGGACTTACTCACGTACTATCGGAGATAGGGTATATAATGTCGACGTCAAGTCACTTGATGATTTCTTTCATTACAACCCCTTTCATGGCATTATTCAGTCTCCTCTAGGCCTCAATTGAAGGTTTGTGATCATCTTCCAACAAAATCTTGTGCATGCACACCGCCGGGCTAATTCCCTTCAAGTCGGCAATTGTCCACCCTATTGCCTTTTTGTGTAGCTTCAACATCTTGATCAGCTTCTTTTCCTGCTCATGCTGTAACTTAGAAGAAATAATTACAGGCAATGTATTATCGGTCCCTAAGTATGCATATTTTAGTTGCTCTAGCAATTGTTTCAACTCAAGAATTTGTGGTTGTTCAATAGAGGGTTTTTCGAGCTTACCTTCCTTACCTGAGTAGTCCAGTGGTTCAAAGTATGTACCTGGTCAATTGACTAGCCAATTTGCCTCTTCTGGTTGTTCCTCATCGACCGGTTCTTCATAATCCTCATGTTCCTCTTGGTCGGCAATGTAGTTGCCGAGGCAACTAAATTCCTCATCGAAGTTAAACTCTATCGTGGCATGAAGAAGTTGGCATTCTTCTGGATCATCGGCATGCCTTAGTGTTTAGAACACATTTAGTTTGACCTGGTGGTCATTCACCCTTATTGTGAGTTCTTCTTTTTCAACGTCAATCAAGGTTCCCCCTGTTGCTAGGAATGGTCTCCCGAGAATGATGGGTGCATGCTCATCTGCTTCACAATCCAAAACAATAAAGTCAGCGGGAAAAATAAATTTATCAACTTTTACCAGTATGTCCTCGATTTTTCCCTCTGGATGCACATAGTATTTGTCGGCTAGCTGCAGCATGACTGTTGTAGGTCTTGCTTTCCCGATTCCTAGTTTCTGGAAAACCGATTTAGGCATCAAGTTTATGCTAGCCCCAAGGTCGCATAATGCTTTCCCGACATAGTGATTTCCAATGGAACAGGGTATTGTGAAACTTCCAGGATCCTTCAACTTGGGTGGCATACGATTGTGCAACATTGCCATGCATCCCTCTGTCGCGGCAACTGTTTCAAACTCTCCTAGCCTTGTTCTTTTGGACACAATGTTTTTAAGAAACTTGGCATAGTTTGGCATTTGTTCAATTGCTTCCACCAATGGAAAGTTGATGTGGACCAGCTTTAGGATATCAAGAAACTTCTTGAATTGGTATTCTTGCTTTTGTCGCTTCAACTTTTGTGGGAATGGTGGTGGAAGTCGGATATCTTCGATCCTTTCATTGGTTTAAAACCTGATTGACGGCATTGCCGGGATATCTGGAGTTGCCGAGGCATTATCAACTAGGGTTGCCGAGGCCTGCTTATCGCAAGTTGCCGAGGCGTCTTTATCGTCGGTTGCCAAGGCATGCTTATTGCCGGTTGCCGTGGCAATTCCTAGTTCAGCATCTGAGGTTTTGCCGCTAGGTTTGATCTAATCTTTTTGTGGAGTTTTGTTTGACGAGCGGGTTTGAACCTCTCTAAGTTGTTGGCCACTTCTGGTGGTGATTGCCTTACATTGCTCATGGCCAGTTCCTCTTGCGACTTTAGTATCGCTAGGTAAACCTCCTTGTGGTCTAGTATTCAGATTTTGAGCAAACTGTCCGACTTGATTTTCCAATGATTTGATTGCCGCCTCTTGGTTTTGCAATCTCATCTCAGTTCTGTTAATAAAAGCATCCAGTTATTTTTATGAAATTACTATTCTCATCCATATAAGATTCAGTTTTTTCATCATAAAAGCATTTAGAAAGTTTTCCAAAGAACTAGATGTTGTCGGTTGTTTTTGCGGCATCATTTTGCCGTGGCATATTCTCATTTGGAATCGATGCTTATGCATTCGATTGTTACGGTTTAGAGCATTGTTGGGATTACTCCATGAAAAATTCGAGTGCTTCTTCCAAGCTGGATTGTATGTATCGGACATCATGTTGTTGCTCCGATTGTAATTCCCCACATAGAAGCTGGATTCCGGATTCTGCATACATTCAGAAGAATTATGGTTATCACCACATAACTCACAAAAAGAATCCATTACCTTGACTTCATGTGTGTTGTTTGGTTTTTGCATGTTCTGGACCATATTGGTTAAAGCGGCCAATTGTGCCGAAATTGAATCTGATGATCCTAGTTCATGTATTGTGGTTTGGCGTCTAACTCCTCCTCTTCTAGTAGATGGGAA
Organism: Hibiscus mutabilis; assembly: GCA_019671005.1. Classification (NCBI taxonomy): domain Eukaryota; kingdom Viridiplantae; phylum Streptophyta; class Magnoliopsida; order Malvales; family Malvaceae; genus Hibiscus; species Hibiscus mutabilis. The sequence goes on along the minus strand of CM033727.1, from coordinate 2,651,315 downwards.
TTGATAATCATTCTTGGCTAGCTTGTTTAAAATTTGCATTGCTTCTTCCGGTGACTTATCTAGGAGTATGCCGTTTGCCGAGGCATCTAGCATCATCCTTGTTGGTGTATTCACGGCGTTGTAAAACATTGTTACTTGAGTCCACACCGGGAATCCGTGTAAAGGGCATTTGTATAGAACTTCTCTATATCACTCCCAAGCCTCGTACATGGATTCATCATCTGCCTGCCGAAAAGAAGTAATGTCGTTACGAAGCTTATCAGTCAAATTTGTAGGATTAAATCTAGCAAGGAAATCACGACAAAGATCAGTCCAAGATGCTATGGATCCGGCAGGAATGCTATTCAACCATGCTTTCGCCCTATCCCTCAGTGAATAGGGAAATAATCTTAATCGTAATACATCTGGGGTGACTCCGTGTATCTTGAATGAGTTACAAATCTCGAGGAAAGATTTCAGATGTTGTCGTGCATCTTCAGTTGCTGAGCCGCCAAATTGACCTATTGTGTTGATCATATTAAACATTACCGGTTTCAACTCAAAGTGGTCGGCTTCAGTTTCAGGTGCGACAACTCCTGGGTTAAGTCCATCAAGATAGTCTCGAATAGTTCTGTTTCATGCAAAAATCACTCTTCCTCCTGCTCGAACATCTTGGTTCATATTGCCGTCTTGATTTGCCATTGCTTCTATTATCCTTCGTCTAAGTCTTTGTAAGGTTCGTTCGATTTCTGGATCAAAGGGATATTCTGGTGAAGTCGGTCTCGCCCTGGTCATATACCAATGCAAAACCAAAGTTTGTTAGCCCTTTGAATTTTAAACAAGAAAAATAAAAAGAAAGTGCAAGAAAGTAAAAACAAAGTCGCTATTGCCAATCCCCGGCAACGGCGCCAAAAACTTGTTGCGCGTAATAAGTGCTATGCAAATGTGCAAGTATACACGTCGCAAGTTATAGTATAAAAGATATCGTCTCCACAGGGATTGGTGCTACTTCAAGAATCTAGTCTCTTGCACTGTAAAAAGTAAAAACACAAGTAAAGGATTATAGGAGTTTAACTAATAACTAATCTAGAAAGCAATTAAGTAAATGAAAAGATGAGATCGAATGAGAGAGAGATAGGCCAGGTTATCGTGAGTTGAGGTGATAGCCGATTGGATCGTTTTGGTAAAAGAGTGCACGGGCAACTCAGTTGCCGTGGCAACTTGCACAACGGGGTTGCCTTGGCAACTAATCGATGGTTGCCTGGGCAACTACTTGGGCAACTACTTGGGCGTCTGGGCAGCAACCTTCAAGGTTCGGCAGAGCGTTCTTCAATGGTTTCTTCTTATCCCTAAGTCGAAACTCTAGCTACTTGTGCATGCCTTGATAATACATCCCTGCGTGAATCAAGGGTGAACAACAACCAATCTTACGCTCCTCTTAGCCGTTGAAATCCTTAACTTATTCCTAAGCCGGATTAATCTTCACCATCAATAGATTGCATAAAGATCATATTCATTCGTTTCTTGAATCTAACTCTCCCGATATTAGATAAATAGATGAAATCACGAGATCCTCTCCCAATTCACTCGCAAACAAGAATAAGTACCAAGAATGAATAAACCTTGAAATAGAAAAGTGTAAACTCTTATTACCTAAACAAAAACCAATAGTTTCTCACAACCACAAAACACAATAACCATAGCCAAGTAGATTTAGTTCATGGCTAGGTTCCAACGAAACACAAGATAAACAATCCCTAGCATGAACCCAATCGAACAAGGAAGAAAAGATGAAGCTTGTTGAAAATCCCTTGCCCTAGATGCTTGTCGAAAATTCCCCTTGCTTCCTCTCTTGGTTCTTGTCGAAATTTCCCCTAATGCTCTCTCTCCCAGTTGTCGAAATCTCCTTGCTATTTATAGGGCTAGGTCAAAGTCCTTCTTTGAGGAGGAGTTTAAGTTGGAATTAAATTATCTTTAAAGAATATAATTCTTTATTATAATTGTATTCCTACTAGAACTTCTCCTATCTTCTTGGAATTTAATTCTTCTTTAATCTCTGCATGGAAATCAAATTCCTTTGGGCTTGGGCCTTGCTCCATGTCATCTTGGGCTTGTATAGTCATCAATTTCGACATCCCTATTGCATTTTCTCTTTGTCGACAATTGCCATGGCAACTGGCTTGGCGTCTCCTTCATGCATTGCCCTGGCAACTAGCTCGGCATATCCTTCATGCATTGCCCTGGCAACTAGCTCGACATTGCTTTGGCAAGTGATCTTGCACATACACACACAAAACACACCAAAGCAGCATCTTTTCCACAAAAACTACCAAGTTATGTAATCAAGCTCAACGATAGAAGGAAACATGGATTAATGCATGAATGGCTAATTATGCAACTAATATGAGCCTAAGTCTAACAATAATATGAGTAAAAAGGGTAAGAAAAATAGTACTTTTGAACACTTATCAGCAGGCAATAGTAGAGTTGAGTAAATTTTTGGGGGTAAGTATGATTGGCAACGAGGAGGGTATAGTCTGTGATATTGCAAACTTTTTGCATAGGCAAGAACAATTACAATAGCGGTCCTAGATAAAGATGCTGTCGTGAAATGTTCGAGGTATGGGTTCGGTGACAAAGCGTAAAGCGATTCAAAAAATATTACGATAGCATAAGTGTGAGATGGTTTTCATCTAGGAAACCAAATTGGAAGATGTGAATGTTGAGATATGTGTTTTGATATAATAATTGAAAAATTGTATTTGGACTAAATTGAAAAGATTTCAAAATGTTTATAAGTCCAAACAACTTGAAAATATGTTTGATGAATTTTACAAGGCTTTGGAATTGTTTAGATTTAAGTAGTCAAACCTGCGTGTTCAAAGTCAGCGTACCGATACGGTATACACTGTATTGATACGCTTTAGGGTTTTAAGCTACATGTAAATTCTAGTAGCCAAACCCCGTACCGATACGGCTTGACAGTATCGATACGAAGTAGGGTCGTACCGATACGCTATAAAGCATATTGATACCCTTTTTTATCCCAGCGGCTCTTTCAACTACCCTCAACGGCTAGATTTCAACGGTATTTTAAATGTCAGACCCTATCGATACGCTACCAACAGTATCGATACGCTCAGGTCAATAAATGCTTAACAGCTCTTTCCCAAATAGACCGTATCGATACGAGTACCCCACGTATTGGTACGCCTTGCACCAAAACAGGAAAATGAGCATGGAAATAAGCCTTAAAGGCTCCAATTCAATCACAACGGTCTTCAATGGCTAGGAACTCAATTGGGAGTATAAAAGGGACCTCCAAGCATCAATAGAAGACTAATGCTTCAATTGTCAACAACATTATGATGTCAAATGTGTCTTAGTGCTTAATTCCATTCTTTGTATAGACAAACACTTGTGAGCTCAAATTGTCAATGTATGCTCAAGTGTTATAGGTTTTGGGTGAGGGCTTTAGTGTGCAAACATCAACCTTTAGAGAGGGATTTTGTTTGCTAAGTTTTCTCTTTGTATAAGAGTGTTCCCAAAGCTTGGTTTGTGAGCTTTGGTTGCTAGACTTGGTGAGTGAGTCTAGGTTGTAAAGGTTTCCTCCTAAGCCTTGAAAAGGGGAAGAATTCTTAGTGAATTGTTGAAATCCTTAGTGAGAGCTAAGGTAGTGGATGTAGAGCTTGTTAGAAGCTTGAACCACTATAAATCTTTTTTCTTTTTGTCTATCTTTTTGCTTCCACCAAAAATACCCAAACCTCAATCTTCTCCATATTTGGCAAGCTAAATCGGTTGAAGGAAATCAAGCCTATCGAGCCTAACAATTGGTATCAGAGCGAGGCTCAATTTTAGAGGACTTACATCCTATTAAGGCGATCCCAACAAGCTCGACCAAAAAATAATCAACCGACGACATGGCGCAATCCATTGACCGGCCACCATTCTTTGACGGGACCAACTATGCTTATTGGAAGACCCGAATGATGTTCTTCATCAAGGCCAAAGATTACAAGCTTTGGGACGTTGTTGAAGATGGTTTATACGTACCACAAAGATGTAAGGCGAAATGGAATGCGGATGATTGCAAGAAGATAGAGCTGAATTGCAAGGCTTTGCACATTCTCTTTTGTGCATTCAGCCCCAATATCTATGAGGAGATGTCTTCTTGTGAGAGCGTCAAGGAAGTATGGGACAATCTTGAAGTCACGTATGAAGGAACAAACGAGGCGAAGGAGACGAAGATTGGTCTACTCAACCTCGAACATGAAAACTTCAAGATGAACCCAGAAAAAGACATCACGAGGATGTTTGACCAATTCTCCACAATCGTCAATCAACTTAAAGGTCTTGGAGAGGGGATTCTGGAAGACAAACTCGTTCGAAAGTTGATTTACTCACTTCTCGAATCATGGGAGTCCAAAAAGATGGCAATTGTAGAAGCAAAGAACTTGAAGGAGCTCAAGCTTGACGAGCTCATGGGATCTTTGCTCACCCATGAGATGATGTCTCAACCCTTGAAGGGGGAGAAGGAGAAGAAAATCAAAAGGCAAGGCATTGATGTGAATGTCATTGCCCTTCCATCCTCCACATACCGACATGTAGAGTTAAGTGGGGAGGAAAGTGAAGATGAAGAGATGGCCAAGCTCTTAAACAAGTTCGCTCGATTCATGAAGAAAGAAAAGGAAGAATCGAGACATGAATCAAGGATGAAGAAGAAACGTTCAAGCTCTTCAAGCCATAAGAAAAGGGCAAATTTGGATACTTGGAGTGATGACGACTCTACCGAAGATGAACAAGCCAACCTTTGTCTCATGGACATCCAAGAAGATTCAAGGGTAACTTCTAACTCATCTATTTCAAATTCCTATACTTTTGATGAGTTACAAGAAGCCTATGATGATTTGCTTTTGGAATTCAAAGCTTCATTTTTTAAAAACAAAAAGTTGCTTTCTAAATTAAAAATAAAAAATGACTTGCTTTCTAAAACAAATCTAGAATTTGAAGCAAAATTAAAGGATTTTGAACTTAGAGTTTTGGATTTACAAAATTTGCTTCAAAAGAAAGAAAAAGATCATCAAATTGAAGTAGATGATCTTAAGAAAGAAAAATGTTTGATTTCCAAAGAGCTTGAAAAGAAAACCAATGTTGGAAAATAAAATTTTTACCAAAGACAATCTAGTGGCCCTAGATTTATTAAAGGAAAGTGTTTTAGAAGTGTTTGGGTTCCAAAAGAACTAATCACTTCAAATAAAAATTATGAAATTGTAAAATGGATTCCTAAGGGGAATAATTTTTATGCCACTAATGTCTATGGATCCAAAGCAATTTGGATACCAAAAATTACTTGATTGACTTACTTTAGGTGTGATGGAGAGTGATCAATAAAGTACAACATTGAGGGAGAGCTCCATACACACAAGGATGACACTTGAAGGAGGAAGGCTTCACATCCCCCCTTGGATTCAAGTGTGGTAAAATTAGTTGAATTTCTTTTTTTTTAATTCAACTAATTTATCATAATTGTTGAACTAACATTTGTTTGATGCTTGAGTAAGGGGAGCCAATTTTAAAACCATTTTTTTCTTTTAATCTCAATTGTTATTTTGAACTTAAAGTTTCCAAAATTCTTTTTGATATAACAAAAAGGGGAGAAATGATTTGAAATTTTGATTTTTCAAATAAATAAGGGGAGCTTTAACTACATTTAAATTTTAAAAATCTCTTATTCAAAATTTTAAATTCTAAGGGGGGAATCACATATAATTTTTCAAGTTGGTTTTATTATATCAAAAAGGGGGAGATTGTTGAGATATGTGTTTTGATATAATAATTGAAAAATTATATTGGACTAAATTGAAAAGATTTCAAAATGTTTATAAGTCCAAACAACTTGAAAATATGTTTGATGAATTTTACAAGGCTTTGGAATTGTTTAAAAAGTGTTTTAAGTAGCCAAACCTACGTTGTCAAAGTCACTGTATCAATACGGTATACACCGTATCGATACGCTTTAGGGTTTCAAGCTACAGGTAAATTCTAGTAGCCAAAACCCTTACCGATACGGCTTGAAAGTATCGATACGAAGTAGGGTCGTACCGATACGCTATAAAGCGTATCGATACCCTTTTATTTTATCCTAACAGCTTTTTCAACTACCCTCAATGGCTAGATTTCAATGGTATTTTAAATGCCAGGCCGTATCGATACGCTACCAGCAGTATCAATACGCTCAAGTCAATAAATGCTCAACGGCTCTTTCCCAAAGAGACCGTACCGATACGAGTACCCCGCGTATCAATACGCCTAGTATCAAAATAGGAAAATGAGCATGGAAATCAGCCCCAAAGGCTCCAATTCAATCCCAACGGTCTCCAACGGCTAGGAATTCAATTGGGAGTATAAAAGAGACCTCTAAGCATCAATAGAAGACGAATGCTTCAATTGTCAACAACATTATGATGTAAAATGTGTCTTAGTGCTTAATTTTCATTCTTTGTATAGACAAACACTTGTGAGCTCAAGTTGTCAATGTATGCTCAAGTGTTATAGGTTTTGGGTGAGGGCTTTAGTTTGCAAACATCAACCTTTAGAGAGGGATTTCGTTTGCTAAGTTTTCTCTTTGTATAAGAGTGTTCTTGAAGCTCGTTTGTGATCTTTGGTTGCTAGACTTGGTGAGTGAGTCTAGGTTGTAAAGGTTTCCTCCTAAGCCTTGAAAAGGGGAATAATTCTTAGTGAATTGTTGAAATCCTTAGTGGGAGCTAAGGTAATGGATATAAAGCTTGTTAGAAGCTTGAACCACTATAAATCCTTTGTCTTTTTGTCTATCTTTTTGTTTCCTCCAAAAACACCCAAACCTCAATCTTCTCCATACTTGGCAAGTTAAATCGGTTGAAGGAAATCAAGCCTATCGAGCCTAACAGTGAATGACCAATTAGTAAAAGAGGTGTGGCACTCTGATTCCCACGAGTTTTTATTTTCTGTGTCTGCTGGTTTGTAAAAATTGAAGTCTTGGCAGGTAATTATGAGTTTGCATTGCTTGAGGACAAGCAATAGTTCGAGTTTGGAGGTGTGATAAGTGTTCAAAAGTACTATTTTTCTTACCCTTTTTACTCATATTATTGTTAAACTTAGGCTCATATTAGTTGCATAATTAGCCATTCATGCATTAATCCATGTTTCCTTCCATCGTTGAGCTTGATTACATAACTTGGTAGTTTTTGTGGAAAAGATGTTGCTTTGGTGTGCTTTGTGTGTGTATGGGTGGTGGATGATTGGTGATGTGGTTTGATTAATGTATATGCGCCATGTACGGTGTAGGGACAAATTTTGTTGTGGGGAATGTTACAAGCTTAAGTGAACGCGAGAGTGTTGCCATGGTGCATCGCAAAGTATTTTAATATGGTGAAGTCAAGAGTGGAACGATATAGTTGTCATGGATTGAACTGAGGTATGGCTGAATTTGTACAATTTATTGAGTTCATTTTTGTAATTCAAGTTAAGATGACATGCAAGAGCTTTACATGGTTTGGGGCAGGCAACAAATACAGTCGGTTAGATAATTTTTTGGTTAGTAGGGATTAGGTGGAGAGATTCCCGAGATTGACTCAATGTAACTTGCCAAGGGGATTTTTAGATCATGGGCCAATTAAGTTGGTTGGGGATGAGGTTGATAGGGGCCTAAGCCGTTTCATTTTCTTAACTGTTGGCTTGAGAATAATGCTTATGTCAAAGTGATGGAGGCTGAATGGGAGAAATTGGCAGGTGATGGTGAGTCGATTACTTTGTTGGAAAAGTTGAATAGGTTGCGTAGTTTTTTACGGGTTTGGAATCACACTTCTTTTGGTAGTGTAGAGCAACGTATTGAAGCGACAAATCTGTTGATTGAGGAACTAGATAGTCGTATGGGGGTAACGGGTGATTCGGATGATATGGAATGTGAGAGGAGAATGTTACAAGTGGAATTACGGAGATTATATAGATTATGCGAATCCATTTGGCGACAAAAGTTTAGAGCAACTTGGTTGAAATTAGATGATCAGAATACTCATTTCTTTCAACGGACTGAACGTTGGGTGTCAAATCCGGAAACGCTAAAACACCACGTCTTTGTGGAGTTTTGTGCTCACACCGCAAAAAGAAAACAACAAGTGTAACACCCCCTTCCTGGCCTGGTTGAGAATCAGGTCAGAGCGTGCTGTCGTTAAACGATACGGTGATCGTGCTATAAAATTTCAATCAATGACTAACATTTAATCGATATTATACTCTTTAAACATTACCAAGTATAGGCATTAGTCCAATTTATCCTGTATGGAACAATAATCTTTCAATTATGATTGTTTTATAACTTTTACAAGTTTTAGGGACTGAACTATAAATCTGATCATTTAGGGGTCCTTTTTTGTAATTAACAATACCAGAATGAAATTCAATGCAATAATAGAGAGTCTGTAAAATTTCATGCTAATCAGAGTTCATTAACCCTATCAATTAGACTTATAAGATTTCAGTGACTATATTGCAAAGACTTAAAAGCTGTTCTTTATCACTTATAACTAATTTACATGCCACCGTATCAATATCCTGGACACTGTATCAATACGACATGCTTAATTCAAGGATTCCAGAGTAAAAGGGAACAAGCTCGTATCGGTACACTTGAGACCGTATCGATACAGGTTTACCACATTGACTTCGTATCGATACGTCATGAACCCGTATCGAGACCATTTTTGTAACCAAATTCTAGTGACCAAAGTCTGCACCGATACGCCTAAGCAGTATCGATACGCCCCCTTTTGACCAACGTTGACCTGACCAAATATACAAGGCCGTATCGATATACCACCACCTGTATTGATACGCCATGCACTATAATGACAGATTTTATCTGGTTTTTATTTGATTTAACCTACCAAACGTTGTCCAAATAAAATAAAACTTTACTAGCAAGTTTATAACCATTTAATCTACTAGCACATCAAGATTCATGTCAATGTGAATCTATTTACTAGGTTTTCACCTTTAGGAGCCAACTATGTATTTTTAGTCATTTTTAAACCATACAAAAAGACCACTTAGAGCCTCAAGTACTATTACACCACAAGCTTAACATATACATATCAAAAGAGCCCTATGTGACTATTCCAAGTACTTTGCCACCCTACTAGGAGTTCATAGATTCAATATACAATACTTTAGGCTTGTCTATGACTTGTCTAACGTCTCAACCTCTCTGATCTCGAACGATGAGTCCCTTAACCTAAAATGAATAAAATGCAATACATTAGGCATACCTTGACTAGTGAGGTAGCCATAAACGATGTCATTAGCAATGTAATGAATTCCAATTCAAAAGATGACAATAGCAATATAATGAACTCTTAGTATCAATGCAATGATCATGATTGACAACAATATTTCCATATTTTAGCAATAACCCTTGAATCGATTCCGAATAGTAGATACGCGAATTCTTACGCCTCACCAAATCAATGAATGGTCTAGTCCCTCTGCCTCGCCATTACGACCAATATCACAACACATACCCCCGTCTTGCCAAATCAATATAGGTCGTAGCCTTAGGACCGTAGTCCACTAGTACACTGAGCTCGTGAATTTAATGGCATGCCATTTGTATCCCATATCCTTCGAATCCAAGGTTCGATAACAATATCAATTATCGATGTTCAATAGCAATAACAATGTTCAATGTTTCCAATGACTTTATCAGTAAGCAATGATTCAATATACATGTCCAATGGCAATATCAATGACAATGGCAATAACAATGCTCTATCATCAATACTCTATATTTCCGTGATTCAGTGGCAATGACCATGACAATGGCAATAACAGTACACGATGACAATGATGTTATCTATGTCTGATACTCAATAACAATGACGATAACGGTGATAATGCTCAATCCTCAATGCGATAACTTACCAATACTTACCACAACACCCACTAAATGATTTGATGCAATATCCCTTAGAAAATAGGGTTAGCAATAATAGTTTTAAATAACAATGGAATTGGGAAAGGCACCTAGCTCAATCCCGAGACTCCAACTACACTCACCTCAATTCTAAAGCTTTCAAGGCTCTCGGATTACAACTCCTTTGCTTCTAGCTTTCGTTGGAGATGACGGGGGATCTTTCTCTAATTCTTGAGCTAGGTTACAACAATAGGAATTAATTAGAATCGATAATATGGTATTGAAAGCAATATAACAAAACCAAATTCAATATCTATGTTCAAAATTAACCATTGGCTATTGAGCAAGAAGGATTTCCATAGATTAGTCTATAAGCTCAACAACTTCAATTTGAAATTAAATTCAATATATCCATGGATTCGAACAATTGTTTTAGGGTTTCATCTTACCCAATCGAGGTCTATCTAACGATATAGAGAAATTCAAGAAAACATAAGCAACCAAGGGAGGTACTTGCTTAAGCTCAAGAAAGAAGATGGAAATGGTGGTGCTTGCTTATTCTTGAGAGAAAAGATGATAGAAATGTTAAGGTGAAGGCTCAGTGAAACTAAGGAACACTTAAAAGTATTGTTTACACATTTTTCCCCTATACATAACCGGTTTCCTTTTTAATATCATTTTTAGTTTTTAGAGTATTTTTATTATATATATTATCATAATTTAAGCTAATATATTTAATATACTAAACTATGACATTATTTAAATATTATTTGAGTGATTTTTGACAGCAAGAGATTTTGGTGAACTTAGGAGATAATTTGATATTTTATTTAAAGTTTAGAGGTCAAAATAATTTTTTTTTAAAGTTTAAAGGTCAAACTAGCTTTTTAGCTAACGTTTACAAGTTAAATTAAAAATGATCATTTTAATCATGAGCTTGAATCTTGCGTTGTAAATGAAAAGTAAATAAATAAAATAAATTATTCTTATAATGTGTTTATGTAAGTTTGATCCAAATTAAACAACAAGTATATTAGTGATTATCAAACGAAGGTTTACTATAAAATAAGTGTAAATTATCTTAATTTTCTTTTTTAGGCGGTTAAACTATTTTTTTACCTCCTTTAAGTGCTTAAACTATTCTAATTTTTTTAAGTGCTTAAACTATTCTAATTTTTAAGTGCTTAAACTATTCTAATTTTTTAAGTGCTTAAACTATTCTAATTTTTTAAGTGCTTAAACTATTCTAATTTTTAAGTGCTTAAACTATTCTAATTTTTAAGTGCTTAAACTATTCTAATTTTTTAAGTGCTTAAACTATTCTAATTTTTAAGTGCTTAAACTATTCTAATTTTTTAAGTGCTTAAACTATTCTAATTTTTAAGTGCTTAAACTATTCTAATTTTTTAAGTGCTTAAACTATTCTAATTTTTAAGTGCTTAAACTATTCTAATTTTTTAAGTGCTTAAACTATTCTAATTTTTAAGTGCTTAAACTATTCTAATTTTTAAGTGCTTAAACTATTCTAATTTTTTAAGTGCTTAAACTATTCTAATTTTTTAAGTGCTTAAACTATTCTAATTTTTAAGTGCTTAAACTATTCTAATTTTTAAGTGCTTAAACTATTCTAATTTTTAAGTGCTTAAACTATTCTAATTTTTAAGTGCTTAAACTATTCTAATTTTTAAGTGCTTAAACTATTCTAATTTTTAAGTGCTTAAACTATTCTAATTTTTAAGTGCTTAAACTATTCTAATTTTTAAGTGCTTAAACTATTCTAATTTTTAAGTGCTTAAACTATTCTAATTTTTAAGTGCTTAAACTATTCTAATTTTTAAGTGCTTAAACTATTCTAATTTTTAAGTGCTTAAACTATTCTAATTTTTAAGTGCTTAAACTATTCTAATTTTTAAGTGCTTAAACTATTCTAATTTTTAAGTGCTTAAACTATTCTAATTTTTTAAGTGCTTAAACTATTCTAATTTTTAAGTGCTTAAACTATTCTAATTTTTAAGTGCTTAAACTATTCTAATTTTTAAGTGCTTAAACTATTCTAATTTTTAAGTGCTTAAACTATTCTAATTTTTAAGTGCTTAAACTATTCTAATTTTTTAAGTGCTTAAACTATTCTAATTTTTAAGTGCTTAAACTATTCTAATTTTTAAGTGCTTAAACTATTCTAATTTTTTAAGTGCTTAAACTATTCTAATTTTTTAAGTGCTTAAACTATTCTAATTTTTAAGTGCTTAAACTATTCTAATTTTTTAAGTGCTTAAACTATTCTAATTTTTTAAGTGCTTAAACTATTCTAATTTTTAAGTGCTTAAACTATTCTAATTTTTAAGTGCTTAAACTATTCTAATTTTTAAGTGCTTAAACTATTCTAATTTTTAAGTGCTTAAACTATTCTAATTTTTAAGTGCTTAAACTATTCTAATTTTTAAGTGCTTAAACTATTCTAATTTTTAAGTGCTTAAACTATTCTAATTTTTAAGTGCTTAAACTATTCTAATTTTTAAGTGCTTAAACTATTCTAATTTTTAAGTGCTTAAACTATTCTAATTTTTAAGTGCTTAAACTATTCTAATTTTTAAGTGCTTAAACTATTCTAATTTTTAAGTGCTTAAACTATTCTAATTTTTTAAGTGCTTAAACTATTCTAATTTTTAAGTGCTTAAACTATTCTAATTTTTAAGTGCTTAAACTATTCTAATTTTTTAAGTGCTTAAACTATTCTAATTTTTAAGTGCTTAAACTATTCTAATTTTTAAGTGCTTAAACTATTCTAATTTTTAAGTGCTTAAACTATTCTAATTTTTAAGTGCTTAAACTATTCTAATTTTTAAGTGCTTAAACTATTCTAATTTTTAAGTGCTTAAACTATTCTAATTTTTAAGTGCTTAAACTATTCTAATTTTTAAGTGCTTAAACTATTCTAATTTTTTAAGTGCTTAAACTATTCTAATTTTTAAGTGCTTAAACTATTCTAATTTTTAAGTGCTTAAACTATTCTAATTTTTTAAGTGCTTAAACTATTCTAATTTTTAAGTGCTTAAACTATTCTAATTTTTAAGTGCTTAAACTATTCTAATTTTTAAGTGCTTAAACTATTCTAATTTTTTAAGTGCTTAAACTATTCTAATTTTTAAGTGCTTAAACTATTCTAATTTTTAAGTGCTTAAACTATTCTAATTTTTTAAGTGCTTAAACTATTCTAATTTTTAAGTGCTTAAACTATTCTAATTTTTAAGTGCTTAAACTATTCTAATTTTTTAAGTGCTTAAACTATTCTAATTTTTAAGTGCTTAAACTATTCTAATTTTTAAGTGCTTAAACTATTCTAATTTTTAAGTGCTTAAACTATTCTAATTTTTTAAGTGCTTAAACTATTCTAATTTTTAAGTGCTTAAACTATTCTAATTTTTAAGTGCTTAAACTATTCTAATTTTTAAGTGCTTAAACTATTCTAATTTTTAAGTGCTTAAACTATTCTAATTTTTTAAGTGCTTAAACTATTCTAATTTTTAAGTGCTTAAACTATTCTAATTTTTAAGTGCTTAAACTATTCTAATTTTTAAGTGCTTAAACTATTCTAATTTTTAAGTGCTTAAACTATTCTAATTTTTAAGTGCTTAAACTATTCTAATTTTTAAGTGCTTAAACTATTCTAATTTTTAAGTGCTTAAACTATTCTAATTTTTAAGTGCTTAAACTATTCTAATTTTTAAGTGCTTAAACTATTCTAATTTTTAAGTGCTTAAACTATTCTAATTTTTAAGTGCTTAAACTATTCTAATTTTTAAGTGCTTAAACTATTCTAATTTTTTAAGTGCTTAAACTATTCTAATTTTTAAGTGCTTAAACTATTCTAATTTTTAAGTGCTTAAACTATTCTAATTTTTAAGTGCTTAAACTATTCTAATTTTTAAGTGCTTAAACTATTCTAATTTTTAAGTGCTTAAACTATTCTAATTTTTAAGTGCTTAAACTATTCTAATTTTTTAAGTGCTTAAACTATTCTAATTTTTAAGTGCTTAAACTATTCTAATTTTTAAGTGCTTAAACTATTCTAATTTTTAAGTGCTTAAACTATTCTAATTTTTAAGTGCTTAAACTATTCTAATTTTTTAAGTGCTTAAACTATTCTAATTTTTAAGTGCTTAAACTATTCTAATTTTTAAGTGCTTAAACTATTCTAATTTTTAAGTGCTTAAACTATTCTAATTTTTAAGTGCTTAAACTATTCTAATTTTTTAAGTGCTTAAACTATTCTAATTTTTAAGTGCTTAAACTATTCTAATTTTTAAGTGCTTAAACTATTCTAATTTTTTAAGTGCTTAAACTATTCTAATTTTTAAGTGCTTAAACTATTCTAATTTTTAAGTGCTTAAACTATTCTAATTTTTTAAGTGCTTAAACTATTCTAATTTTTAAGTGCTTAAACTATTCTAATTTTTAAGTGCTTAAACTATTCTAATTTTTAAGTGCTTAAACTATTCTAATTTTTAAGTGCTTAAACTATTCTAATTTTTAAGTGCTTAAACTATTCTAATTTTTAAGTGCTTAAACTATTCTAATTTTTAAGTGCTTAAACTATTCTAATTTTTAAGTGCTTAAACTATTCTAATTTTTTAAGTGCTTAAACTATTCTAATTTTTTAAGTGCTTAAACTATTCTAATTTTTAAGTGCTTAAACTATTCTAATTTTTAAGTGCTTAAACTATTCTAATTTTTAAGTGCTTAAACTATTCTAATTTTTAAGTGCTTAAACTATTCTAATTTTTAAGTGCTTAAACTATTCTAATTTTTTAAGTGCTTAAACTATTCTAATTTTTAAGTGCTTAAACTATTCTAATTTTTAAGTGCTTAAACTATTCTAATTTTTAAGTGCTTAAACTATTCTAATTTTTAAGTGCTTAAACTATTCTAATTTTTAAGTGCTTAAACTATTCTAATTTTTTAAGTGCTTAAACTATTCTAATTTTTTAAGTGCTTAAACTATTCTAATTTTTTAAGTGCTTAAACTATTCTAATTTTTAAGTGCTTAAACTATTCTAATTTTTTAAGTGCTTAAACTATTCTAATTTTTTAAGTGCTTAAACTATTCTAATTTTTAAGTGCTTAAACTATTCTAATTTTTAAGTGCTTAAACTATTCTAATTTTTAAGTGCTTAAACTATTCTAATTTTTAAGTGCTTAAACTATTCTAATTTTTAAGTGCTTAAACTATTCTAATTTTTAAGTGCTTAAACTATTCTAATTTTTTAAGTGCTTAAACTATTCTAATTTTTTAAGTGCTTAAACTATTCTAATTTTTAAGTGCTTAAACTATTCTAATTTTTAAGTGCTTAAACTATTCTAATTTTTAAGTGCTTAAACTATTCTAATTTTTAAGTGCTTAAACTATTCTAATTTTTTAAGTGCTTAAACTATTCTAATTTTTAAGTGCTTAAACTATTCTAATTTTTAAGTGCTTAAACTATTCTAATTTTTTAAGTGCTTAAACTATTCTAATTTTTTAAGTGCTTAAACTATTCTAATTTTTTAAGTGCTTAAACTATTCTAATTTTTAAGTGCTTAAACTATTCTAATTTTTAAGTGCTTAAACTATTCTAATTTTTAAGTGCTTAAACTATTCTAATTTTTTAAGTGCTTAAACTATTCTAATTTTTAAGTGCTTAAACTATTCTAATTTTTTAAGTGCTTAAACTATTCTAATTTTTAAGTGCTTAAACTATTCTAATTTTTAAGTGCTTAAACTATTCTAATTTTTAAGTGCTTAAACTATTCTAATTTTTAAGTGCTTAAACTATTCTAATTTTTAAGTGCTTAAACTATTCTAATTTTTAAGTGCTTAAACTATTCTAATTTTTAAGTGCTTAAACTATTCTAATTTTTAAGTGCTTAAACTATTCTAATTTTTAAGTGCTTAAACTATTCTAATTTTTAAGTGCTTAAACTATTCTAATTTTTAAGTGCTTAAACTATTCTAATTTTTTAAGTGCTTAAACTATTCTAATTTTTAAGTGCTTAAACTATTCTAATTTTTTAAGTGCTTAAACTATTCTAATTTTTTAAGTGCTTAAACTATTCTAATTTTTAAGTGCTTAAACTATTCTAATTTTTAAGTGCTCATGCAGGCTCGAATGGATAAGAAACTCACCCAGGCTCAACTTGCTCAGGTTTCTGTCTTCACTCTTCATCTATGTGTATCCTGATGCATATTCCCTAATAGTTTTACAATTCCATATTTTATTGTTATGTTCTTTCATTGAATCTTTCTTGCCGGCCTACAGATGATCAACGAAAAGCCTCAGATCATACAAGAGTACGAATCTGGAAAAGCTATTCCTAACCAGCAGATAATCGGTAAACTTGAGAGGGCACTTGGTGCGAAGCTGCGAGGGAAGAAGTGAGGAGGGTCTTATCATAACATCAAATAGAACTCGAATATATGTTATCCAGTGTCTTTGAATCCTAAAAACTTTGTGATGTAAATAAATGTTCTCGACCGGGAATAACAGTGTCTGATGACTATGTCTATGACTATTAAGTTTGTGTTGTTGAATGTTACAAGGAATTCTCTTTGCTGTTTATCGGTTTATTTTTTTGCTTTTGTCAATTTAGAATGATTTACTCCTTCGATCAACAGATGATGGTTTTAGCAAATAGAAACAGCAATAACAATGTCTATGGGATGTGATTTGTTATACCCAAAAAGAAAGTAAAAACATTTAAGTGAACATAGCTTATATGTAAATAACCTTTGATTTAAAGATTTGGTAAACCTTATATTTATTCACTAACTATATAATAGTTAAGTGGGATGAGTCGTTAGACTTGTTAGATTTTTTTAATAGAAATTATTAGTTTTATTTTTTAAAAAATAAAATATTTAAAATTACTATGACAGTTTACAATCTAGAAGAAACTAAATATGTAATTTAGACATTTTTTTACAACTATTTTAACAAAAAATTGGTCATTTAAAATTATAAAAGGATCATACAAGGAGAAAGGTAAAAACTCAATCAAAAGACTCAAGCAAAAGAGATATACGAACATTATTAATCAACGATGAATGATAAAAAAAACCTTTAACACTAACATAAAGATGCATATAACGATAGGGCACATTGACAAAACGATCAATATCACAACTCAATCGCGAATAAAAACAATGATATAAGAGCATATTCAAATTCAACTCAAGGATCCAAAACATGGAAGATCAACGAGATAATCAAATAAACGCCATCTTGATCAGTCGATTAACTCAAATCAAACACTAAAAAAAAGAACATAGAAGGAAGACAAAAAACGCACCATAAAGAGAGAAAAATATGCCACAAGACAAAGAAAAACGCACCACAAAGGCAAAATTATTTTTAAAAAATCTAGAGGAAAAAATAAAGAAAAAACAAAGATGAGATATAATAAAATAAACGAAAAGTAAAGGATTACCGATGATGGACAGCCAACACTAAAATTAGTGTCGGCGGCGGCCATATCTTTTAAATAAAGTTAAGGTTCAAATCTTGAAGTTTGGATACAGTAACGGCATAAACTAGATTGAGGATTCTTGTAATAAACTTGTGTCGTATTTGATCCGAATTAATAGACCTGAATTGAATTAAAATAAGTATTTTCATCTGTAGGATTTCAACAGAACTGGTCATTTAGGAAACCTCTCTGCCAAATGCTTCTAATTTTGCCTAACTGGTCCAGAAACATGGCGGCTAGAATGTCATGTTCAACTCTTCCAATGCAAAAGACCAAAGTGAAGAGTTAACAATAACAAACAAATAGAGCTAATCACATGCTTTTGTCGCCAATTTTCCCTAGAAACATTATTTCCAAAGATAGCAAGGATTCATGTGCTATTTTTTCAACTAAATACTAAAACCCCGACCTCAAAATTTCAAGGCATGATAAATCTGCAGCAAGTACTTGCAAATTGATGTTTGCTGCCAATAATTTCAGTAAATGTTATTAGATACACGATAAACATGCACAGCATTGGCTTTTGTCTCGTTAAGCCAAGGTTTTCTAGAAGTTTTGAAAGTGGCATTTAAAAAAAACGTTATATATTCAACATGTAGCACAACCTGTTCATATATATATATAAATTACATCAACATAAAATCACTCACAAGCCAGTTTTGTACCAAAGCTTGTAAGGCAGATAGCAAAAGCAATAAAAGCTGACAAGGGCTGCCTATAATCCATGGTGAATGTATCATCGCCTACTTTACCGAACTGGAGAACAGTTTCTTCCTCTTCTTTCCCTCCCAATTGGCTCTGCTCCACAGTTGCAGCCAGCTGAAAGTTCTTCACAGATGCTACGGTTACCCTACCATGGAAATTCAAGCACCAGCACTGTAAATGTTCATGCCATCTTGGAGCTTTGTTCCTCAAAGTTGTATGACCAGATGCAGCATGCTCTGGCATTTTCATCTTCGTGTTCTCTAGGTGCTGGTCATCAACCATGCCTTCTGGAAAAGGACACTGTATCGAGCAAACCATCCTCCTGGGACCTCTTGATTTCAACAGATTGAACTTGTAAGACACTTGTCCGACATTGAAATTGCCAGCTGGAACTTGGGGGCAGATTTGCTTGCTAGCAAATCTGCAACTTGATCTGCTGCTCGAGGGCTTTGCACCACTGTGCGGTGGCTGACTATCATAGATTTTAAAGTTGGTACCTAGAAAATCCGAACTACAAAGATTTTGAATTTATGTCAGCTAAAAATTATAAACTGAAGTACTGAACCATAAAGATTTTGATTTTTATTGCAAGACAAGATAGTAGTGGCATCATAAATAATGTTTCTTAAAGATCCTGAAAAATAATTTAACGGCCAACAAAGGGAAGTTTTTGTTCCTTAAAAGTATACAGTAAAATGCAAATTGCACTTCTATAAAAACCCTATCCACCAAGGAGATCCTGTAAACAGAGTTGCAGCAAGAGATATTGCAAGATATGAGTCTCGTACCTTAACTTCCCAACATAAGCATTACTGCCTTGAGATAGTTCATTTGGATCAAGGGATATAATATACTCAATATGAGTACCATGTCGATATCTTTGTGCTGCCAATAGAAACTTCCCCTTCTCGGTGAATGCTGCCAAACATCAAGAAAATATTAAACACATATGGATCAGATGTACTTTTAGTCAATAGAAACAAAAGATATCTTTTAAGAAGCAAGCATGGGAGATGTCTCCACACCCTTTAAAGACCGGATAAAAGACAGTGTGGACCAGTTCTAGTAAAACAACAGTAGCAAGTTAGCAACAACCACCATATATTGTTTCCAAAGAATATGGTATCTAAGATGATAATGTGCCATGCCATGTATAGAATAAAGACAAGTCCAGAGGAAATCACATTGCCCTTTTGAAGTCCATGGGTGTGTAAGACCATTAAACAAATTGATAATCATTATTATAAAGATTTTGAAAGGTTAAAACCAATCAAGCTGACCTAGTCAAAGGTATTAGGTTAAAAGTCCACAGTTTTGCACCTACCTAGATGGAAGTCAAAAGTCAATTTAAAAGCTTTGACAAAGCCTTTCATGTCCCTTTTAACCCTTTTTCAGAATGCATTCAGCATACCAGTCTAATTAACGTGTTCTCGTCATGTTGTGCTCCTGAAAAAGGAAAATACTTACATGGTGAAAGAGCAAGATAAAGGAAGAACATCGAGTTTTTTTTGTTCCGTTTTATAATACACTGGTTTGGAAACTCCCATGGACCAGGCTGCATTAGCAAAAGGGAATAAAACCATCAGCGCCAAAACTTACTAACTTGTTTATGGATTGACAACTCGATATCTTAAATGCATTTTATATTCATAACCAACAACAACAAAGCAGATCAAATTCTGAAAACACTTCAAACTAATAGCAATAAGCAAACATGCTTGAAGATGACAAAAGACAGAAATTCTACTTTCTTTGTGTATTCTCAATTTGTGTAATTTGAAACAAGTTATATCCTAATATAGGAGAAGAAGCACAAAATAATTCCCTAAATTAAATAACAAGAACAAAGTGATTCAATCAATAAGATCTACCAGTAAAGGGCATTACCATAAACTAGAACCGAAACAAACGAACCAAAAAAAATAATAATAAACTAAGTTTACACCAATTCCCCAAAAATATCCCAATTCGCAAACATTATAAATCCTCAAAATTAGCGATAACAAATCCTAAAAATTTTAAATTTCCCTAAACTACAAATATTTCAAACCTTAATGAAATTTATAAACACTGCTTTAAACATTAGTACCAGATTATGAAATTACCTGCTTAAGACAAGAAGGGAAAGTGATTTTGCCGCTATTTTGAGAAGAAGCCTTAACGATCTCTCTCGTAGCTTCTCTCCACTTCTTACACACGCAAGCGCACGCAACAACGTTTTTCCTTTCGGGCCACATTTCATCACTCGCCTCCACGCGCTCCATGATCTCAACTAACAGCACCGGAAGCAACGTCGACCACGAATCCCCTCCATCCTTCGGCGAAGACGACGACGAATCAGAAGACTCCGGCTGATTCTCCCTGGTCGAGACCGCCGTCGTTTTCGCCGATAGTCTTAATGACCTCGAGAATCGCCGTGAAAGGCACGAGGTTTTCCTAAACGACGAATACGACATCGTTTCAAAGACTAAGAAAAAACAATTCTTTTCTGTGAAATTTGCTTTTGAGAGAAGAGATTCAGAGAGGAGGGGATTTTATGCGAAGAAAATGTACAAAAAAAAAAGGAGAAAAATAACGGTTGGAAGAATGACAGACAGGTGAGGGAAAACGGAGAAGGCCAAATAAGAACGGGAGTTACTGAGACGTTGCAATAAATGATTGGTAGAAATGAAATAGGGTTGGGTGGGAGTTGGGATGTGTTTTAGTACTTGACTCGGTCGCGTTGAATAGATAATCCTAAAATGTCTGTTTTTATCTTCTGTATTCTTTTGAATTTTTTAGGGTTTTTTTCATTTATTTATACTTTTATTTGATTTTTAAAATTTTTCAAAACAAATATATCAAATTTATAGTAAATGTTCGAAAATTTTAGTTTGGTTTATGTTTTTCTTTCGAAAAACAAAAACAAAATCTTTTATTAAATCAAATCATATTCCCTAATTTAAACTGCACTTTTTAACCTACATGGAGGACAATGGTTAAAAGTGAAATTCTTCCATGTATTAGCAGTAGAAATTTTTTTACAAGCATGATTAATTTTATTTTAAAAATTAAAAGTTTAAACCCTTTCCTAAAATCCTAAATTTTAAACCTAACTCTTAAGCCTTAAAAACTAAATTATAACCATAAATCATAAATTCTAAACCCTACAACATAAACCCCTAAATTATAAACTAAACCCGCTAGTAAAATATAAATTTTCACCGCTAGTGCATTAAATATGTTTTCATAGTTAAAAGGGTGGCATCGTAATCTCGTTGATGGAACTCATTGGCTCCCATCACTTCACGCAACAATCATTATCAGGGATGGAGTTAGAGTTGGGGTTGGAATCAGAACATAAATGTTAAAAAGTGAGGATAAAACCATAATTAATCCAATTTTCTTAAAAATTTTATGTAAATCAAAAGTTAAAAAAATGGTGCATGGGGAAAGAGCACCTCTCAAAATACACATGGATCTGTCCCCGACGAGAAATTATACCATAGGTCTGTCTCGCCACATCATCCATGGTCTCAACCAATAAAAACCATTCATTTCATTAGTTTTTTTCATATCATCTTTTTATCAATTGAATCTCCACTCATATTTACTATAAATTAAATTTAAAAAATAATGTTTACCATGTGAATCTTCATTTGATAAAAAATGATATGAAAAGAGTTAATAAAATTGATAATTTTTATTGGTTGGTACTATGAATGATGTGACGGGACGAACCTATAATAGAATATCTAGTCCCCGACCATCATAACAACAATTAGAAAAGGATGACATTGCTAGGCAAATAGACTATGAAAAGATCAAAAAGGTCATCTTCTAAAATGGTTTTAAGCTTTATTGATGGCAAGAAGAAACCCATAGTACACACTAACACAATGAAGAAGTTGTCAAAGCTCAAATATATAACAATAACTTCAATCATAACATAGATTAATAGATAAAGCCAAGTTGTTCGAACGTATTTAAACAAACAAATTTAAGTTCATGCAGCACTCACAGTGAAAGCCTTTATTTCAACAACATACATATTTATGGATATAATATGATATAAAAGTAAGATGATCTTATTGAAATCAATAGTTATTTATTCACTTAAGCAGCTGATGGAATGGCTCGCTTGAGTCCTGCATAAAAAAATTGAAGAAAAATAAACAGAAATGAAACATAGTGAATCAGCACAGAATCAGTATTAATCTTGTTAGTCTAGGTAAAGGTATTGTACATAGGGGTGATCTTAAATTACTTGATAACATCCGGCCTCAAAATTTTATTATTATTATAA
The DNA here is from genome assembly GCA_019671005.1 of Hibiscus mutabilis. Classification (NCBI taxonomy): domain Eukaryota; kingdom Viridiplantae; phylum Streptophyta; class Magnoliopsida; order Malvales; family Malvaceae; genus Hibiscus; species Hibiscus mutabilis. The sequence goes on along the minus strand of CM033727.1, from coordinate 2,628,897 downwards.
AATTTGATCTCGAGACTCGTCGATTGGAAATGTTAGGCTCAATATCATGTCATAAAACAATACTATTAGGTTAAAATATTGAGCTCAAAGCTAGTCTAGTGACTAAAAAAAAAGTTTGAAATGGATAATTTTGCTATAGTTTTTTAATAAAAGATGCGGACTTGTCAAAAGCCCCTTTCATAACCAACACTGAAACAAAATTCAATGTCGAGAAAGGGGAAAAGAGTGCCAAAAAATTAGATTAATCCATATAACTAAGAAATATTCTTACAATACAAACACATAATCAAACAAAATACAAAATCAAACAACAACCAAGGAAAATGCCCAATTTATTTTAATTAATTTGCTTTTAGTGGATTTTCTCTAATTTATTTTATTGCTTTTCTTTTACTAAACACATTACATTTAGTGCATATGTAATATATATATATATGATATATATAAGTCCAAATTAATGAACTTGTTATATGTTTTAAAAGCCGAGCTTCATTAGGCTTAGGTTGATTAGGTCAGTCTCCAGCATCAGTCCAAAGTTAAGCTCACTCAAGCTGAGCTTTGACCGAACTGAGCCCGAGTAACTCACGAGCTAGTCAAGCTCATTATCGCCCCTAATTGTACATGTCCTACAATAGTCCAGAGTGCATTTTGATTTTGTACTTTCGAAGTAAAACATAAGTTATTTACGTTAGAAAAACGGGTAAAACGATCAAATTTTTATAATAATTGAGAAATTATGTTAATGTTATGCGATAGTAATTTAAAATATAACATGATATGTTTATCGGATTAACAATGGCTTAATAAGTAGATAAACACTATTCTTTATCTTGTTGATAGATTCCTCTATATAGTCTCTAAGACTCTATTAATATATATCTAACTGTAATAATATCGAATATTCAAGAATACAATACATTCTCTCTTATATCTAACGTTATCTTTTATTTCTATCAAATCCTTGTATTTAACATGTGAATATCATGCAAAATCATGCCAGATTTCACACAACAATTTGTTTTTTTAGCTACATTAAAACTAATGAGCATGTCGTGTTATGTCTCCAACATAATTGAAGTCCAAATCAATGTGTATATGTTTATAAAAGTACTTACATCATTGAGCTTAGGTTGATTATCAGTCTCCAGCATCAGTCCAAAATGAATGTGAGGGAAGCGAGCCCACTGTAGTTGAGGACCCAAATCACACATAAACAAAATGTTAACTTCATTGTAATTAAAATCAGATTATATGCTTATACTATCCATAATTTCTCTAAACTTTTAAACCGGACATAATTACATACTTCAACGCGTTCGAACTCACAACCTACGTGACATTACAAACTTATAATAGCAACGATCCCAACCAAATAAAGATTCGGTGTGTCATGAGATATTTAGCTAATCATTTGGTTTTTGATGATTACCTATTAGGGAATTATCTTATGTACTGACGGTAAAAACTTTTTGTTTTCACAAGCGCTCTCATTTTAAGGTTTAGAGATTTAGAATTTATGGATTGCGGTTAGAATTTAGAGTTTAGAGGTTAAGGTTTATGGTGATATATTGGGAATTTAAGTTTTAACCTATAAACTATAAATCCTAATCATAGACCCTACATTCTAACCATGGTCCCTAAATTCTAAGCAAATAAACCTAAACCCCTAAATCATGAACCATAAACTAGATATCTAAACACTAAAACCATAGCGCTTATGAAAACAAAAAGTTTCCACCGCCAGTCCACGGCATAATTACCCTAAAAATTAATGGTGAACTTACATTCTTGGCAGCAGTGCTGAATGCCTCCCTGTGAGTGATATCAGGATTGTTCAGCTTGATCCTTTGAATCTCCTCTCTATCAAGATACCCCATTTTTTAAGTTTATAATCATGTATTAATCATAACAAAATCAGACTAATTAATAATCAAATTACTTGATGAACTGATTGTACAATGAAGGAGCCCTGTGCCTCTTGTCAGGAGCTGCAACAAAGAAGAAGGGAAAATCACAGTCATGAAATGTACATAAAAACAAACCCTAAACCCAGAATCCAAGAGTCGTTAAAACGAATTAAACACAAACAATACTCACGTCGATTAACAACCCTTTCTGGAGTGGTAGTAGTTAAAGCTGTTGGTCGCTTTGGCAGCTGCTTGTTCTTGCATCTGGAGGACGAGCCTAGGTCAATTCTGTACTCCGATGAGGTGTAGCTAGGCACCTAAACACATTCAATAAACCGATATCGGTTAATTATATATTTGGGATTTAAATTACGGTCACAGTATATTTTTTTTATTATGTTATGTTTCTTGTGATTACGGAAATAGTTAATATGTTTTTATTCTGGTTAATTATAAATACAGATGAAAAGAACTACAACTGTAAAATAATAATCCTAACGTACATATGTAATCACTGTTTAAACTGTAAAATCTAAGACAAATAGATGGTATAAAATTGTCATCATCATAATTAGGGAGCAATCTAGCAGGATTCTTGGATTCTTCGAAGCAATTTTCTCTGTGTAAGTCTAAGATGAGGCGTCTTAATTTAAGATTAAAAAATGTATAATCAAAATATTTTAAAATATGAAACTTAAAATGTTACCCATACAATAAAATTATTATATTTTTTATTTAACATTTTAGGTTACAACATAAAATGTTACTCAAATATTTTTTCACAAAAAAATTTGAAATTTGACTATAAGTTTCAAAACTTATCGTCAACTTAAAATATTATCAAAAAGTATAGCATTTCAGTTATATGAATAATATTTTAAATTCTATATTCTTTAACATTTTAATTGTACCATATTTTAACCGTAAATTAGGTTATTATATCACAAACTCATTCATTTTTATAGTAATCAATGAAAAAAAGAAAAAATACTTTGAAATTTGAACCTGAAATTAGTTTTTTTAATGTTAATTAATAGGATAGCAAGGAAATGACCTTAGTCACATCTCGAAGTTTACTAGGTTCCACTGTAAGTACTAAGTTGGGGGATCTATCTTTTTTATTGGACAAGCATAATTAAAGTTTTTTTTTTTTTGAAAAAAGTTGTCTGCAAAAACATAGCATTATCCATATGCTTCTTCACAACTTTATTTAGATTTTGTTTCCCCCATAGAATAACCAAAAGAGAAGGCAAACAAACAAAGGAAAAAACAAGACTGAAGTGACAAAATCAATAAAAAGAATCCTGTACTATAAATTATATTATGTACTATAAAATGGCGAAACTTGGAGTAAAAGTTTGAAGGGGTCAACTTAAATTTTAAAAGAAATTGGAGACTTAAACGAAAATTTGCAAAAAAAATTGAGGGCTTAACTAAAATTTTTAATAATTTTGAGAGATTTAACAAAAAGTTAAAAAATTTGAGAGGAAATTTAATTAAAAATATTCAAAAATTTGAGGCTTGATATGGATTTTTAAAAATTTTGAGGGGGCCAAATTAAAATTTTCAAAACTTTTAAGGGAAAAATTCAAAATTTACCAAAATTTTGTATGGACGTGACCCCCACTAGTCCTTCAAAGATTCCTCCACCGTACTATAACAATACACATTGGATTATTGTATTATATAATATACATATCACTAATCATAAATAATTTGTCAATAAACAGTTACTATATAATTAAGTGAAATTAATCAATATTCTAATGTGTACCATTATATTATGTAATGTTATACTATATATATATTATAATTTAACATGTTAGTGATTATGCCATATTATAACATGAATATCATAATAATGTGTAATAAACATTTTGTTAATTATTATTTCTTGCTTAAGTAGAGATGTATTACATTCTTAAGGCTAATATTAGGACTCAAACTCATCAAGGTAGAATAATATGATCATGACCACTCGGTCAATTAGTAGATCTCATTAGATATTATTTATTTAAAAAGCTTATATCATATAATATAATTGTATGATATAGTTTATATATGTTTAATAAAATTACAATGTATATAAAATTCAAGAAATAAAAGTCAACAATCTCTAGAGCAAGTGGTTAAAGCTCTCAGGGGATTCCCTCCATTATCCCCTAGGTTGTTGGTTCGAAACCTATTATGAGCAAATTCTCCCTCTCCTAGGCAAAAATTGTTCAAAAAAATAAAAATGAAATTATGACATAATGAAGTCTATAAACATGATTTACTCTATCAATGAGAGTTGAGTTTGTTGGAAATATATATCCGACATATGAGAAAGAGAAGTGTTTTTAAATTTCAAATCAAAACCACTGATAACAAAAGCTCACATCTCAGCTGCAACAAGATTTTGATGCTAGACAGATTTATACATGTTGTTGGGTATTTCTTTTTCAAAGAAAGAAAGCTTCATTGGGATCTGAAAAGCAGGGGCTTTCAGATTTGGTACAATTGAAGACAAAACTTAAGGAAGGGGATAAAACAGTGTTGTGATCAAAACCTACAAACCCTAAATTTCATGTCAGTCAAAATCAAAGTGAAAACAATTTTAGACTTTGAGGCAAAATTAATGAAGAAATGGGGAACCCTAGAACCTTGCTTGCCCTAATTAACCAACTATAGCCTGGTCTCTAAAACAAAGCATTTAAGAATTAAGTTTTAATCATGGGTTCTTAGAGAAGAACCTAGGGTTTTTTCAGTTATCTGATTAAAAAAAGATGCTTTGAAAATCAACTACTTTGGCAGAGAGAAATGAGAGCTTGGAAACCCTAGATTCTCAAGGCCCTAAGGAAAATTCATAGGATTTTCCTTGGAAAGAGATAAAATCCCAGAAACCCTGGATCTGCAAGGAAAATAAAAATTGAAAAACAAAAATTAAAATCCTAACCTGGATATCTTTTCCAGCCCTGGATTGAAAGGAAGCTGCCATGTTTACCGAGCACAGATTGGAGCACTGCCCACATCGGACTGTTATCGTTTCAAACAAGCTGCTGCATGGAACATTCACCTACACAAAAATCATGTAAAACATTTTAGATTATGCAACCCTTTTACATGAAAAAGATTTAGGAATTTCTTTTAAATCTAAAAAAAATGAACAACAGAAGAAGATAAAGGGTTTTTGGAAGCATATGAATCTTTCTTTTTCCCCAAAAAAATACCAGTCAGTACAAAATCAAGGGCTTTGTTTGATGCTTTGATTCTTTTCATTTTCTACACGAAAATGGGGGTTTTGAGGAAGTCAAGAGAGCTAGTCCCTTTCATTTTCCATTATATTAAAAGGAAAATAAAAAAGAAGCTTTTCAGCTTTGCAAAAAGAAAAAGAAAAACCCAGGGGGGTGCAGTATTCTAATAAGGAACAGGTTAAGGTAATTTGGAGAGAGAAAAATATGAAGGAAATGTCATCTTCTTCGTTTTAAAAAATGAATTTGAGATCCATAGTTTCAATAACTTGTCTGAGATCAGAGGGTAAGATCTGCAAAAGTGAGGAAAATCAAGAGAATTTATGACTTTTCTGCAATAGAATGAGAAAAGAAGTCTGGGGATGGTGACCTGACTTCTTCACAAAAAAACCCTAAAATAATAAATCATAGAAAAGAAAAACCCAACAAATTGATGTTCTCATGTGAAGCTTATCATCACAGAAAATGAAAGAAACTTGGTTTTGAAAGTTTGGGTCTTTGATTAAATACTGGAAAAGCAACTTTGGCTTATTCATTTATATAGGCTGAACGACTGTAGACCTAGCATTCTTCTGCAACTATACAAAAGCATTATGTTTGTAGTAACAGAAACTGACATGATGATGATGATGATAAGGATGATGATGTGTATTAGATTATATATACATATACGTACATTAAATAAGAAGATAAAAAAGGTGTATAGGATCAAATTAAATACCGCAAGAATCATGCTGCAAAGGTTGCAAGGGATGTAGCAGAGTTGTTCTGGTGCAGAATTGTTGGAGCTTGACATCTTTTTATTTTCTCTGATACCAAACAGTATTTTTTTTAATTAACTTTTCTTTGAACTAAATTTAAGACAGAACAGAAAGAGAAGCGTGATGAATAGACACAATAACTTCTTTAAGAAACACAAAGTAAGTATTTTTAATTATGATCAATACACCAAACAAACACAAAAAGTATATCAAGAAGAAAGAAAGAAAAGGGAAGACATGAAATTGAAGAAACTATGAAGTATGAACAAAGAAGGTAAAGGCAGGCTGAGAAAAACGTGGGATTTGTAGTGCCATGGTAGGCAGCACAGAAAAAGAGTACACTCGCTAACTTACTCGTTCATATTTCAAACACATCACAGTCAGTCACTCATACACTCACTCACTCTGAAGAAAGAGAAATGGAGGATGGGGCCATGGGAAAAGCAGACAAAAGAATATGGGTTTAGGGTTAGAAATAAGGGAAGGGAAAAGGGTAGATTCAACTTACAATCCAAAGGTGTTTGCTGGGTTTGGTTTGTTTTTGGTTAAAACAAACTGCAACCTTTCACTTTTCTTCTTCTTCTGCAAAAACTACAATGGAAATAACATATTAGAATGAGAAACAATGGAGAATGCTTTTCTTGTTTATAATGAATGAAATGATGTGAATTATTCTTGACCAAAATTATGGGGGCTTTGGGTTTGATTCAGAAGACATATTCACAAACACATGCAAATGTTGTAATATTTAGGGGACATGGTTACTTTATTCGAGAATATAAAGTGTTTCAAAGTATCCTATACAAGGTATTGATGGAATAGTAATGGACCCTGTTTTAGTTCCATCCATATGAATATAGTTTAGTTCAATTCTTAAGCATCAATGATGCATGCCTATGAAGAAAAATTAACTGCAGATAAGGTTTGTTATTTATTTATGGGTAACTACTTCTTACACTAACTGTTTAGTTTGGCAAATCTAGAAAAATAACATTGGGTGTGTCAGTATAAATAGAAAAATTAATTTATCTAACATTACTCGTATATATAATTTTTAATTTAAAAATTGAGTAACATCTAAAAATAATATGAATACATGTTAACGAACATAAGTGACTAGGTGTAAATAAGTTACCAATACTTATTTACAATAGTATAAATAAGCTATTAATGCTTATTTACAATGACGTAAATAAATATCAATGTTTTTAAAATTTATGTTTTTATACTGTTATTTATAAGGATATATTTTACTGAATATTCGTTTTAGTGGTTAGTTCTTTGCTTATTTTGGATGTCATAAAAATTATCACTTATTCAATAGCTTTAACTTTGTTTTACTTAATCTAGTTTTATTTAAAGCTTATGCTTATGAGTTTGTCTAATCTCTTTGAAAACAATATCTAAAAAATTGAACAGATTTTGAGTGTGCTCTTTATTTTTATTTTATTTGTTTATTAAATAAAATATAATATACTTAAAACTGAATTTAGTGTAAATAATATAATAAATTATCATAAAGTAAAATGGTACATGTATACATAACACTTATCTTTTAACATTTGTCAAATTCTAGGTAAGAAGAATAAAATATATCAGAATTTTTAACAAATCAAATACCTTGATGTGGTAACAAATGTTTCATTCATCTTTTTATACACAACACTCCTCTTTCACATTTGATATACCAAACTGAGCCGTTAGAGCACACGTTCATAACTTGTTTTGTCAAATAATCAATAGTGAGTGCAAATATAATATATATTTCCTAGATTAATATTTTGAAATTCAAATATAAAACTGAGAGATATTATTTAATATTTTATAAAAAATATTATTAATAAATAAATGAGCTTGTTCATAAACATAATCAAATCGAATGTACTTTTGTTCATGTTCGTTCGTTTAAAATAAACATAAAAAAATTATTCATACTTGTTTATTTAAATTAATAAACAAATGTTATACGAATAATTCATCAAATGTTATGTTCATTTACACCTCTCTCAAAATGGAAGGATGAAAAATGTATTAACTTTCAAGTTTGACTTGAAAAACTATGTAACCAAATTTTTTAATTTAAGAACCATAGAAACTAAAAAAAAGTAACATACTTAACTTTAAAATTTTAATTTTTAGAACTAGAAAAAGAAAATTTTGGGTATGGGGTGGGCCATAGCCTAGGTAGGCCCACCCCTAGATACGTCCATGTGCCTTAGTTTTAAGGTTTAGAGATTTAGTTTATGGTGTGCAATTTAAGGGTTTAGGTACAAAAGTTTAGAATTTAGGGATACATGTTAAATTTTAGTGTTTAGGGTTATAATTTAGGGTTTATTTATTGTTTGTGTAAAATTTAGAAAAAAAAATTGGTAACAAAATATTTTATTTTTTATATTGAAAAAAACAAAAAAAAACATGTCACTTGTCTTTTTTTTTACTGATTAACGGATTTTTAACGTAGTTAACTATCAATCACTTAAAATTATAGAAAAGAAACGTTAAACACATATTTATCGAAAAATAGTTTACACGAACTTAACAAGAGATATAGTTTGAACAATTATTTTTATATTGAGCTAAAAAATCTAATATTTTTTTATAGACAAAGAGGTTTAATATTGATTTAATTTTTTAAAAGATAAATATTGTATGATTTTATTAAGGGGTTCATACAATATAAAACATATATACAAGTCTCGTTAAAAAACCTCCTAGATCTAAATGGAGGAAAAACAATGCATCATATCTATATTGATATTAGTTTAAGTACATTATACGGGTACGGGTTAGTTGTAACTATTTTGAGTAGGATTAATTTTAAAATTTTAGATTTTTGATTAATGTTAAGTTAAAAATTCAAACATTCTTCTGGGATAATGTTAAGTTGAAAATTCAAACATTCTTTTTATCTAATACGATGTGATTACGTATTTAAATTTTTTAAATATTTAAATTATATATAGGAAAATAATGTATTTTCGGATATTTTGTTAGATTATTATTTTAAAATATATTGTGATAAATATATTTTTATTTTGAATAAAGATATTAGATTTTCATGTCGAGATTCGAATCTATATAAAATGAAATAATATGCGGATCTTTAGCCACTAGGTTAACTAGTGGATCTATATGATTAATATCGTTTAATTTGCATGTTTGGGTATTTTGAAAAATTAATTATAATTTAGTCATTTTGTAAAATAATTTTATATAAGAAATAAAGTATATTATATATTATTTTTATTAAAACATTATGTATTAAATATGTATAAAGAATTAATTAAAGTACTATGGGTGTAACTCCTTTTTAATGGTATGTTACCTGACAAAAGTAAAAATACTACGGGATTAGTGAGAGTAATTGCAATGAAATTTTTAATTTATATGATCAAAGTAAAAATTCTTTAAAATTATAGTGATTATCAATGTAGTTTATCTTTTTTTAATGCCATGTCACTTGACCTACCATTCACAAGGGTGCAATCGCTCATGTATGTTCACCCTACACAATATTTCTGGTAAACTATTCGTATAGTATTTAAAAATGTATAATATTTTTTTGATAAGGTGCATGTCCATTTTATGATTTATGTTCGCAATTCGTGACTCTACCATTCAACAATGTTATTTTTAAGGTTTAGATTCGAATTCTTTTCTTAGGAGAGCAATGTGCCTTGTCATTGCACTCTACCATTGTAGGTTAAAAAATATAATAATTATTCATAAGTTTTTGAATTATTATTCATATAAGTAAATATATAATTATTCATCTAATTTCAAATGTATAATATATTTTTTAAATAATCGTAAATCTGTGCAACTATTTCACTAATATCTTCATCCGTGCATAGAAATATAAACTATGCATAAAAATACAATTTATATGTATGATATTAATATATTAATCTATTTTAAAGAAACAATCCATGTGATATATATAATTAAAACTTGTCAACCTTTAAATTCTTTTAAATGATATTTTTTAATTCTTAATATTAAACATAATCCGTATTTGTAAAATAAAATAAATATGATTTTGGTTTATAGGTGCGAGAACTCCTTGAATTTTAGAAAAAATAATTAAGTTTATTTTTGTGTCTAAATAAACTTGTGTATAAAAAAAATTCGTCGGTCCTCCCCTTTAATTAATATTAATCATTAAACGTGGTGATTTTTTTAAACCAAATAATGTCATATGCCGTATCACAATGTTATCATTTTACTATTTTTTATTTTATTCTTAATGTATTATATAGTTTATTTTTATTATAATTGGAGGAGTATTCTTTAAGGGATTAGTGGGGCTACGACCCAAAAATTTTTGAGAAATTTAAATTTTACTTCTAATATTTAAAAAAAAATCAAATTTGCCTCTTAAGATTTTTAAAAATTCATATTAAACTTTAAAATTTTAAATATTTTTAATTAATTTTTCTCTCAAATTTAATTTTTTTGTTAAATTTCTCAAAGTTATTAAAAATTTTAGTTAAACTCTCAATTTTTTTATTTAAACCTCTAAATTTTAGAAAATTTAAGATGATTCTCTTAAATTTTTATTTCAAATTCTCCGCTAATTATAATATATAAGAATTAGTTTTGTTTATGAATAAGGGGTTTGGTTTTCAAAAAAATAATTCTGACAAATGGTCATGTAGGAAGAAAGACAGCTTAAGACTTGGAGAAGAGGTTCAACGGGTGATTGATGGATGAACAGTAGTTTTCATTAAAATTATGTTTAAAAGAAGATAAGTTGAAAGCTTTTAGATTTGCAGAGGCTAAGGAGGCCTACGATTTATGCTATGATTAAAAACCAAAAACATCATCCCTTTCCCATGACTTTCACGCAATTTCTTGGCTGCCATATTCTCAAACCTGCTGCATCGCGGAGATTTGAGGGGAGACAAGTTAAAATGAGATAATATAATTTTTTAAAAATAATAATAAGAATTTATATATCGCTTTTATATACATATAAAAATAATAAAAATTTTGATATATTTGATTGGACCAGGGAATCCATTTTTGTATTCGGTGTGGATAAAAGATCTTCCTATGTTATATTATTCAATTCTTGACGGTGAATCGATTTGATAGCTTAGATATTGTTATTCATGATATTGATCCGATTCGATGTCATTGAAATGTAAGTCATTGCGTTGAATTTACAAGCGACAAATTTATCATCTCTATGGGATTAAATCCCGAGTTATTGCGAAGGAAAAAAAACAATGAAATTATGGAAGTAAATATTCTCGCATTTATTGCTACATCGCTGTTCATTCTAGTTCCTAACACTTTTTTACTTATAATATACGTAAAAACTGTCAGTCAAAGTAATTAATTTAAATGAAACTTGACTTTTTATCAAGGATTTAAGAAAAAAAGGATTCCAATTTCACGTCTTAAATAAAATGAATGGACTAGAATCAGCAGTATCCTATAAAACTCGATAGTATGATAGAAAGATTCATATTTTTTTCTACCATGCTATCCATATCTATTATTGTAATGTATAAAGATACAAGCTTAATATACTTAATATAGATAGATCCACAATATGTATCTTCATACATGTCGATATCAATTAAATATATGTACTGTACATAGTATCTCAATTTTATTTCTTCGCTTGATCTATTTTAGTTGTGTTGATTTCAATCAATCTGAAATAATTGAAAGGCAAGGCTTACGATTTTCTAATTCTTTCATTTCATGTATTTGATTCTTTTGATGGATACCGAGATTCCTATTGAAAATAAGAAAATAATCAGAAATTAAGGAAAAATGGAATGGAATAGGCATATATTAATTAAAAAAAAGATACCCAAGTAATCTTTTTTTACCATTCCAAAGAAGTAATTCATGAGCAGTTGACAGATGATCCAAAGAGTTCTATGGTAACTTTTCTTCGTATTTCGTTTCGAAAAAAGGGCATACCCTGCCGATTTAGAATTTGACTTCTTTTCTTTGATCCATGATATGAAATGAGTCAATAAAGCATGGCATAAATGAAATTCAAATAAAACAGGGGGTAAGTGTGCAATATGTGACTACACTAAGGCAAGATCTTATTAAAAAAAAAAAGAACAACCTTTTTTCTCTTTGAACAGTAAAGAGGGAAGGAAATAAAAACAAGCAAATACAGAAAACAAAGGGGGGAGGCTCCTTGTCCCTCATTGTCCATTTATAACTCTGCTAAGAGCTGGTTCATCAAAATAGAAAATTTAGGAAGAATTCTTTTTTTAATAAATTGTCTATCATCCGGATCCCTTTTACTTTCGAAATACGAACATGGGAATTAGTGAAATGTTTGTTTGATTTTGATTGAAAGGGTGTTATTCGTCTATATTATTGATCTATATTATTCATAGAATACATTACTCCACTAGAATCCAAGAATTTCCGAAATGAAGACTAAATAGTTAAAAATAAAGGCTTTGCAAAACGATCTAGAAAACAATTGATACGGTTTGATTCCTCAACCCAATTAGGAGTACCCCTAGAGCCCACTTCTTCCCCATACTACGAGTGAAAGGGAAAATGTAAAGACTACCATTAAAGCAGACCAAGCAAGACTTACTATATCCATGTGTATTATGTCCCTCATCTCTATGAATATGAAACAAATATGAAGGAATTTTTCCATTATTGTTCACTAATAATAGTGGAATTACTGGCGCAGAGTCAAAAGGAACAGGGAATTCTGACACACCGCCGTTGATGAAACACTTCAATAAATCCGCTTAAAACAAATTCTTATATGATTTCTAGTAAAATCGAGAACCATTAAGCACAAGCAAAATACGCAGTAACACTTTTGTAAGTATAAAAAAAATGTTACTCACATGTATCAATAATAAGACTTATTCCTTCTTTTAGCGTCCCTCATTAAGTAAAATCCAATTATCTATCCAATCTAATATTAATTGGATGCCTGAACGCTTAGAGACTTTCATCAGTCTGTCTACGAAGTATCTTCCAACCCTTCTACAATACAACCATTCATTAGTTAATTAGACACTCCCGTTATCCAATCTAATTCAAGACTCCCATAGTAGCCCCTCGGGGGGGGTTCCCATATCAAGATTTACTAATTCCCTTCCACTACTTTAGTTTTTCCTTGAATCCTGGACATTAGGAGACGTTAGGATTTTGAGTTTTTTGTTGATCAGGCGACACCCGGATTTGAACTGGGGAATAAGGGATTTGCAGTCCCCCGCCTTACCGCTCAGCCATGTCGCCAAAAGGCTACAAACACAAAAATGTGTGTATCCCTTTTTTATTTTTAGATCGGATCCATGCCTTCAATTGGTTATAGTATCTCAAGACAAACAATATCTAAAAACTTTCCCTTTCTTTTTTCTATTGAAAAAGAAAATGTGGATTCTCAGTGAGAAAAGTAAAAATTCAGGACAAATAAATTGGAACCATTAACTATTAACTATTGACTGCAAATTTATGGACGATTCTTCTTCACTTGTCTTTTTCTAATGGTATAAGAAAATAAAACTGGATACATAACCAATCAGTATTGATTTTTTTCAATAAAAAAAACTTTCTGAACTTCAATTATATTATAATAATATAACAACAATTATGCGTCTATGTAAACCCCAAAGCATAAGTTGTTACACAGTTATAGTTATCTAATGAGGTATTTTATCTATCTATCTAGATATGATGTTCATAGGGAATCAGCAAGAAATTATCGTGTTTCAAATTTTCATTGAATAGATTAAAAGAAAATTTGAATTTTTGATAGAGCACACCATGTCTTGTCTCCACCAGAGCGCTATAATGGAAGAAAAGAAAGACATATATAAATAGAAATGCTATATCTGCACATGTTTAATAAATACAAGTCCTCTTTCCGTACGCACTTCAATCGTATTCTAAATATTCTACTAAAAAATAAAAAAATTAAAAAGTGGGTAAAAACATCTCTCTTCTCTGCGAATCGGTTTTTGAACAATGGAGTCCATGAAAAAATTAAGCGCTAGAAAAATCAACTCTCTCTCTATATATTATATATATATATATATTATGATTATTTTGTCTTTCATCTCAATGAACATATCAAATCAGGAATTCTTTCCATTTTTCTGGTATTCAATCGGATTGGAATATGTAATATCATAATAATGGTAGAAATTGAATTATTATTTTCTTTTATATTCTAGACAAAACTCCATACGGCTAAATGACATTTATCAATTCTTTTCTGTATCTGTTTGTTATAGTTATAAATATAAATTCAAATTTGAGTATAATTTTTCTTCTTCCGTTAATACGCATTTCATATTTCACACATTCCATATATATTATATGGAGTTAGATAAAATTTATATAGAGTTAGATAAAATTTCATGTGATTCAGTAAACAGAATAGAAATTCAATTCCATCATTATTAGATCGATTCGTATGATTCGATGAAGAATGAGAAAATAATGGGATTTTTTGATAAGCGGGAAATTCAAAATGCTCGGAGATGAAAATGGGGAAATGTCTACAATACCTGGGTTGAATCAGATACAATTTGAAGGATTTTGTGGGTTCATGGATCGGGGCTTAACAGAAGAACTTTATAAGTTTACAAAAATTGAAGATACATATCAAGAAATTGAATTTCAATTATTTGTGGAAACATATCAATTGGTGGAACCGTTGATAAAAGAAAGGGATGTTGTATATGAATCACTCACATATTCTTCTGAATTATATGTATCCGCAGGATTAATTTGGAAAACCAGTAAGGATATGCAAGAACAAACAATTTTTATTGGAAACATTCCTTTAATGAACTCCCTCGGAACTTCTATAGTAAATGGAATATACAAAATTGTGATCAATCAAATATTGCAAAGCCCCGGTATCTATTATCGATCAGAATTGGATCATAACGGAATTTCGGTCTATACTGGTACCATAATATCATATTAGGGGGAGGTTAGAATTAAAAAATGATAGAAAAGCAAGGATATGGGCTCGTGTAAGTAGGAAACAGAAAATATCTATTCTAGTTCTATCATCAGCTATGAGTTTGAATCTAAGAGAAATTCTAGAGAATGTTTGCTACCCTGAAATTTTCTTATTTTTCCTGACCAATAAGGGAAAAAATTGGGTCAAAAGAAAATGCCATTTTGGAGTTTTATCAACAATTTTCTTGTGTAGGCGGGGATTCGGTATTTTCTGAATCCTTGTGTAAGGAATTACAAAAGAAATTCTTTCAGCAAATATGTGAATTAGGAAAGATTGGTCGACGAAATATGAACCAGAGATTGAATCTTAATATACCTCAGAACAATACATTTTTGTTACCGCGAGATATATTGGCAGCCGCGAATCATTTGATTAGAATGAAATTTGGAATGGGTACACTTGACGATATGAATCATTTGAAAATTAAGCGTATTCGTTCTGTAGCGGATCTCTTACAAGACCAATTCGGATTGGCTATGGTTCGTTTAGAAAATATAGTTAGAGGAACTATATGCGGAGCAATTAGGCATAAATTGATACCGATTCCTCAGAATTTGGTAACTTCGACTCCATTAACAACCACTTATGAATTCTTTTTCGGATTACACCCATTGTCTCAAGTTCTGGATCGAACAAATCCATTGACACAAATAGTTCATGGGAGAAAATTGAGTTTTTTGGGCCCCGGAGGCTTGACCGGGCGAACTGCTAATTTTCGGATACGAGATATCTATCTTAATCACTATGGACGCATTTGCCCAATAAGTATTTTTGTATGTACATAAAAATTAATACATAAATCTTTATTATTTTATAAAAAAATTTGTACCGCCTCATTTTAGGAGTTTCATTTTGGAAAAACCCCATCCTGCATGCATCACTTTTCTTCGCTATTATATTATATATATATATATATTAATCAAGTTATTAATGTTTTAGGCAGGAGAATTTAAAATTATTTTTTAGTTTTAAGTTGATTATAAGGTAATATCTGTTCAGATTTTTCTTTAATCTTTCGATGTGCTACACCTTGCGAACAAAGAGAATTGAGCCCGAATCTCCTAAGATGAATAGCATACTTTTTTTCACTAAGACCACTCATTATTAATATAACATAATTGTATGGGATGAAATCCAGTTACATAGTGTAAAACTCATTTAGTTTTACACTAATCCATGGCCATTGGATGAGTAAAATGGATGGATGAGGTTAACAGTAAAAAATGTGAAGATTGTCACTTAGAAAAAAAAATAAGGAAACAATCTTAGTCATTAATTACCATCATTTAACGATCCAAAAAAATGTAAAAGTAATTGAATTTTACACCATATAAGTGGCTCGTAACCTTAATTATATATATATATATATATATTTACATATTTCAATCAAGTTATTAATGTAGCGACATATTTTTTGCTCAACGATAGATTACTCTAGTGACAAATAATTTAAATTATTTAAGGTTTTATCGACAACCAGAGGTAAGTATGAAATTAGGATGAAATATTGTGATTTGTTCCGTTTTATTGGCCTGTTTGTTTTCGACGTTGATATCTTGTGCTCTTTTCTTTATTTAAGTTGTAGGTAGTTTTTTTTTTCTTCTAAAAAGACACATGTCATTGTTCCATTTTGTATGATTTTATCAACTAATCATTCTACTTATTTTTCAAAAATAAATTGTGAGAAATCAAATATAAATAATAGTAATGATAATAAAACGAGGGCTTAAGATCTAATTGTAATGTAACCTATTTAAAATTTAAAATTTAAAATTTAAGGGTGTTTTTAATTTCAAAATTGGTATGGACCAGGGGCGAAGTCATGGTCATGGAGTATTTAAATAAAAGAAATAGAACTAATGATTAGTTTGTTTAATTTTAAAGTTAATAGGAACTTAAAAAGTATTTAAACGAATTAACAAGTGGGTGCATTAGTAAGATACATTGCGCACCTAAGGAGAGGACGTGAGTTTAAACCTTAGAGACAATATTGTTGGGAGAGGCAGCCTTGCATCCCGAACATGAACTATAAGACGAACATGCATATCACTAAAAATAAAGTATTTAAACGAAAAATTGGAACCAAAAGTTAATTTATCTGCTTACAAAACTAATAGGGACCTAAAAAATAAATAAACATAAAAATTGGAGGGTCTTGTTTACTTTAATTTCAAAATTAGCATTAACAGTAAAAAATAAGTGATCTAAGTTCGGGTCTCCTCCCACCATATACATGGTTTTGTCTCTGTTTAAGTGTGAAGTCAGAAAGTTTTTATCGTGAGAACAAAATTATAATTATAATTTTTTTTCAAGAGTCCATATGTAATTTTACTATTACATTAGTATAACTTTATAATTTTTGAAGAGACTGAATTGAAATTTTACCGTTTTACAGGGTCAATATATAACTTCATCAATGAATTAACTGAATCTTTTATAAGCTTTAGGGTAAAAAGAATTTGGCATAAAGAAAAAAAATATCATTCACGTTTGATTGAATAGTTACTTTAGCACATATTCTTTTAATTAGTTTAACACTCAATGTTTTATTTTGGGTCAAAATAACCCTTATGCAGATAAAAATTGTTAGTTAACTAACGATAAATAGCTTAAAATGACTTGACAGAATGACATGTCAACAGAAAAAAAACAATTTTATATTTTATATAATCTTATAAAATTATTTTTTGACATATGTAATATTTTTTAAGTAAACACATTTGTCTATATGACATTGCCATGTCAGCATGTACTGTCATGTAGGTTTGTCGCGTTATTTCAAGCCATTTATCGTTAGTTGACTAATTGTTTTCATCCGCATAGGAGTTATTTTGACTCAAAATAAAACATTGAGAGTTAAATTGTTTAAAAAAGAATATGGACCAAATTAACTTTTCAGTGAAACAGTATGGCCATTTTTTGACATTATGCCAAAAAATTCCATTTATGACCTATTTTAACCCGTAAAAATATGAAGAAAAATCATCTTCTCCTTTTCGGTGCCAAACACTAGAAATTTAAATTCTAAGCCATAATACTAAATCCTAAACCCTAAAAATTACATATACTCTAAATTCCCTAAATTCTAACCCTAACTTTAAACTTTATACTTAATTTTTTAATATGAGAATATAAGTAAGACACAAAAAGAGACCGATAATTTCTATTCTAAAGGCATCTTCTTATCTTGTCTTCACCAATATTAAAAATTTCGAGTCCCATCAACTAATCACTCAACCAACAAATTTCTTTAAAAACTTAATTGAATTAATATCATCATCGTTGATTCATTTTTCATATCCAAAAAAGAAATCAATGGTGTAAATATCAAAACATACACGAATAAGTTTAGACATCCATTTATTTCTCTCAGTTAATGGCCCCCCCAAGGATACCTAACCAACAAACCATAAAATCTGAAGTGTTAAATCCATGAAAAGTGAAGTTTCATACACTCCCCCCAACAATTATGTAACTCCATGTCTCTTTCTTACAGTTGATATCTGATCATGTCGTTGATGCATGGATTTATTGTCTACAATTTTGTGAAAAGAAGACAATGGCAATGGGAACCCACATGGTATGTGTATGTATGGACAAGAGATATATAGATGTTTGGGTTCTTATTGTTTGACTTGATATTGCATATCTTGGTTTTTGTACCTTTCTCTAGTACATGTACGAAATGGGGAGCATTCATGTTTCTATTATTGGCCAAGAACCAAAGCAATTTCATGCTCGAAACTAATTAACCACTCGTTATCATCCCCAATCTTCTATGTTTCATCATCTTTGTGTACTGTTTTTTTTTCTGATAATACATCTTTGTTTATTGTTGTTATCAATGTTTTGGTACTTGTCATCATCTCAAATGAAGGTTTTAACCAGTGTAATCATGTATATTTCTTTTCATATTGTATGCTTTACTATAAAGCAAGTTCATTGACTGCCACAACACTGGATTGGAACTAGTATTGCAGCAGTTGTTTGAACAATGTAGGTGGTCAATGTTTTAACGTTCTTGATGGAAGGAATTAGATGGTAGTAGTTCTAGACGATTTATCCCTTCTAATTTGGACGAAATGTATCGAGACTGATATGGTAACAATTGTTTAACGTAGGTTGTCAATGTTTTAACATTGTTGATGGAAGGAATGAGATGATGGTGGTTCTAGATGATTTATTCTTTCTGGTATGGACGAAGAGTCCTTATTTGTTGTGGATCTGGAAAAAAAAGGAGAGAAAAAGAGATCGGAGAGGACGATGTACCATGGAGTGAGGTTTTTTTCTTTCTCTAGTCTCTCTAATGTAGGTATTTATGTCTGATAATAGGTTTGATGGTGGCCAAACATAGAAAATGATGATTATTGAAAGATTGACAAAATCGTAAATTAGATTATCACTAGTAAAGTTTGTTGGTGGGTCAAATGGACTTGACAATAGTCATTTAAGTACCGCAGATAAAAAGATGTGACAGAGTTGTCTTTGAATAAACTATGAAACCCCATATGCAGAAGTGATAAGTGCATAAAAGTACTATTTTTCTTGCCCTTTTTACTTATATTATTGTTAGACTTAGACTCATTTAGTTGCATTGATAGGCATTCATGCATAGTTTCCTAGTTTTCTTGGTCAATGAGCTTGGCATTACATTTTGGTGGATTTTGTGGAAAAGAGACTGCTGGTGTGCGTTATTTGGTGCAGGACTAAATTACCGTAGCAAACGGGAAATTGCCATAGCAACTGCCAACGATGACTGGATAAGTCCACCTAATTAGAGATAAACACGAGAAGCAAAGGATAAGTCCCAAGGACTTGGAAAAAGCTTGGAGATTAAATCTCGGATTTATAAGAAGTTTCTTTTGGATTATGATACAAGAAATTTATTATTTCTTTTATTGAATTTAATTCCAATTTAAACTTATCCTCATCAACAAATCATCTCCTACAAATAGGGACCTGACCGCAACTTCCATAGAGTCGATGGGGAGAGTCGATTAGGGGGGAAGAGAGTGAGAGATCTTCCATACCTTATTCTTCTTCTTCTTTATTCTTATGCGATCCATGGTTGGGAATTTCTCCTTTGTATATCTTTCGAACCCAGCCATGAATTGATGTAAATTGGGTGGGGTTATTTTGGGTTTGTGGTTTTGATAAACGATTTGATTGTTTAGGTTTTTTTATTGCAATTTTGATTGCGAGTGAATTGGGAGAGGATCTCGTGAATTCATCCATTTATCTAATATCGAGAGAGTTAGATTCAAGAAACGAATGATCATGGTTTTTATTCAAACGATCATTGGTAAATACTAATCCGACTTGGGAATAAGTTACGGATTTCAACGGCTAAAAGGAGCGTAAGATCGGTTGTTGTTCACCCATGGTTAACGCAGGGATGTATCACTAAGGCATGCACAATTGACTAGTGTTTCAAGTTAGGGATAACAAGAAGCCATTAAAAAATGCTTCGTCGAGCTTTGAAGGGAGTCACTCAGTTACCAAGGCAATCGTACCATTCCCAGTTTCTACGGCAATTGAACAATTTCCCCAGCAATCAAGTTGCCTCAACAATCAATTGCCCAAACAATCCATTCGGACATCATACCACTACTCACGATAACTCAGCCTACTCTCTTTAACCGATTACTCTTTTCTTTCTTCCTATTTACTTAATTTATTTTACTTATTATTCATCACCACCAATCTATTTCTTTTACAACGCAATAACTTAAGCGAAGTGGCCTAAGTCAATCCCTGAGGAGACGATACTCGATACTTATCATTTATTACTTGCGACGTGTTCACTTGCACCATTTGCGTAGCATTCAAAACACACAACAAGTTTTTGGCACCGTTGTCGGTGATTGACAATTGGTGTTAGTTGTTTTTGTTATTGTATTTTTCTTATTATTTTTACTAACTTTTCTTTTTATTTGTTTTATAAAAAAAAATCATGTGCGCTACAAGTTAAGGGACATCAACATGGGAGGAAATAAAAGTCGATCTATTCGAGAGTTGATGTGGGAAGACAGGAATCAATCCAATCAAGAATTTCTTAAATTTACCGATGATTACCTATACTAACCGAGAAAAGCTCAAAGAGCCTACACCGTGGAAAACCCTTGCGCTTGTTGTGGAGAACATCATGTGTTTAAAAATTGCAATAGCTATGTTATGGCAATGTAGTCCTTATCAGCGGCCAAGTTTCTCGGCAATAGATATGTTATGGTAATGTAGTCCTCGTCAAGAGATATCAAATTCCATAGATACGAAGATAGCCTGGATGGATGTACTTTTGAGAGAAGCGGTAGATCGGTCGATGAGATTAACATATCTCTTAGATAACATGCCCTAACAATCAATTACTAGGGATACTGAAATCCTAAGGCAAGATGAGAAGGAGCAATACAAAGAGAGATCCTTGATGTGTGAGGATTAACTAAAACCTCCAAGCCGAAAGCCTGGCAATGAGAAAGATTTCCTAACACTTGATGAGCCTATGCAACGAATTGCCACGACAAAGATTGTGGAGTCTGAACAGAGCAATGCCATGACAACACTCAGTGAGGCAAAGTAGAGTAATGCTACAACAAATCCTGAGGAATCTGATGCCCAGAATGTTACAACGTTGATGCTAAAGTAGAAATCTAAAAATTGCTCGTATCCACCTTTGCCACGGCAATTGTACGACCACATGCAGGACCAACACGATGGCAATACTATGTTAATGAATATGAGCAGGTGATGGTTGAACCTTTTGAATGCTTTAAAAACTCACATCATCCATTACAGGTATTTCTTGAGGAACCAATGCTGGTAAATTTGATGCCATCGAAATCTCTACTGATGGAGATGTTTGAGGAGCCTGAAGAAAATGGTGTTTGGGCTCATGAAGCTTTTCAGAAAATTGGTTTTTTCCTTGACTTATAGTGAATTTTGGTAGATGATCGCCACGGCAATTGGCTTGAGCAGCAATTGCCACAACAATGAAGGCTACATCCAACCATGATGGAGGTCGACGAGAATGAGGTAATTAAAGGGTTGGATGTTGATATAACTTTTCCTATTAATATATTCATGCCTTCAGGAACAATAGCAAGGTGGAGTGTGTACATGGACTACAAGAGAACACGAAAGAAAGACACCTCCATCATGGTAACGCAAAACGGAGTAGCTGCAAGCACATTGGCCCAACTCTTTTTGGGCAATCTTGTTACTCAGTGGAGGGTACAAATGGACTACAAGAAATATCAGAAATGACCCTTCTTAAGCTTACATTTTATCTATATTTTTATTTTTGTTTTATCCTTTATTTTGATAATTATCCTTTTTATTTTTATTAGGATGAGAGTTTCAAGGGATAAGAAGTTTCCTTACTTCCTTCCCCTCTTGAAATTTTAAGTTTTTCCCCCTTTCTTGTTTACTTGTCAAATCAAGAACCCGAAGGAACCTAAAAACCCATGGTAAAAAATCTCAAGACTATGCCCAAGGCAAGTTGATGCCATGGACGAGAAACTGTACCTTAGTTGAGACCACAAAAGAGAAGGAAGCGGATGAAGAGGTTGTTGAAATAATGGTTCTCGATGCACCACCAGCTTCGTAACAACAACCACCACGAGCCGGAAGACGAACCAAGCAAATGGCTCGACGGAAACTAGTCATTCCAGGTGACGACTTTATCGACTAATTCATTTTCATTTTATTTGATATCTTTTACTTTTTGTTTTATTTTTTTGCATGCATTGAGAACAATGCTTCTCTCAGAGTTTGGGGGTGTGTTTTTTTCTGTTTAGTTGTATTCATGTTATTGTTTCATATAGTTTGCATGTGCTACTTGCCATGTCTTTTACCAGATTAAACTGCCTAGACCTGTTGTGATATCTTATGATAAAATTTTGCCACTGCACTTACATGATAGAACCATCAATTTTAGGATTTGCATGGCACATACTTAGAATTTTACTATGATGATGAATATTAATTGACACTGTTGTGACTTGTTGATTAAGGGAGACTTAGTGAACTTAGGTTACTAAAAATTGGGTAAATTAAAAATTTGTGCTACATGTGCCTATCCGGCTCTAGCCTAAACTAAAATTGGATTAAAGATAATTTCTTACTAGAGGTGCTCGAAATCAGCTCTAGTTGTCACACATTAGAAATCAATAGATGTGCCCAAAATTGGCTCTAGTAAACTTAAATACCTCGGTAATTAATTTGACAAAACTTATTGTTCGTATGGAATCCTATTAGTCGACTTGTACACAACTTCACACACACATTGTCACGAGCATTATAGTCTAATTCCGAGTAATTTATGTGCTATCCGAAAAATTGAAAGGTGATCATACCTTGTGCCACGGTTCTGAGGATTGAAGTCAGGTAAGAAGCATGTTTTTGGTGGTAAATGCATTGGCGAGTAATTATTAGTGTTTTGCATTGCTTGAGGACAATCAATAGTTCAAGTTTGGGGGTATGATAAGTGCATAAAAGTACTGTTTTTCTTGCCCCTTTTTACTCATATTATTGTTAGACGTAGGCTCATTTAGTTGTATTGATAGGCATTCATGCATAGTTTTCTTGGTCAATGAGCTTGGTATTATATTTTGTTGGTTTTTGTGAAAAAGAGATTGTTTGTGTGCGTTATTTGGTGCAGGATTGGATTGTCGTAGCAAACGGGGAATTGCCATAGCAACTGCCAACAATGACTGGATAAGTCCACCTAATTAGAGATAAACACGAGAAGCAAATGATAAGCCCCAAGGACTTGGAATTTCACGCAGAAAAGCTTGGAGATTAAATCTCAGATTTATAAGGAGTTTCTTTTGGATTAAGATAAAATAAATTTATTATTTCTTTTATTGAATTTAATTCCAACTTAAACTTATCCTCATCAACAAATCATCTCCTACAAATAGAGACCTAGCCGCAGCTTCCATGGAGTTGATGGGGAGAGTCGATTGGGGGGAAGAAACAGAGAAAGATCTCACATACCTTCTTCTTCTTCTTTATTCTTATGTGATCCATGGCTGGGAATTTCTCCTTTGTATATCTTTCGAACCCAGCCATTAATTAATGTAAGTTGGGTGGGGTTATTTTGGGTTTGTGGTTTTGATAAACGATTTGACTGTTTAGGTTTTTTATTGCAATTTAAATTCAAAGTTTGTTCATTCTTGATTCTTAATTTGATTGTGAGTGAATTGGCAGAGGATCTCGTGAATTCATCAATTTATCTAATATCAGGAGAGTTAGATTCAAAAAACGAATAAGCATGGTTTTCATTCAAACGATCGTTGGTGAAGACTAATCTGACTTAGGAATAAGTTACAGATTTCAACGGCTAAGAGGAGCGTAAGATCGGTTGTTGTTCATCCATGGTTAACGCAGGGATGTATCACCAAAGTATGCACAATTGACCTGTGTTTCGAGTTAGGGATAACAAGAAGCCATTGAAGAATGCTTCGCCGAGCTTTGAAGGGAGTCGTCCAATTGCTAAGGCAATCACACCATTCCCAGTTGCTACGGAAATTGAACAATTGCCACGGCAATCAATTGCCCAGGCAATTCATTCGGACATCATACCACTACTCACGATAACTCGGCCTACTCTCTTTAATCGATTACTCTTTACTTTCTTCCTATTTACTTAGTTTATTTTACTTATTATTCATCACCACCAATCTATTTCTTTTACAGCACAATAACTTAAACAAAGTGACCTAAGCCAATCCCTGAAGAGACGATACTCAATACTTATCATTTATTACGACATGTTCACTTGTACCATTTGCGTAGCACTCAAAACACGCAACATAAGTGTTGTAACGGAGAAATGAAGACGAAATAGTAGCAATAGAGGACTCGAAGGCGGAGTTACAACAAAAATTATTAAGAGTTAGAAGACACATTTGGTTAAAAGAGAAAAGCAAGTCTGGGAGTAATGATTGTGAGTGGGAGATGCTGGCTTCTGGTTTTTTGAATGTTAGGTGCCTAAGGTTATTTCCAGCAATAAAACCCCAAAGAAGCTCACGTCCTGTGGCTTTCGTTTCTAAAAGTTACTATAAGATCAGAGTTTGGTCAGGTTTTATCGACAGCCTGCTTGTTCCGTTATGAACAGTTTTCGAAAAATAACCATTTTTTATATAAAAATGTTTTCATTAAAGGAGAAAACATAATTTACATACATACATGCAATGATAGAACTAAGTGAAAATGAAACTAAACCGGTTTCAATGTAACTTTGCCAAACCCCAGAAAGAAACAGCTACTTCCCATTCATTAATAAACTGCGAATCCAAGCTGAATCAGATTTTGACCAAAAAAATTACCAGAATCATTGTGCTGCAAATGCAAACGAGACAAACAACTTTTTACAATACAAATTCTCAAATGTTGGATAAGGCAAATTCTTTGTTTTAAAGAGGGAGAGAGAAATGAGTTAATTAATTTAATAATGTGGGTTTCATCTGTCATTTTCGATCCCAATGCTTATACAGTTTGAATTATAAAAAAGGGGGTGTAGTGTCTCAGACTGGATAAAATTTTTTGGCTAACCAGTTAGGTCAAAACCCATAATAAAAAGAATAAATTCTGACAACTGGTCATTTTGTAATTAAAAAAAAAGCCTAGGACTTGAAAAATGAGGTTAAATAATTGTAATGGATAATTGGTTTAATTAAGATTTTGTTTTGAAGAAATTAAAGGAAAATTTATATTTTAAAAGTTGCTTTTTTTTTTTAATAATTTATTTTAAATGAAAGACAAATTCAAAACACACATGCCTTTCACAATTCCTTGGGACAAAGGGTTCTCAAAATTTCAGAAAGAAAAGATTTTATGATTTATTAAGTTGATTAGTTTTAGTTTTTGGTGTTATTTGTGTTTTGCTCTCTTATGAATGTTTGGTTGTTGTTAAATTCTGACAAATGGTCATGTATAGGGAAGGCAAAAAAAGACAGCCTAGGACTTGAAAAGCAGGTTAAATTTTTTAAATGGTCGATTTTTTTGGGCAGTTGTTTTAAAAAAGTTTTGTGTTTCAAGTTTGAGTTTACGCTGAAAGCTTTAGATTGCAGAGTTTATTTAGGGCTAAGAATTTATGCTCTAATTTTAAAACAAAACATTTTTATTAATTTTCTTTTGGGCAATTCCTTGTTTTTTTATTGTTCTCAAAACATCAGCTGCTAGAGAATTTATGATTTCAAGAAGTGTGTTCGGTTTTAGTTTTTGGTGTTATTCTGTGTTTTGCTCTCTTATTATTTTCGGTTGTTGTTTAGTTGAACATAGGGTGCTTTTATAGAGTGATTTTGCTCTAGGATTTCGTTGACTCCAGGTGTTTCTAGGTGTGAGCTTGTATTTTCTTGCAGGTTTAGGTGTATGTTAAGGTGTTTTATAGTTTCATTTGGACGTAGGTCAGGTGTCTTTTTGCAATGGAATTAAATAGTTGTACCGTATATAACGTCGTAGTATCATTTAAAACTGCGATATCTATATAACTATCGTAGTATCCTTATTAAAAACTACGTTATCACAATAACATTTGTTATGTCCGTACTACGATAATTCATTATTAAAAAGATTTACGAATTTAAATCTGCAAAACTAATATTTTGGTTAGTTTTTAGATAAGGACATAGTTTGACCCATACATATTTTTATTTAACTTGTTTAATGGCAGTTCAAAATTTTAGGAAAAATAGATGTTTGTTATCTTACTCTGCGTAATAGGCTGATTTTTTAATAAAAAATAGATCTAATAAGACTCAAACTTATGCAATATACACCATTTTGGTTTCCTCATATCATTTACCATTAGTCCAAAATTACTTTTTTTTTCTTTTAAGTTAAATTTGGTCCCCTCTTTTTATGAAAACTGTGTATGCTAATATTAAATTTTCTGCACAAACCTAATATAAAACTATAAAACTAACGTCAGCTAATCAAATACAACTCAGACCAACAAATTTACTTAAAAACTATTTAATTGAAGCAATAACATCAAAATCATTTATACATTTTTATATCAAAAAAAAAACCAATCGTGCTAATATTAAAATGAGTTATTATTCATCAACCAATTAATCTAGCGAGATAAAGTGTTAGGTCCCATAAATAAGACCGAATATTTGAATTATGATAAGAATAAAGAAAACTGGGTTGGGAAGGTTTGCCCTCATAATAAGTTTCTACAAAATCTAATCCAAATTAATCGATCAATAGATCAAATACCAATGATTAAAAAAAAACGTTATTATTCCGTGAACTAACAAATCCATTGCTTTCCATCGGTTAAGTGTACCTAACCAACAAACCATGTTGGATCTCAAGAGATAAATCCATGAAAAGTGAAGTTTCATACACTCCAACAATTTTGTAACTCCATCTCTCTCACTCACGGTTGATATTCAATCATCTTGTACTTGATGCATGAATTTGTCGTCTACAATTTTGTGAAAACAGGACAATATCAATCGAAACCCAAAGAATATAATGCACATGTATATGTATAGACATATATGTACAGATATTTGGGTTCTTCTTGTTTGACTCGATATTGCAAATCTTGTATGGTTTTGATATACTCTTTTATTTAGTAGTACGAACCAAGTTTACCTTGTGAATGAAAAAACTCTTGTTTCTATTATTGCCCAAAACTAATTAATCAGTCATTATTATCACCATCCCTGTGTCTCATCATCTTTGTGTATTGATCAATGTTTTGGTATATGATCTCAAACGAAAGTGACTTACGAAGAACAAGCAAGAAAATGGAGGATTTACACTGGTTTTTGAATGGGAGCAACCAAAGGTCATTTCCAGCAATAAAACCCCAAATGAGTTCTGGTCTAGTGATTTCGTTTAAAAGTCATAAGAGAGTTTGGTCTTGATTTTGTTGTGAATAAAAAATTGTTCCATTAAAGGAACAGTTTTTCAAAAAATTTGTTTTTTATTTGTCCAATTTTTATAAGAAAAAATATTTTGTTAAACAAAAGAGAAAAATTGATGTTTTATAATAAAAGCAGTGATTTTGGAAAATAAAGAAAACAAGTTATTATTTTTATATATATATTATATATCCAATTACACATTATAAAATTTTTAAATAAAAACTGCGATTTTTAAATTTTTAACTATTATTAATTAATCAAGAACTCAAAGATTATCCTATCAAAAAAGTGTAAAATAGTTAATTTCAGTCATTGATTTTATTCATCCAACAATTAAAAAAACGTATAAAATTTAAAATTTTTTATTTCACTGCCAGTCTGTATCCTATAAAAAATTAAAATTCAAAAATAATGCTTTTTAAATTATTTTGGGAAAGGTCATTTCCAGTAATAAAATAGAAATGGAGTTCTGGATTGTTAAGATAATTTTAGTTGTTAAAAAGTCAAAATGAGTTTGATTCAGGTTTGTTTCGACTAAAGTCTAGCAAACAGGCTTGTTCTACAAAATGACATTCAGATTTCAAAAAAATATTTGTTTTCTATCTGTATTTTTTTATAAGAAAATACTTTGATTAAAGGAGAAAACATGATGTTTTATAATAAAATGTTTCTTTCATAGGGGAAGCAATATTTTATAAAATAAAGCCAATAACATAATTTTTTATAAGGGCTATAATTTTATGGACCGGCAATAAAAAATAATGAAATAAAAACTGCCAATTAAGTCTGGTCAAAAGGATGGTCTAGGTTCGGTGGTCAGGCAAATTAAAAAGATTAACTGGTCTTTTTTTAGGCCTAACCCAAAGCAGTATTCACATAAATAATTATCCTTAATTTGAATAATATAAAAATATTTAAATTATTTTGAAATCAATTTTTGAGTAATAAAAAGAACATGGAATCGACTGAAGATAATTACAACAAAGGGACATGACAATGATTAAAATGTTTCACTAAAGAAAGCAAACAGGCTCAACTCAAAGTCGACATTCATTTATATGCCTCAAGAAATATCACACCAATTTTCTTTCAGTCCGAAACATTTAAATTTGGTGGTTTGCAGTAATCACTAAACAGTTATAGGCCTAACCAAAAGAAAATGTCAAAATTATAAGTGCAATTTTCTGACTGAAAGCTAAGCAAAAGAACTGTTAAAGCACACATAAGATTAGCAAAATGCATCCATGGAGGCTGTTGTAACCAAGAAAATAGGAAGTAGACAAAGGGAGGTTACAGAACCGATAAAAGGGAGAACAGGAGAGCACTGCAAGCATATTATGCTTGGTCAGTCAGCAATTTAAAATTTACTTTCAGCTCCGTGATCCGGAACTTTATGATCTCATTTGAGTAAATTTTGGCTTAAAATGAATCTTCTACATGAAAAACTATATTGGAGCAACCTAATTCCAGATTAGAGAAAACAATAAAGTCTACAATGAACATTAAAAGCCAGCCATTGCAAAGGAAAATGGCGTACACAAGGATATGCTCATCAGGAGAGGAGCCATGAAAAGAAAAAACAGTCATGCATCTACCTCTAAGGTGATTTATTTTAAAAACACTAATCACAGATGTCACGAGCAATTGCAAATCCAGAAGTGAGGCCAAATACCAGAGAAAGTAATGGTAGTGGAATCGGTTATTTTTGGTTGTTTTTCTTATTTACTTCTACACAACTTCTTCATAGTTTAATTTACTTCAAGTTTCAACAGAGGTTGTCATCCAATCAAACTCATCAGATTTAATTAACAACCAATGTCATCATGATGCATGGAACCAAGGCAGATGAAAATAGAGAATCAGTATCCAAAATTAATCTCCAAATTATACTTCTGAAAGATTTCTTCCATTTCATCCCTTTGCTATGCTCTATATATAGCAGTTCTATAAATCACTAAATCATTCAGTTTTCACCAAACAGGTTGTTGATTCTCTTCATCAACATCCACAATCAACATGTATTGACATCTTCTATGTGCATTTCTCATCCCTAAATATAACTTCAATTCGCATTTGTGCGGATTGCTTCTCATGCTTGCTCTATTTGGTTCTTTCCATATAACAAGAGAAAATTCTCTTACCTTTGTTTACAAATGTAACAAATCCATTCCAAGACTCAAAATTTCACCAATTTTTGGCCCCTAAAAGCCTAGTCCTAAACATAAGAAATCAAGCATTGCAATTTAATTTAATTTAAATTAAAAACAATATAATTAGAATATGAAAAACAATCCAAAACTGAAGTGATGAAGTGGGCAACATTATCATCATTATTTGCTACAGAAATTTCTCCTTTCTTTTGTCAAAATAAAAAACCTGGGAGATCATTTGATGGATTTAGTAGAAGCATTGTCAGAGCTTAAAATTTCCGGTTGCCGATAAACTCCTTGTTGTTTCTGAGCCTGTTTCCGCTCTATCTCTCGCCATTTATTAATTCCGATGGTAAAGAGAACTGTTGCAAATAAAAACCCAATAAACAAATAATCGAATTAAAATATTTTAGGTAAAAAGCTAAAAAGTGATTGAGCGATGTTATTTACATCCAGCGCCGATGAAAATGAGGAGGCGGAGGACCTTAGGTCCCGGCGGACCCGCCGCTTCTTCTGCCGTCATCCCACACTCTTTCCTTCGCGGGAAGCGCTGATATATTTAGCTGGTTGGGGAAACGATCAGGGGTAAGCTCAACTGAGAACTTTGGCATTTGATGGGTATTTTTTCAGTAAATATTGGGAAGAGAAAAGGGCATAACTGGAATTATATATACCCTTTTTATTATTAATTAAAATAAAAATTTAATACTTAAACTATTTTTTTACAATAAATGTTTAAGGTATATTTTAATTGAAATAAATGATTAAAATTTTATTTTTAATTAGAATAAGTATTTAAAGTATTCTTTATTAAAATAAATATTTAAAATTTTACTTTTAATTTTTTTAAAATCAACTAAAACATTTATTTTAAAATTTATTTTAATTAAAAATAAAATTTTAAATATTTATTTTAATTAAAAATAAAATTTTAGTTACTTATTATAACAAACAAAAATTTTAAAAACATGCTAAAAAATATGGTTTAGACGCTTTTTTTTTAGTTAAACCTAAAATAAATGATATTTATTTCTTATGGAATTGAAGTTCAGTCAAGCAAAATACAAATGGAGAGGAAGAAAAGCTCCGATTCCAACTCCAAGTTGAACATAGCCATCATACACCCAGATCTCGGCATAAGTAATTCCCTTTTTCTATTACAATTTCTTTTCCTTATTTCCCATTGTTTGTTTTAGTTTATTTATTAATTTAGAAATCAGCAGAAAATATAAAAAAGAGAAAACTTCTAGGGTTTTTTGAGTAAGTTTTGGTGGATTGAATAGGTTTTCAAGTTTTTTTTTAGTGGAAAAAGGTTTGATCTTTGTCGATAAATCGGTTCCATAGCAAGTTGTTATTGTTTTAGAAATTAAAGAAGGGATTACTTAACTTGTTTTATTTAAAGGTGGAGCTGAGAGATTGATTGTTGACGCGGCTGTTGAATTAGCATCCCATGGGCACAATGTTCATATTTGCACAGCTCACCATGATAAAAATCGTTCCCTCTGTTTTCCCATTCATTTTTGCTACTTGATTGTGAGCTTAAGAATAAACAGACAGAAAGAGAACATTTTCGTCGAAATCATAGTTTATTTTTAAAGTTGATTTGGTGCATATAGCTTAACAGTCGGTAAACTGCTCGATCATAGCTGAACCAGAACATAGAATTCAACTTGGTTTTTGTCTCGAGCATCAGTCTGCATATATTGCTATAGAGCAAAGAGGAAGTATGTCTTAACTCTGAATAAACGCCTTTTGTTCATAGTAACTCTC
This sequence comes from Hibiscus mutabilis, assembly GCA_019671005.1. NCBI lineage: Eukaryota > Viridiplantae > Streptophyta > Magnoliopsida > Malvales > Malvaceae > Hibiscus > Hibiscus mutabilis. Next base: position 2,597,212 of record CM033727.1, on the reverse strand, counting down.
TGGTTTAACTGAAGTCGAATTATAGGTATCTTTCCCGTTACTGTATATGGTGACTTCCTGCCTCGACATATTTTCTACCGCAGTATCGCCTTAATGCCATATGTGCATATCTTCGCTGCATCTTTGTTGCACTTTGTGTACTGTTCATGTGGCCGTCGTATGATGTCATACTAGCAGAACAGGTCTCTGTTGTCATCCCATTGTTGAAACTTAAACAATCAACCAAGGTATTGAAAATTAACTTTTGACAATTGTTTTCTTTGATATCTATTGTGATTTGTGATATCTTTCTCAGATATTTGCTCTTTTTCGTTATAGGTTGTATTCTATTGTCATTTTCCAGATCTTTTACTTGCTCAACATACAACTTTTCTGAGGAGGATATACCGGAAACCTATTGATTTTATAGAAGAACTGACAACAGGTTGGTTTCCGCATACTGGCTGTTTGTTTCTACAGAATAAGGAATATGGAGTATAATGTTCATCATAATTTGCTTTTCTGTTATGTTTTGGAAATCTCAATTCAGGGATGGCAGATATGATACATCTACCTTTGCAAAAACATTTAAGCATCTTCATGCACGAGGAATTAGACCGGATGTTCTTTACCCTGCTGTTAATGTGAATCAGTTCGACGAGCCCCATTCTTATAAGTAACCAACATACTTGTACACCCCATGGTCTCCTTTTTCCTGTTCCGGGAAATTGTTTAAACTCTCATCTGACATTTCTTCAATTAGGTACAACATACCACCATAAGCATGTGTCTGAACAGTATTTATTGTTTCCCTCTGCTAGGTTAAATTTTCTATCCATCAATCGCTTTAAAAGGAAAAAGAACATAGATTTAGCAGTTTCTGCTTTTGCGATGCTGCAGACCCTTGAAGAAAATGTTCACCAAAGTTTGAACTTTGCTGATGCAGAGCTGACAATTGCCGGTAAGCTCCTTCCTGTTTTAACATGAGTATCGCCATAAATTTATGCTGACTGATGGATTTTGTGCATGGATGGAATTCTTCATCATGTTATTTTCTATATACTTAGACTGAGGTCTGTTTTTTTACATTTTATTGTTTTAAATTTTAGGTGGATATGATGAACGCCTAAGGGAAAATGTTGAGTACTTGAAGGAGCTCAAAAGCTTAGCGGAGAGGAAAGGAGTTGCGGGTCGGATTAATTTTGTTTCATCGTGTTCGACAGCAGAAAGGAATTCTCTGCTCTCTCAGTGCCTATGTGTCCTTTATACACCAACAGTATGTTGCCGTCTATCTTGTTCACAAAGTGATTAGATTGATGAAAGAAAATGACTTTTTAACATTCAAAGATTTCCGATTCATTGTAGGATGAACACTTTGGCATCGTTCCATTAGAGGCAATGGCAGCAACCAAACCCGTCATAGCATGCAATAGCGGTGGTCCTGTGGAAACAATTAAGAACAGAGAAACCGGGTTTCTTTGTGATCCAACTCCAAAGGACTTTGCTTCGGCCATGGCTAAACTCATTCAAGACCCAGAGATGGCAAAGAGAATGGGAGAACAGGCTAGGCAGCATGTCAATGAATCATTCTCCACAACGATATTCTGCCAGCATTTGAATCAGTTTCTTCAAGATGTTGCTCGAACTAAGCAGGACTAGAAGTCGGGAATCGACATAGATTATGGCCTTTTGCGATGTTAGAAGAGTTTTCTTTCTTGAGTTATAAACACAGATTGTGCAAATAGTATAATGGCGCAAACTAGAAGAACTATAGACTCAAAAGTCAAACCTGGTATCATGTTTACACATGTTGCAAGTTTCTCTTTGATGCTGCTTTGAGCCAATTTCCTACCTACATATGTATTGTGAATCAATTAGAAACTTACTTTCAAGTTTCATCATTAAACTTCAATTATTAAAAAACGTTTTGGAAAAAAAATGATAATTATTTGATTTCAAAAAGGTTAAAAATGAGTCATTTGATTTCAAAATTCAAATAGATTAATAGATTTTTAAATTAATCTATTGTTGCGTACAAGTCAGTGGACTGTTAAATTTTAGACAGCTTTTTAATGTTGAATGTTTTATTCATTAAAAATATTAGATTTTAGAGGTGAATAATCAAGTCACTCAATTAATTTTATTATAACAATCAAATTGCTTAATTGATTGATTGTAATAATCAAGTCATTGCATTGATCATCGTCGGTTGTCGTATATGAGTTGTCAATAAACCTCAAATTTCACCTTGATCTCCTTATTCAATTTATCGGGTAAAATTTTTTAAAAATCTTTCTCAAAAGCCATGAAAATACCTAAAACTTTCAAATTTCATTAACCCAATCTACGTTATCCACGGTTGTCTCAAAAATTTGTCTCAAAATATCTCACTAGCAACAATCTCTCCATTGTTTGGATCGTTGAATGAATCCTTGATTTTTAGAAGCACAAAACTGGAAAATTAATTTTCTTTTTGAATTTTTAGGATTATATCAAATTGAGAGACTTTGCAAATATGAAAAGTTAAATTTGTTGGTTCTATTTTAAACAAAATAATTTATAAGATCTACTAATTGGTCTAGTGGTCATAAATGCCCATATGCTTCACCCTTTGACTTTAAGTTTTCTAGTCTAAATACAAAGTAAGTTTGAAGTTGCAAATTGAAGTTATTCTTATGTTTAAAATAATAATTTTAGGATTTATATTCAATATACTGGCGGTGGAAATTAAAAGTTTTCATAAGGCCTTAGCTTTAGGGTTTAAGATTTATGAGTTTAAGTGTAGAAGTTTAGAATTTAGGGATGATGGTTAAAATTTAGAGTTTATGGTTTAGAGGTTAAGGTTTAGTTTTAAGGTAATATGCTGAGAATTTAGGTTTTAACGTATAAACCCTAAATTATAACCCTAACCCCAAAATTATAACCAGCATCCTTAAATTTTAAACCCCTAAACCATACACTCTAACTAAATCTCTAACCCTAACACTAAGGTGCTTATGGAAACTTTTAGTTTCCACGGCTAGAGTATATAATAAATACCCATAATTTTATGCCATGACGTTCTTCATGAGTAACATCTTGTGTTAGAAATTACAACGTTAATAGAAATTGACGTAATTTATAATGAAATGGTTTTTGAGTAATCTGATTTACTTCGCATTAAGTTTGTTTCGGTTGACATATTATAGATACAATATACATTAAATACGTTTAAACGTTTAATATTTTTTAATTTATAAGTTGAAAATAATATAGTAATGTACACATTGTATCAAAATATATGTTTAATAAAAAAAATTCAGTCTTCAAATATTTGATAGGTTAATTTAAGTTTTTATATTTAGTAAGCCGGATTTCTTTTTAAAAAATCCTTTTAGAATTATTGGTAAAAATGTGTAATATAATTTATTTTAGATTTTTAAATTTTCGTATATATTAAAATTAATCATAATATATAGTTTTTAAACATAAACATTTGCACATGTGCCCTACAGTAATTTGCACGATGTCTGTTGTAACCATAAACATTTGCACATGTGTACTAGAATAGTATGTCATAAATAACACATATTTTAATATTACTATAAAACATAACCCCCTATCATTTAAACTCTAAATTATAACTCATAAATCCTAAATTCTTGCCACAACCCCTAAACTCTAAACCCCTAAACATAAATCTTTAAACTCTAAACCCTAAAATAAATCTTTAAACTATAAATATAAGACAATTGTGAAAACTAAAAATTTCTGTCGCATGTACATTTGAATATTTTCTCATATATTTCATATATATAAAAGAAAAAAGAAAAAACTTTGATAGACAAGAGTTTACACAAGCCTTTTAGTTGTAAGGTTTAGAGATTTAGATCGTGGTTTAGGGTTTAGGTTATAAGGTGCAAAATTTAAGGTTTATGATTAGAATTTAGAGTTTAGAGTTTAAAATTTAAGGTTTTAGGGTGTTAAGGCCAGAAATTTTCTGCATGATTTTCAGGTGATAATGAGGCCGTTCTAAGGTAATCCAAAAAATACGATCCGATCAATTTGTCTCGTATACACAGGGATTTTCTGCACGTGAGATTCCTTTTTTAGCAAGGTTGTCGGCCAAACAATTACCTTCTCGCGAGATATGAAATATATGAGAAAATATTCAAAAGAGTATTTTCCTTTTTCTTTTATATATGAGAAAATATTTAAATACACTTTTTATAAGCGCTTTATATTTATAGTTTAAATATTAGACATTAAAATATTGATAGAGTTCAAACACCTACTCTTTTGAACCATTGATTTATGAGTATGATTTATTGATTTCTAGTCACAAGGTGAACAACAATTTATTATTTTTCTGATTCATTTGTGGAAGTTTGGCGATGTGTTCAAGTACTCGTAAAGGAAAGAATGCTTGATCATGAAGCAAAAGACGGTACAAAATTTCTAAGGAGTTGTGCTTAATTTTGGGTAAACTACAACATATGTCACTCAATTATAGGTAATGTTAGATTTAAGTCACCCAATTATTAAAACATATACATTTGGGTCACTCAATTACGGGTAAGGTTACATTTGGGTCACCCAGTTATTAAAGGTTACATTTGGGTCATTCAATTATGGGTAAGGTTACAATTGGACCACCCTTCATATTTAAAAAAAGTATATCAGTTTAGTCATTTTTTCTTCCAAATCACTTGTCTACCCTCGTTAGCATTAGAGCGCTTTATTTGAAAACATTAATTAATCTAATACACAAATTGATATACTTTTTTTAAAAAATATGAAGGGTGACCCAAATGTAACATTACCCATAATTGAGTGATCCAAATATAACATTTAATAATTGAGTGATCCAAATATAACCTTACCATAATTAAGTGACCCAAATTTAACTTTTAATAATTGAGTGACTCAAATATAATTTTTAATAAATTAAGTGACTTAAATGTAATCTTACTCGTGATTGAGTGACATATCTGTTGTAATTTACTCTTAAATTTTTAACTTTCACGCTCATTTGATTTTCTTGTACTATTTTTATTACTTCCATAGATATTCATGGTTTAGAGTGTTTTTATGCTTTGTAATCATTTCTTTTGTTTAATGGAATCCAATTAAGGTTTTTTCGTTCAAAAATATAGTATAAGTTTATTGTTGGTTTAATTATGTCAAAGGTTTTGTACTATTTTAGAATTTAAAATCAGGTCCATATACTTAACTTATGTTCAATTTTAAGTCAAATAAGTTTTTTCCCTCTTCGTTCAGAATTTTTATAAATTTTACCCTTAAAAACTATAAGTATAGAGGATTGAAAAAAAATGTATTGTTCAATTAATAATATTTTTTATTTCTTAAGATTAAAGATCAAATTAATAAAAACTGAGAACATAGATGACTAAAAAGTTATTTTCTATTTTATAATTCTCCGATCAACAGACGAGATTAAACGAATTAAAATACGAATAAACTAATTTAAATAGGCGTAGGTTTTTATGATATTATTGCTGAGCTGTAATTTACGTCATAGCTACGCCAGAAAATCATAATAAAATCTAAATTAATCGTCAATTAAAAATTGAGAACCGATGTAACAATAATGACTATGTTTGGTAAATAGTTTTTAAGCTAAAATTAGATGTTTGAAATATTTTTAAAGGTTTGACTAGTCAAATCTGCTAATTTGGATGTTTGGTAAATACTGGATTGTAATAGCGAGTTGAGATGAAATCTCTCATTTCGAAAAAGCTTCTATGAGTTTTTTGAGTTAAAAATTTAGGTAAAAGACTTGTAAAAACTATTTTATTTTAATAATTATAATTTTTTAAATAATATAAATTTTGCAGGAATGGGAGGCGGGATCGCTTGAAGAGATAGTGCAAAATTAAGTATAAACATAAATTATAACCCTAAACCATAAAATATAACCATAAAACCTAAACCCTTAACTAAATCCATAAATCTTAAAATTAAAAACACTTCTATAAGTTTTTCATTTCCACCGCCGATATTTTCTCTTTTAGAAGTTGTCTAAACATAAAATATAAAACACACAAGAACTTAAGTATTATTAAACGTAATTGAAACGAGATAAACAATTCCGTACCCATTTTAATTATTTATTTATTTTTATTAAAGTGAAAATATAATTACATTATGCAAAAAAACACGATTCGTATTTATATAACATGAACACATTTGATCATTGTTTAATTAATAGAACTCTATTTGTTGATATCTTTTAAAATCTTTATTTTGAGACAAAAATCTTATGTTCTTTTTTAGTGTCACTTTTTATGTCCTAACATTAAAATATTAAATTCTAACCTTAAATCTTAAATTTTAAAAATATACATTACACTTCTGTTTTTCTAAATTTTAACCCTAAATTCTAATCTTAAACTTTAACCTTAAACTTAACTTTTTTTTATTATGAGACATAAATAAGACACCGAAAATAGAGAGGATTTCTAATTCTTTTATTTTTGAGGTTTGGTTTTGGAAGTAATTAACCTTATCATGATTGGCAAAATCTGTCCTATAAAAGTAGACCAGTTGGGGCTGTTTTAAATGCAACTTACAAAAATTTCAAAAGCTCTTTTAAAGCTCTATTAATGGCGACGGTTCCAGCAAAAGATAAGTACAGGTCTTTCCTCGACGACGAAGCAGATAACGTTCAATGGCGACACGGTGGCCCTCCGGCTTATGATGTCGTCAATCAGCTCTTCGAACAGGGCCGAACCAAGGTGATTTCCTTTTCCTTTTTCATCTTCTCGCACAAACTTTGACTCGTAGTTCTTGATTTCTGGTTACGATTCGGGTTCTTTTGACGGGAAGAAGAAAACATGTCGATCATTCGAATAGAACGTTGATCGAGTTTTCGGAGTTAAGCTTTTGTGAAATTTTTGCAGGAATGGGAGGCGGGATCGCTTGAAGAGATAGTGCAAAATGCTGTAAAGACATGGGAGATGGAACTTTCCCATAAGGTTCGATTGCAGGACTTCAAATCCATTAACCATGATAAGTTCAAGCTCATCGTTAATGGTATGAACACACACATACACGACTTCAAGTCCATTAACCATGATAAGTTCAAGCTCATCGTTAATGGTATGCGCACACACGCGCGCCACACGTACGCATACGCATACGTACACGTAGACGTACGCACAAGCACACTTATTTTCTATAGTTATAGTTGTTTTTAGATTAAATGAAAAAGGTTAGGACAAAAAATATTAATTTAATTTATCAGAACAATAATTAATATAATTAGTTACCTCCCAAAACAAATATCACAACTAGAGATGGCAACGAGCCGAATCTAGATTGGATTTAGCTAAACTTTGATCTAGACCCATTTTCACATCCTTTGATTCGTAGTTCTTGATATTTGGTTACGATTCGGGTTCTTTTGACGGGAAGAAGAAAACATGTCGATCATTCGAATTGAACGTTGGTCGAGTTTTCGGAGTTAAGCTTTTGTGAGATTTTTGCAGGAATGGGTCTAGAAAATTGAGACTCAAATCTAGATTAAACGGATCTCACAGATCTGGGTCCAAAATGGTTAAAAAAACGACCATTCGACCTATTTTTTAATGTAATAAAATTGTCATTGACTAATTTCACATTACATCTTCAATGGAAGAAAGATTAATTTCAATACGACTAGTAACAGAATAAAAAAAGATAAATTAAAGTTTAAAAAAACTCTAACACAATTACACAAATCTTCTGGCCTAAAAAAACGATAAATTAAAGTCTAAAAAACGATAAAAGGGTCCAGGTTCGAATTTTAGTGTCTGATATGGACCCATATCCATATTTTAATCAGAAAATCCAGATCTGGCCCGAATTTGTCTGGTCCAAAATTATAAGATCTAAGCTCTATAAAACGAATATGGATCTACAGGTTCGGATCAGGTCCAAAATCCATTGTCGTCCCTAATCACAGCACATATGAATTACCAATTATTCTAGAGGGAAGAGGTGTAAGACCCTTTAAATGAGATTTAAATTTCGAATTGTAACATCGTAAGTAAATAAAATTAAATTAGAATTTGATCTAAATTAATCAGTTAATAAATAGAATATAGATAATTTTAAAAAATCACAAAACATGATATTAATCAAATCAAATATCAATAGTAATAAAAAATCACAATACATGGTAAAATGGTGTGCGTACATGTGGGGGAGTGGGGACATAATATTAGAATGACAAAATTTAACATACGATAATTGTTTTTATTTTAGTAAGAAGCAAATTTTCTATCTACACATAGAAAGATAAACCGGTCATATCTAATTGTTACACGTCACTATAAATGTATTATTTTTAGTCACTCTAATTAAATTGATATTCGGTTAAATCAGTCATCTTAACCAGATACGACTCAGATTATATTATATGGTTTATCAGTGGTGAAAAGTGGAAGGGATCGACTGGGCCGTCAAATTATAAAATTTACAAAAATATGAATTAGTATAATAATAAAATTGTTATTTAATCCCTTAAAAAAATATATTTTATTGTTGACCCCGAAAACTTAAACATTTTTAAATGATCTCCTCGATAAACAATGTCGAATTCCGCCATTGTTTTTAGTTATAATAAACTAAAACTTGGTAAACATGTTGATTGAAGGAGGAGAAGGATTATCAGGAGAAGAAACTCTAAAACTGGGGAGTTACAACGCACTGTTGAAGAATTCACTGCCAAAGGAGTTCCAGTATTACAAAGCAGATGAAGAGAGTTTCGAATCATCTCACGAAGCATTTCGTTCGGCTTTTCCAGGCGGATTTGCATGGGAAGTCATTGCTGTTTACTCTGGACCTCCTTTGATCGCTTTCAAGTTCAGGCATTGGGGTATATTCGAGGGTCCTTATAAAGGACATGCCCCTACGGGTGAGGAAGTTGAGTTCTATGGCCTAGCAACTGTTAAGGTACGTTCTTAACATAATTGAATAAAAGAGTGTAAATTAGAAACAATTATTTGTTTTTTTTTTTAATTTAAAAGGAAAAAAGTTGAAATTTGGTATACTTGTAGTGCCCCATAAAAATTATTGGACTGATTATGGTTTTAAAAAAGAAGTGGGATGTGTCGTCACATATAAAAAGTTTCAAGCTTTGAAGGATTATAGAATTTGTTGCTTGGTCAGTCACCATTCCTTATCACACATACTTTATGTTAGTTTGACAAAAACCACAAATTTGAATTATTCATAGCATCACAATTCAAACCTGAACATTAAAATCTCGATCGAACTAGACAAGACAGTTGTTTGATTATCTTGTTGATTTAAACAGGTTGATGAAAATCTGAAGGTAGAAGAGGTGGAGGTACACTATGACTCTGAACAGCTGTTTGCTAGCCTATTGAAAGGTCCACCAATTTCAGATTCACCAACCCAAGCCTCTGCCTGCCCATTTCATTCCACTACTTAATTAAAATTAATCTATCAGCTTTGGCATACCAATAAACTTAATCACTGCTCATGTTGTATTTGCTTTACTTATTTTTATTTTTCATCTTTATCTTCTGTTATAACTAAGCAAACAAATTGTAAAAGCTTTTTAAAGATTTTTTTAGTTTCATATTATAAGACCACTGGAAATCTGGAATCAACTGCCAATTTTAGGCTAGAAATAATGTTGCATAAACATTACATTTAATAATACAGACAATATTGTCAAAA